>JAEIFV010000350.1:0-311375 GCA_018904265.1 Lordiphosa collinella | reverse complement strand
GACTTTTCAAATGTTAATTTAGCGGAATGAATCATTTCAATTTGCGGAAAAGTTTCATTAATTAATTTATTGTTTATTAAAAATCTCAAGGCCTTTGGAGAAATTTATTCACTTGATGTTTGCCAAAATCTGGGCCGCACAACTGATTTCAGCCAATGATTACATGGTCACTCTAATGATTAACACCTGACGACTACTTGGCACATTTTAAGATGAGCTGCGAGAGTTTTTTAGTTGCTGCCCCTCAACGTTTCTACCTGGGTGAGTGTGTGCGTTTTTGTGTGTGTGTAGGCATTTGCATTTGTATCAGATTATGAGCAACAAACATTTTCGGCCATGTTTGTTTACTTTGCTCCGCCTCGTCGGCTTCACTGTGTGCGTTCGTCTGTTCATGTATGCGTGAGCAGACCCGCATCTATATAAATCAGTCTGTGTGTGTGTGTGTGTTTGCAACTGTCTGTGCATCTCTATGTATGTATGTATCTGTAATTCTGCCGTATCAAAAGTCGCTCTTGCGCATGTCTTGAGCGCCGGCTGAGTGAACAGTTCATCTTGCAGGCAAATCAAAGACAATTAGTGTTTGGATAAACTAGTTGGCCGCCCCTCGTCGAACGCCATTTTCGCTATTGCCAAATTAAACGAAAATCCATTTCTAAGCATTAAACCAAAGATGTGCCGGCGGCTAAGATCAATACGGTTTGGCTTTTGGTTGGATTAATGACAGAAAATTGATAGATAGCTACTGCAAACTTATTAGTTTAATGAAATAAATGAACAAATTTCGTAAAAAGTACAGTCTTAAAATGCTTGGAAATGTTGTTACTAACAACTTGTTAGTTATCCAATTGTTACTTGGTTCTGTGGTTTGTGGATCTCATAGGTATGTACAGGGTGGCTGATGAAAGCTGCTACCAAAAAAAAATTGAATAACTTTTTTCTATTTGATGAATCTAGTCTCTTAATTTTTTTTTTGTTTTGTAGATTGATCTTTAAATTTATGGAAAATGGATTATTGGGACACTGAAACAAGATTTTGGATTGTCCGCTGCTATCACGCCCTGGAGTCCGTAGTTTCGGTTCAAAGAGAGTATAGGCGCACGTTTGGCGGCGATCCTCCGACCAGATGGACCATAATGAGACTTGTAAACAATTTTGCCAGGCGAGGGACATTCGAAAAAAGACCTTACTTACCTAGCTGCAGCCATACAAAACAATCCAAGAATTTCGACAAGGAACTTATCTACTCAAATTTGCATAAGCAGACACTCATTGCAGTCAATTATGCACAATGATTTGAACTTATATCCATATAAAATTCAAATGGCCAACGAACTGAACCCAGCAAACCTGCCGATTCGCTTGGAATTTTGCCAGAAGATGCTTCAAATGGTGGAAGAGGACGAAAACATATTGAACTGTCTTTTTATGTCTGACGAGGCCCATTTCGACTTAAACGGCATAATAAACAAACAAAATTTTCGAATATGGAGTACTTCCGACCCAAAGATACTCCATGAGACGGAATTGCATCCACTGCAATTACTGGAGATCGTTACTTGAGCCTGCTGAGAGAGTTTTTCTATCCAGAATTACGCCGAAAGAGAATTACTTTCAAGTCTGTGTGGTTTCAGCAAGATGGTGCAACTCCTCACATAGCCCGACATGTTATGACAGATTTGCGACGAAAATTTTCCAATAAGCTGATATCCAGAAACTCCACATTCCGTTGGCCCCCCAGGTCGCCCGACCTTACTGCATCTGGCTTTTTCTTGTGGGGTTAGTGCAAACAGGAAGTCTACAAAACAAAACTGACAAATTTGAATGAATCCATTCGAGCAACAATTGCGGCTATTCCTGTGTCAACTCTCCATGCAGTAATGAACAACTCTTTGATAAGATGCCGCACATGCATCAACGAGCAGGGGGGCATTTAAATTCAATTTTTTTAAGATCTAATTAAGCTATATTTAATAAAATTGAATGAGCTTTAACATGAATAAAAGAAAAATGAATTCCATACACTTAAAAAAAAGTTATTTGACTTTCTTAATGTAGCAATATTCATCAGCCACCCTGTATATGGGCAATCTAAACATTTGTGCGAAAACATTTTTTAAAATATATGGAAAACTTGATTTTATAAAAAGTTTTTTTTATATTTGGGTAGTAATTAAGTAGGACTAAAGTCATAAAAAATCAATGACATCAATTGATCTAAAAGACTTAATGATATAAGCCAAAACTTTTGCTGGCTACAAAAAACCGAAGTGTATTTTGAGCATTGCTGCAAACCCAATTCCGGTTCGCGGGTTCGAACCAAAATTTAGCAATGGTTAAGGTTCAAGTTTTTTGAACGAAGGCTTTGGGTCGATTTTTGGTTCAGCCGCATGCTTTACACAATATTAAAACAAGTAAGAAAGTCCGTCAAGCCCGACTATATTATATTCTCTGTACCTGTGAAGTGGTGCCCATCACCGTTGCGACCGGTGCTGCCCATAATTATTTGTTTTCCTTATAACTCGATAAACGTTAATCCGATCTTTACAATTTCTTTGGCGGATCGATAAAGAATCCCGATTACTGAATATATCCAGAGGAGAAGAACCTTTTGTCTATCAAACTGTGGGAGATTTTACGTTTTCTTCGATATTGCGGGGGGCGGGAGGGGGCGTGGCCAAAACTGAAAACAAACTTGACCTGCCTGCAAGTATAAGAAGTTTTTTTCCCATACATGTCGAACCTCTGTCTCTTACCATGAGATATGTTTGCTCATACGGACAGACGGACATCTTTTGACCGAATCGTGTGGAAAGCTTGGCCCTAAAAACTAACCAATCGAGTGGAAATTGGGTGGGAAGCGAATTGTAGAACACACATGTACAAATGTAATGTTAAGCTCTTGCTTTGTAAATCATTTTACAAGCTTTAGAGTCGAGGATCTTTGAAATACATGCTATTATGGGTGGCGATACCATAAATTGTGCTGAACGTTTTTCTAGATGTTTTATTGAGCTTTCCTGTCGATAATAAGAGTCAGTCGCCCAAAACAGATGGTATCGATAACGATAACGGTATCGATAACGATAACGGTATCGATAACGATAACAATAACGATATCAATAGTGATAGCAATATCGATAACGACAACGGTATCGATAACGATAGCGAAAACGGCATCGATAACAATATCGATAATGATAACGGTTTCGATAACGATACAGAAATCAATAACGATAACAATAGCGATAAGGAATTCAATAACGATAGCGATAACGGTATCGAAAACGAAATCAATAACGACAACGATAGAAAGAACGGTTACGATAACAATGACGATAACGGTAACGTCTCCCAAAATCGGTCGGAAAAGAAAGACTATATTGGTCTTATGTGATGTCAGTTTAGACTGCCGGCGGCGTAGCGAAGCGCGCCGGGTACTATGCTAGTCTTTCTAATAAGAAATTTTGTTGTTTATCTGTTATTTTAAGGATAACCTTGAAGAGCAGGTACAAATCGATTGCATTCTCAGCTACCAGTTCGGAAACTCTTAAGCCAAGAGTAGCTTACTGAGACAAAGACATATTTGAACATATTTTGAACGGATATAGATAGGTTTTTCCAACTTCACTTGCAGCCAGATGGGTGCCGCATTTACATAAAGAACATAACATAAAGACAAATTATTGGAGCAAATTGACTAAAGAGGCAAGTCCAAATTGGTTCACTTCTCCCCAAGATTCCCCATTAATTTGATTCATTTGAACAGATGGAAACAGATTTCTTTGAAGCTCTCCTTAAACTTTTCTCCATTTCAACTTAAAGCAGAATTCAGCTCGAACTTAAAGTAAAGAAACATGGACGCACACGCACAAATACAGCGGCCCTGCTGCCTGTCACCTTCTCCCTTCCATCCAAGCGCCTGCACCAGGATCCTAATTACATTTTACTAGATAAATTGTAAACTTTTTCTGCTCGAGCATTGCAGCAGCAGCTTCTTCCACCAGTTATATTCTGTTTGAGTTCTCAACGTTGCTGGCGTCTTCGGCGCTGCAAAGTAAACAGAACACAGGACACGGGACTGGCTGCCTCCCCCCAGTCGAACGACACCCTGTATGCAGTTTGTAAGCATATTTCCGGCAACGGATGTCTGCAACAGCAGCAGCGGCAAATGTTGGCTCCGGCCAAACGGGCGGAGTCCTTAGCCAGATAGAGAAAGTCAGTCAGTGCGGGTTACACAATTTCAAAAGTGCTTGGCGCTACCGACATGGCACGCCTGCCATTAGACGAAGGCAGGAGACGGAGCAGGAGGGGGTGGGCTGGGCGAGTGTCCTGTAGCTGCTCCTGTGTGTTGCACTTCAAGTTAGCGTGCGTAGATGAGAGGAGGGAAGGGGAGAGGAACGGAGCCGAGCGGAGAGTGTGTGTTTGTAGTTTTGCACAAATATTTGCATCTGGAATATTTGCGCGCTCCATCATAATTCAAACACAGATGCGCTGTTTGCAGAAGAGCAATCATTTTGACATGCAACTCCCTTCAAAACCGAATTAAGTGGCATTCAGCGTCAGTCACGAGAAGGATGCAACCCCCACCACATGTCCCTACTCACTGACGCGTGTGAAAACTAACTGCAAGTTAAAGTTTAAACAGACTGGCACTGATTGGCAGACACGCACCAGTTGAAGTAAGGCAATTCTGGGATTTGGTACACAAAAGTGTAAGCACAAAAGATTTTAATTTTGAATTTTAGCGCCACAATTTGGAGATGATTAGTCTTATCGAATAGGCTGTTATCGGTTGTGGGACCAATCGAAAACTGTAGCTGTTCTAAAAGGTTGGTTTGTGTCCTTGCTAAGTCTGCCGACTACTGTTATATTCCCAGACACCGGGTGAGAGTCTTGGCTAAATCCATACCTGTTAAGTTGCCATTAGAACTACTAATCAATTAAATTATTTTTGGAAAATAGTCGTAGTGATTATATAGTTTGCTGGTGAAAAATTTATGATTATTTAATGATTACGATTAGAAATAATCAAAACTAATGGAAAATTACCATAAATTATTAAAAATAATTGAAAATAATGGAAAATAATCGTTTCCATTATTTTCCATTATTTCCATTATTTTCCATTATTTCCATTATTTTCCATTATTTCGACTTTTTGAGACTATTTTGAGAGAAACAAATTATTTTCAACATCACATTTAATAACAATTAAATTAAACACAAACATTAAACATATTCAGGGTTTGCCTTTATTAAAACTAATTTTTCGAATGAAAAATCAGACAATGATTGGCGCCTAGGGCTGTTTATAATACCAGCAAATGAAACAGACGCTCTACAGGAGCCGAAGATGTTAAAGGCGTGTTGAAAGCAATAGACGCTTCTTTTAAAATGCCATATTTTAGCCTTATATCTTCCGAGCTAGCATTATCACTCAAATAGCTAAAGAGCTGATGGCAAATTAAAGACCGTTGTGTCGTGCGTAGTTCATCTTGAGATGCACGCAAGTGTTGACTGCGCTTTGCCTGTTTCCATTCTGGGCAAAATAGTCTCAAATAGTCGAAATAATGGAAAATAATGGAAATAATGGAAAATAATGGAAATAATGGAAAATAATGGAATATAATGGAAACGATTGTTTTCCATTATTTTCCATTATTTTTAATTATTTTTAATAATTTATGGTAATTTTCCATTATTTTTGATTATTTTTAATCGTAATCATTAAATTATTGTGTGAAACCGAAAATAATCGCAATTTAATCATTAATTCAACTTTTAAACAAAAATAATCTAATTAATAATGACTACAATTAATAATCATTATTTAACAGGTATGGCTAAGTCCCACCCTACATTTGGAAGATCATTTTAGCAAAAATCACCTTGATGAGTCTTTTTCGATCCGTCGTGATGATTAAAAAGAGATTACTCTTATGTGCGATTGAAAGAAGACTCGAAAATAAAACATGCAAATGCTTAAAATGTAGATCAATCAAGGGACAGGGGACAGAAAAAAGTATAATTTATGATCAGAAAAAGTGCGCATTTCTGACTATTTTAATAAGTCCGAGGACTGGAAACAGACTCGAATATGATCAAAAATTCTAAAAAATGTTTGCTGGGATAAAGAAAGCTTTATGTATGACAGTTAGGAAATAGCTTTAAGTTTACATTTCTTTTTACAGCTTTGCTTTGAACAGCACACTGTTTTCTAACAGCTTACTTTGCTTTTAACAGCACAGCCATAATCAAGCTTACATAACCGGCCACACTTATCTCAGTACTGAGTGTGGTCACCCTTTTTTGGTATTAGTGCGACCACCCCAAGATTATTTTTGGTATTTTAATACTAATGTGACGCAAACCAAAACAATCCAAGTTAAATGAAATTATAATTTAATTAATCCCGGAAGTAGTCAACATGTTAAGGGCGAACTGTGTAATTCGTTGGAGTAGCAGCAGCCTGCAGCGACAGAGACTACTTTATGTCAGCGCAACGCAATTGAAACGCCGCAAAACGGCCGAGGAAAAGGTGAGTGCAATGGACTCAAACTGTACAATTTGACAGTCACTGCTGAGAAAACACATGTGACAGTGATGGCAATTAGACTGCTGGACATTGTTGCCAATTTAGCTATTTTCCCACCAGATCTGAGGTTTTTCGAATGCTCATGGCGGGCAAATTTGTAATCTGGCGGCTAGCGGGAATTATAGCTATTCTGAAAATTAGTATATAGGCCTGCTTTCACATATTTCTTCGATTTAAAAAAAAAATTAAAATGGAACGATTTTGTTTTAGCTGTTCTGCTATTCGAACGATTTGCAATTCGAATGTTTCATTTCCAAATTGCGTTGAGTACACTTTCACCTTATCTTCTGGTGAAGCCAAACAATCCAATAAATAAGCACTCAAAAGAGTTGATAGTATTCGAAAATATCTCCGTCAAAATAGGAACGAAGGAGTGTGGAATAAATAAATAAAAGCTAACATCTTTAAATGTAATATTGTATAGAAATTTATAAACTTTTGTTTTATATAACTTGTGGGCGAATTCATGCAATGCAGGTACCAAATAATTCGTTGAAAAATCACCTACTCACATTTTTCCGCTCACAAAGTCTGGACCAACATGCACGGTATATTAACTAAAAGGACACATATTCAAAAATATATTCTCAAAAAATGATCAAAATTAATCCATACGTTTTCGAGCAATTCGCTTATCAGTGAACCAACCTCACAATTCCCCCGTAAAAATCGAGCGTGACAAATTCAGTTGAATCAAAAACTCAAAGTTAATTACTGGATACAAAAATTTGCTGTGTGTTTAAGAATATTCATTATTACGGTACTTTTTTGAACATTATGATTCAAGCTTAAATTCTCTATTTCTTTTCTGTGCGTTGTTCAGCAATTAATTACCATTATTCGTTCGTAAATAATTTTCTTGAGAGTTGCTTCTGGTGAAAACCAGAACAACTTGAACAAAATATGTGAATTCGATTACTTACGCTCTCGTTTTTCTTCACTTCGGCTCAGCACATAGACGGGCGGTCAAAAATCGTATAATTTTCTCTACTGCGTAAGCCGAAATGCTCGTTTGTCGTCAACATTAAAGTCGCTGTGCAGCACGATGTTGCCATGAAAATTTTAGATGTTGCAAGGACGAAGACAATAACCGAATTTAATAATGAAATTAAAGCAAAAGCACCAGGACTCGAATTCATAACCCCCAGTCTATATAATAAGCATTTTGCTCACAACGCCATCGTATTCTTTGACATTTGTTGTAAAAATGTGAATGTTAATCCGCCTTGGTTTGTATTTGTAAAGCTGCAAGCCGTTCCAGAACCGAACCCTGCAGAACCGGTTCGGATCGAGTTTTTTGGGAACCTCGAACTGGACCAGGAACCTTCTGAACTTGTGACCTCCCGAACCTAAAACCGTTCGAGTCGTCCTGAGTGAAAGAATGTTTGGTTCAAAAACTGATAGTCTCTTTTCTTAATAATATTGGCTGGAAAAATTAATGGTATTGTGTTGGATAGGTGTTCGTCTAGTGAAGACGCGTTTCGGCATATTGATAGCATATTTCGACTTTAAGAAGGGAAACGAGGCAAAATCAATTCAAAGGCTGTTAGTAGGTAAGGCTTCCTTTACACTGCGCGACACATGAGACATGATAGTCTAGTAGGCCCTCATGTTGGTTGTTATAAATGTGAAAAACCCTTCAAATTCAAAGGCGTAACAAGATGAAATGCAGGCCTACTATGTAGATTATCATGTTACACGTGTCGAACAATGTAAAGGCAGTCTAACACTGAGGTATATTACTGAATTACGAACGGCTTCGATCAAGTTTGAACCACATCCAATGTGGCAAGCGCCTTCCAGCCGGTTCAAACTTGATTATAATCCTTTTCTTTACAATTTCCGACCCAATAGTAAATCGAATAGCTTAAGTTACAAATAGTCCTCTCCCTTTAATGAGCAAACTCACTAATTTAATGTAGAAATCTCCCCGAATTATAGAGTACTCGCCCAAAAAAGCACAGGACAACAATGGAGGAGCAGCGGACGTTTGGAGGCACATGAGCGTTTCACAATTAGCCAAGACGCTACAAAGACCACTGGGTAAGTGATGCAACAAGTGACTGCAAATCCAATTCACTACAAAGATTCCACTTCCACAGACGATGTGCAGGAGGCCATGCTCTATGTGCAGGGTGCTGATAACATTGAGCCGGCTGCCAAGCTGCAGGATTTGAAAATCATACAAGAAATAGCCAAGAAATTGGGATCCAAGACACGCATTGTGGCCACACCCGAAACGGTTAGCGAGGAAGATTTAAAAGAACGCGATGTGGCACCCAGACCTCCAGCAGCGGCGGACATGCTCCAGCCACGTCCACCTGTGGTCACGGTAATGGGCCACGTGGATCATGGCAAGACCACACTGCTGGACTCGTTGCGCGGCGCCGATGTGGCGGCTGGGGAGGCTGGCGGCATTACGCAACACATTGGCGCCTTTACGGTTACCCTGGAGAATGGCGAACGCGTCACGTTTCTGGACACACCCGGTCATGCCGCTTTCAGTGCCATGCGTGCTCGTGGAGCCGTGGCAACGGATATCATAGTGCTGGTGGTGGCCGCCGAAGATGGTGTCATGGCTCAGACCCGTGAGGTGATCCAACTGGCCAAGGACACACAGGTGCCCATAATTGTGGCGCTCAACAAGATTGACAAACCGGAGGCGAATATTGTGGGTATAAGTTGGAAAGGAAAGGAAGAATATGTTACTTTAATTTAACCGGATTTTTAGGAGAAAAGCAAACTTGAGTTGGCCCAAATGGGACTGGCCCTGGAGGAGCATGGCGGTGAGGTACAGGTCATACCCATTTCGGCGCTTAAGGGCACTAATCTACAGCTCCTGGCCGAGGCAGTCAGCACACAGGCTACTCTGATGGGCTTAAAAGCGGATCCTACGGGTCTGGTGGAAGGCATTGTGGTTGAGTCCAAAACAGATCCACGACGAGGCAAACTTTCCACTGCCATTGTAAAGCGAGGCACTCTCCGCAAGGGTTCCGTGCTGCTGAGTGGCCTGGCCCATGCCAAGGTCAGGGGTCTGTTCGATCACAATGGTCAGCCTCTCACAGAAGCACCGCCTGGCACGCCGGTGGAGATTCTAGGCTGGCGTGAGCTACCCTTGGCCGGTGAGCTTATACTAGAAGTGGAAACTGAGGTGAGCAAGGAGTGGACTACTAAGTTCTTAACTATAAAGTAAATTCCACTCGTATCTTTCCAGAGAAAAGCCCATGTGGTGCTCAAGTATCGCGAGCATGGGGCTCAGCGCGAGAAAATCGAATCCAGCAGCGATGACATACGCAAAAAGGAGGAGGAACATCAGGCTAAATACCGAGCGGAGCGTGAGGCTCGACGTCTGGCCGGACGGTTTCGTATGCGTGGCGGACAGCGGGTTAAGCAGGTGGACGCCAACGAGGGCTTGCCCCGGGTCAGTGTCATCGTCAAGGGCGATGTGCATGGCTCGGTGGAGGCCATACTGGATGTGCTGGATACCTACAACAGCAACGAACGCTGCCGCTTGGACATTGTGCACTATGGCGTGGGTAATGTAACCGAGGGCGATCTGGAGCTTGCCAAAGCTTTCGATGCCATCGTGTATGCCTTTGCTGTGGAGACACCACAGCCAAAGGCTGCCAAGGAAGTCAAGGTGCGAAGCTATAATGTTATCTACCGCCTCATTGATGACCTCAAAGAAGAGCTAAGCAGCAAGCTGCCACCTGTCGAGGTGGAGGAGCAACTGGGGGAGGCGAATGTGTTGCAAAACTTCTTCATCAACGAGGGACGCAAGGAGGTGCCCGTGGCTGGTTGTCGCTGCACCAAGGGACTGCTAAAGAAGAGTCAAAAATTCCGATTGCTGCGCGAAGGAGAAGTTATCTATGACGGCCAATTGGAATCCATGCGTCATCTGAAGAGCGAGGTGGATTCCATTAAAAAGGATGTGGAGTGTGGCTTGCGACTCAGGGATGCCAAAGTGTTGCCACAGGCAGGCGATATACTGCAATGCTATACCACGCACATGGAGACGCAGCAAACGGATTGGGATCCAGGTTTCTAGTGAATCACGCCGACCGCGTATCGGCTTGGCTGCCGTTTAGTTGTTGTTGTTATCACTAGTTTGTATTATACATACTATATATGGTTTATATAAAACAAATTCATTATCCAACTTCCTGTTGATCTCTGCTGAACGCATAGTTGCCACTGCCACCCTTCACCCACATGCCTAGCGCTTAGGATAACGCGCCGCAGCCGCAGCGGAACTGTAGCTGATAAGAGGCAGCGGCAAAAGGCTGAAAGCGCCCCTGGCTGGCATAACGAGATGACGGAAGCTGCCTAAATGGGTCAAAGCAATGCTAATTGGAGTTCACCCTCACTCACAGAGCAAATCCGTTGCTAGCTAGTCTGCTTCTTCAGATAAACGATTTCCGTTGGGCGCTGGGAATTAGCGTTTGGTCCTATATTCATGAATGAATGCTGCTCATTTAAAGCGAATATATGCTATATTATCGCAACCGTCATACAAAAAATTTAACATATACAATTTGCCTTGAATTTATGCAAAAAAAAAATATATTTTTTTGCGTTGCGGTTTATTAGCTAACTGGAGGCCACTTTCCCTGGTGCATTCAGCGATTAGAAATGTTTTATTCTTAGAATGGGAATGTGGAATGTTTGAAGGAAATTAAATTTCGGCGGTATGAGTGTTTCGGTTATCGGTTCTGTGGGACCTTTAGACAGAACTTAAAAAGATAAAAAAAACCCATTTATGATTTGAACCGGTGCTGCCCATAATTGTTTGTTTTCCTTATAACTCGACTATCGTTCCTCCGCCGCTGGGAATTTGGTTTGAATACAAATTTTTACGATGAATACGATTTTTAAATGCGATTTTTACTGATTGGGAAAAACTTGGGCAAAAACCAAATAGTTCATCGGAAATACGATACTTTCCCAGCGGCGCTGAGCTGAATGGTCCACAACATGCATTACAGTAGGCGCCCACGTAATGGAAAATGCTCGCTACGTTTTGTATGCACACTTGTAAATAGAAATTTCTTATAACAAAAATTCGAGAAGTTTTTGTGCATATAACAGTTATGTTATACTTGTGACATTAAGGGCAGTGTTGCCAGTTTGTCACCTTTTTGATCTTTTTGTTTATTATTTTGGCGATTTTTGCAACTTTTTGACTTAAACTTGTGGTAACACTCAACTCGGTACAATAACAAAACCCCATGCTCTCAAAATTTAAGGTCCAAAAGTTGCTAAAACAGCAAAAAAAAAAAACCTACAAAAGGTGACAAATTGGAATCACTTATTTAGGGCATCACGATATCGAGAAAATATTCAATTTCAAAGTGCCTTGCCCCCCATAGTTGCCGCCCCTGTCATTATACTATTATATCTTTAAGCAGCTTTGGACATAAGATTTGAGTTTGGGAGCAGTCCAACAACAACAACAGAAATAAAACAACCCCTTATTGGCGAGGCTCCAGTCGGCAAGCCAGACACGCTTTTGCAGTGGTCTCAATTGCGCACACTGCACCTGTTTTGCTGCCTGCTTGTGCGACTTACCAGCGCCCTGTGCTGATCCGTAAAGGACTTGTTGTTTAACTCGCTTCGAAGCGAGAGAACTGTGTACGGCTGGAGCCCAGAACCGAGGCGACTGCGCAATGGGAGCAAGGGCTTGCCCATCGCTGTCTTAAACAAACATCCATTACAACTCCACATATTCACTGTTAACAAAGTAGGATTCCAATAACATTACAACTTCATACACCAAGTGTGTGGAGTTGTACAGCACATGTATTTGAAGTCCACGTTACAATCCGATACACGAAGCACTAAAAAGTGTGCAAGGTTGTGAGGTAGCTGCTGTACGAGTCCATACACCAAGTGTGTGGAGTTGTATAGCTAGCCCACAAGTCCACACACAAATGCGCCTGCGTGGCATTAAAAATTTCCTCGGTTCTTGGTATCAGCCGCACACAGTTGTCTCGTTTCGAATCGAGTTAATACTAAAAATCCTTTGCGCTTCAGCGCAGGGCGCACAGGTGCAGTGTGCGCGATTGAGACGACTGCAAAAGCAAATGTATGCAGTGAGTGTCTGGCTTACTAACTGGAGCCTCGCCAATAAGGGGTTGTTGTTGGACTGCTCCCAAACTTTAATATTATGCGCTCCGTTGGTTTAAGATTTAATAGTATAGTGACAAGGTCGGCAAACTATGGGGGTAAGGCACTTTGAAATTGAAGAAAAATCCCATTTTGTGCACTGTTCAGCACATAAATTGAAACTGGTCATCCAAGATTTAGTGAAAATAATTCCTCCATATCCTGATGCCCTTAATCAGTGATGCCAATTTGTCACCTTTTTTTTTTTTTAAATTTTAGCAACTTTTGCACCTTAAATTTTGGGATCACTGGTTATTGTTATTGTACCGTGTTCAGTGTTACCAGAATTGCAAGTCAAAAAGTTGCTAAAATTGCAAAAATAATATAAAAATAAGAAAGAAAGTCGGTCAAGACCGACTATAACATACTCTGTACCTGTGAAATGTTGCCCATCACCGTTGCGACCGGTGCTGCCCATAATTGTTTGTTTTTCTTATAACTCGACAACGGTTCATCCGATCTTTACCATTCCTTTGGCCGATTGATAAATAATCTTGATTACTAAATATGTCCAGAGGAAACGAACCTTCTATCTATAAAACTGTGGGAGATATGACGTTTTTTCAAATTTGCGGGGGCGGGAGGGGGCGTGGCAAAAATTGAAAATAAACTTGATCTGCCTTCAAGTATAAAAAGCATATGTCCAACACATGTCAAACCTCTACCTCTTACCATCTCTGAGATCTGGTTGTTTATATGGACAGACGGACATGGCTAGGTTTTGACGAAAATCTCTAGAGACTTCCAGGACACCCCCGTATATGTTTTTCTTGCAATCTTCCTATAGTCAGTAGTCGAAAATAAAAACAATAAAGAGGTCTTTTGGCCGAATTTCGGGGCTCTGGCCCAGTGTGTACTTTAGGAAATTGTTTTTTCAATTTGTAGGCACTTTTCCAAAAGTGTTCTTATCTTAAATTTTTTTATACTCTGTACCAGAGGTACACAGAGTATATTAAGTTTGTGCAAAAGTGTCCGTCTGTCCGTATGAACAAACAGATCTCAGAGATGAAAAGAGAGAGGTTTGACATGTATGGAACATATGTTTCTTATACTTACCGGCAGATCAATTTTTTTTTAAATTTTAGCCCCGCCCCCGCAATATTGTTTTATAGATAGAAGGTTCGAATCTTCTGGACATATTTAGTATTCAGGATTCTTTATCGATCCGCAGAAGATTTTAAAGATCGGATGAACGAACAGTTATGGGTAGCACCATTCGCAACGGTGATGGGCCGCTCTTCACAGGTAGAGAGTTTGATATAGTCGGGCTTGGCTATATAGTACTGGCTATATAGTACTTACTATAAATAACAAGAAAGAAAGTCGGTCAAGCCCGACTATAACATACTCTGTACCTGTGAAGTGCTGCCCATCACCGCTGCGACCTGTGCAGCCCATAATTGTTTGTTTTCCTTATACGAGGTGTGTTCAAAAAGTATCGCGAATTTTGTGTTTTTTCAAAAATTATTTATTTATTCATGAATATCTATTTTGTCCCCTTCAAAGTAATCCCCATGAGATATTATACACTTGTGCCAACGGTTTTTCCAATCTTCGAAGCACTTCAAAAAATCATTTTTTTTATCTTGTTCAGCTCTTCCTTCGATGCCGTCTTTATCTCGTCAAGCGTAGAGTAACGTCGTCCTTTCATGGGCCTCTTCAGTTTAGGGAACAAGAAAAAGTCACAGGGGGCCAGATCTGGGGAATACGGTGGCTGCGGCATCATTAGTGTGTTGTTTTTGGCCAAAAAGTCGCGCACAAGCAACGATGTGTGAGCAGGGGCGTTATCGTGGTGCAAAAGCCAATTTTTGTTCTTCCACAAATCCGGGCGTTTCTGGCGGATTGCTTCGCGCAAACTTGCAGGTAATATTCCTTATTGAACGTTCTTCCCTGTGGCAAGAACTCATGATGCACCACGCCCCTGCAATCGAAGAAAACTGTCAGCAAAACTTTCACATTCGACCGAACTTGGCGCGCTTTTTTCGGTCTTGGTTCGTGCGGCAGCTTCCATTGAGATGATTGAGCTTTGGTTTCCACGTCATAACCATAAACCCACGATTCGTCACCAGTTATGACCCTCTGGAGCAAATTTGCGTCGTCGCGGACAGAGTTTAACATCTCATTAGCAATGTTCATGCGATGCTGTTTTTGGTCGCAATTGAGCAATTTTGGTACGAATTTCGCGGCGACCCGTCTCATGCCCAAATCATTGATAAAAATCGAATGGCACGAGCCAATCGATATGTTTAGGTCCTCAGCAACTTCTCTAACGGTGATTCGACGATTGGCCAATACCATTTTCTCCACTTCATTAATTTTTTCGTCTGTTGTTGAAGTGCTCGGGCGTCCGGCACGCTCTTCGTCGTTCACATCTTCTCGGCCTTCTGAGAACATTTTGTACCACCGATAAACGTTGCTTCGGTCCAAGGTAGCTTCTCCGTATGCCACAGTCAACATTCGGAATGCATCCGCGCACTTAATTTCGTTTTTCACTCAAAATTTGATACAGGTTCTTTGATCCATTTTTTTGAATAGGTAAAAGTCGAAGACGATCCAAAACACGTGCAAGCAAAGCAGCTGTCAACAATTAAGTGAACATTCAAAATGGCCGAGCTTGTCGGCATAAGTGAGAGACATGAGTACCAACATAACGCCACAAAAAAATCGAAATTCGAATATACGTAATATACGTGGCGCGACTCATCAACATGTAAAATTCAAAATTCGCGATACTTTTTGAACACACCTCGTAACTCGACAACCGTTCATCCGATCTTTACCATTCCTTTGGCGGATCAATAAATAATCCTGATAGAACGAACCTTCTATCTATAAAACTGTGGGAGATATTACGTTTTTTCAAATTTGCGGGGGCGGGACGGGGCGTGGCAAAAATTTAAAATAAACTTGATCTGCCTGCAAGTATAAGAAGCATAAGTCCCATACAAGTCAAACCTCTATCTCTTACCATCTCTGAGATCTGTGCGTTCATACGGACAGACAGACGGACATACGGACATGGCTAGCACAAACTTATTATACTCTATATACCGTTGGTACAGAGTATAAAAATGATTTAAGAAGTTACCATAAAAAGCTCAACAATTTTACCGTCGACAGTGCTAACGTGGCGCGACTCATCAACATGTAAAATGGCTTGACATAGCCCAAAGGGCCAAAGCCGAGCTCCTCTCGATCTCTTGGCTTGTGCGCTTCTAATTTTCGCACAAGAGAAAGGGACCTACAGTTGAACGCCGAATCTGAACGGCAGTTTGAGAAGCTTTTGCTTGGCTAATTACTACAAAGCTGGCGCCAAAAACTAGTGAAGGTGACCGGGTGTGTAAGTTCTTAAAGAATCAACTATTTTATTAGATGTCCGGAGGCGGGATCGAACCCACGCCCTCTTGCACAGCTGGCAAACACACAAACCGCTGCACCACACCCGAGCACATTTAATGTCTGAAAATTGGGAAAATTTCCTATAGTGCGCAGACATAAACTAGTACTTTATGAGGAATCAAAAATCTTTAAGCCCTTCCAAACACTGAAGAGCAAAGTTCTTGAGAATTCGTCTGCTTAAATGATGAAATAATGGAGAGTGTAAGTGTACATAAAAATGTGCGAAGTCGTGGTTACTTTTCCGCCATTTTGTATGCTTAAAAACGAAATTAAATTACTTGGAAAAAGTTCTAGGTTCTCTGAATAAGCGAATTTGAATTCGGCACTCATATCGGAACCACAAAAAAAAAAAAAATAAAACGGAAACTGATTGCCATTCAAAATGTATAATTAGAACCATATCTGGAATGCGGAAACTCTAGTCCAGACTGTGCTGGAAATGTGAAATTTATGAATGGACTTATGAAAAATATCAAATGAGCCCTACCATGGTGATTTGATATGTCCCAACAATGTCGCACATGCAAATATCTGAATGAATTTTCCTCGACCAGATCATGTGCACTACTGGACACCAACAACAATTTTACAGACACACAAAATCAAAGTAAACATTGAAAACATGTGTTTCCACAGTAATTAAACCCAAACGAAACGTCAGTGCCGTTTAATTATGACAAGGATCGGCAACAGCAAAGGATGATGAGATGATCCTGTTGTCGACATGTGTCGACTTGAGCAACAACCCGGCTCATTAGGGACGACGACTTTAACATGTGATGCCAGCGACAGTAAATCACCGACAAGGGGCAGCTCCCTCACACGTGCAACGCATGAAGATCAGCTTGCAACGGCAAAAACAGAGAGAGTGTGAGAGAGAACCAGTTGAGGAGTGAAAAGATTGCAGTCGGCTTGATGCTTCTCAGTGTCTTGTGGGGGCTACAACAAGCCGGTTGGGTTTCAGTTCAAGGGTTCAGTGCAGATTGAAGAAGGGATCCGCTTCGATTAACTTTTAGGCGGACACACACTTCAAACAGCACGATCCTAAAAAGTTCGTTATTATCCAGTTTTGGGCTGCGACTGATTAGGCAGCGGAAGCATTGGTGGTGCTATCTTTGCGACGCCCCAGCCAACAGCGACGTCGACTCCGACGCAGACGCCTCGCACTGATGCCACAGAATTAGAGCGATCGTGTGCGTTGTGCCCTGATCAGTTGCTGGCGTGCGCTCTAACCCTGCGGGTGTGTGTAGTGATCGAGACAGTGCGGACGTCAAGGACGTCAACCGAACTGCCCCCTCTCCCAACAACAACATCAACAACTTTCAATTGTCGTCCTGTTTGTCATGCGCAAGCGCAAAGTGCAAATCAATTTCCATGTGACAAGTGTGTAAAATAATTAAAACTCAAGTGACTCAAGTGGGGGGGAGAACATTTCAAGTGCGAAACCATTCAGCCGAATCCCAAGACTCGATACATTGAAGCGAACGCCGAGGACGATTATTATCAAACAGCGCCAAAATGGATTTATCGAGGCGGTTGTGGTAAGCATCTGACAAACATGTATCTGCCAGATACAAAACGCTCGCTCGTGTTTGGACTGAAATTGATTCCTTTTGTGTGTCCCGCAAATTACTGTGTCAATGGGAATTTTAATTTCATTTGAACTACATGGGCAAACACTTGACTTGGCTCCGGCTCGAGCTCGGGCTGCGGCTCCCGACTGGCTGGCTGATTGCCCACCTCCCCTTCTCGTACATATGTGGGTGTGACTTCCTGGGTACGTGCTGACAACTGTGCAACAGGCGCTCCGTTATTGACACTACGCGACTAGCATTATCCTGGCCAAAGTTTTGTTTGCCTGCCAAATTACATTGCCAACTTAATTGAAGTTTGTTAATGAAAATTGCACAAATTTTCCAACAGTTTTGGCCAGGCTGTTTGCTCGACCTGATTGCTGACGCCACCAGTCCCCGGCATGTGTGCGAGAGGCTCAGATTAGCAAATTAAATTTTGGAAATTTGCTTAAATATTTATTCTTTTTGGCTAAACTTAGATAAATACTTGCAAAATCCTTGCCAGAATTAAGATATTTGAATACATACATGCACACATTCACTCAAAAATAACGACGAGAAGAGTTCTTCATTGATCGGAATAGAATTTATACAGTTTTGTTCTTAAAATGTCCAGTATGTTTTATTTTTGAAAGTACCTAAATTAAGTACGAAACGACTGTTAATATTTATAAAATGAGACGAAACGTTCTTGAGACAAGAACATTTCATAGTTACAGTATTACAAAATATTCAAGAAAAGTGCGTTCTTAGTTTAAGCAGAAAATATCTTCGATTGATGGACTTACAATGCAAGCTCCCAAAGCGAATCTTCTCTATAGGTTCAGCAACTGGTTCTAACACTTTTCTTATGGAGTGATGGTAGATTTCTGACTTCCAGCGCTCCGTTATTGACACTACGCGACTAGCATTTTGTATATTTCCAGCCTACTTTGGTTCAATAGAGTTACCTCGTTTTAAGAACCAATTGAGTATAGCTTTAGAATTTCATTGGCTTTAATCAAAATCGTGTTTTACTTGTTTAAAGTACTCTTAATTGTTTCTTGAATGTTTGTAGGCTACCATTTGAAATTACTGGACTTTAAGAAAGAATTTTTCGTACCAATTTTGGGAGTTAAACGTGCTTTAAGACCATTACATCCAATCAAAAAAATTTAAGAAAAAATGCATAATATACCTAATAAATACTGAAATAGTCTTAAATCAATATTTCGGGATTGAAGAAATAAGAATTTAGTACTTGAATCAACTATTTTATTACTTACCGTATCTTTTCTTCTTAATTCAAGGTACAAAGTTCTTGTTTTTTTCCTGAGTGTACCGTTTTGTTCTTGAATGTGCTTAAATTGACTTCGAAACATTCCAAAATCGACTGTAAATAATATTAAAATGAGATATAAATATAAGTATCCTTTATTCAAGAACAAAATATCTTAAATTGAGTACAAATAGACAAAATGTAATGTAAAATGGCTTGACACAGCCCCGAAAGGGCCAAAGCCGAGCTCCTCTCAATCTCTTGGCTTGTGCGTTTCTAATTTTCGCACAAGAGAAAGGGAATGTCTTTAGAATTTTATGGGCTTAATCCAAGCAAAGTTTGTAATAAATTAACTTTCTTCAAAGAATGTATTGAGGTTGACTTTAGAATAGATTAGACTTATTTTAAGAGTATGTCGGGCTTTACAAAATGCTAATTAAACCTAAAAGCAAGATCAAATAGATAAATAGTTCGAAATGTATTTAACATATCCCAAAACAGTCTTTACTCAAGTATTTCGGAAATGTTTTTTTTAGTTTTAGTTCTTGTGTTCTGAATTCCACGTGTCTTGCTTCGAAATTACTTTTGTGAACTAGTGTTTCCACTGCCGCTTATCGATTGATAGTTGTGAAACTACACCCTGTAGTTCAGCTGCACCGGTGTGACATTAATGAATTCTATAACTCTTCGTAGGGAGCTCTCGCCACCAGACCAAGCACCAGCCAAGTATTTTGTACGGGAATGGTGCACACTATAGTTCACGTACTAGACTAGCGCTGTGATGCATTACCTGTCGTTAACAATGCGACTGATGCTCAGTGATGCATTAGGTCGTTAGGCCGGGTAGTGCCTTGACATCCGTTGAACTACAGGCCAGCAATTGAATAAAAATGAATTAGACATGATATTTTTTTTCTACCAGAGGCTATACCAATTGATAGCTCAAAATCGCAAAAGATCGAAATAATGCTCAGCTTAGAGCCAGTTTAGTGATACTGCAACGTATACTGTAGCCTTTGGAGACTTTTGACGTATGCACTAGCACTTAGCAAATTAAAATTTCAGTTTATTGTGCAACACAGTCTAGCACAGTTAATCTCCTTAGTTACCATCACATTGAAATAATTAGTCACAAGAAAATTTGGCACGATTCCGAAACAAATTATATTTTTACTTTATCTGTGGAATTCAGAACACGAAATAGAAATAGAAGGCGTTTAGCATTTTAATTATTTGCAAATATTTTAACTTTACAGACGACTGTTTTAAGATACCAAAATATCTAAAATTGTCCAAAGAATGATCCTTTATTTTCATTTTGAGGGTTGGGGTTTTTTTTTTAATGCCAAGTTTTCAATTTACTTTTCATTTCACCAGCTATAAGGAAAAGCGTTGAAAACCGCAAATTTCGTTCGTTTTACTTTTACAGGAACACGAATCAATTCCACTTTCGAAATATTTTGGTGGAAGTGGAATTAAGAACATTGCTGATAGAGTTTCAATTGTTCTTCTATGCACAACGAGAATATTTCTTAGCGCTAGCACAATTGAGGAAATGAACTTCAACAAAGATGGAGGAATTCATATGTCAAATAACAACAACTACAAGATTCAGATTAAGAAAAACCGGTAATTGCGGGGTGTCTATGTCTGTTATTGTTTAAAAAATTGCTTTCACGAGGGTTTAATAAAGAAATGGCAAAACCTACATCTTTACAATCATACGATTCAATTCAGTTGTGTCATTGAATTGTCCGGAAAATCTTATCAGCGTAATAGTTATAGCTTTTGTAGTGGGAATTGACGGTCAGGTTCTGAGCAGTCTCTTTATTTAAACCATTTTGAAGAGTCCACAAAAAGAGCCAGGTCCTCTAGGGGCACATTTGCCAGACTGACCAGGTCTGCGAAGAATGGTTTGATTAGATGCTGGGTGCGTTTCCTAAGAAGTGCAGGGCAGTCGCAAAGAAGGTGTGGAATGCTCCTCCTCATTCCCACAACTACGACAGAAGTCATCGTGGGGCACGCGCATCCTGATGACCATGATATCCGCCATGATATCCTGCAAGGATCTTTGAATGTCCGAACCGTTCCTTGCGCACTCGTCCGCTTCTTCTTTCCCCGGTATGCCTGCGTGACCATGTACCCAGACGAGGGTGATGGAGTGGTGTTGGATTTGGTTCAGTGCTATCGCCGTGCTGCGGACTAGGTTGCTCTTTGTGGCGTTTGATGACAGAGCCTTTAAGGCTGCCTGGCTGTCGACCAAGATTGAAATGTTCCTTGGAGTCTCCTCCAAGGTGTATATCAATTTGTACGCCTGCCAGACAGCATAAATCTCTGCTTGGAAAACGCTACACCAGTTCGGTAGACGGAATGAGAGCTGTGGCGCAAGTTCTTCAGAGAAGATGCCTGCTCCTGTGCCTTTTTTCGTTTCCGAACCGTCTGTACCGTTTGAAACCAAGTTCCAAAGTTGTCGTTCCATTTCTGAACTGGTATGCAGTAGTCACTTCCCTTTGCCTCTGCACTTATTCCTACCACCTGTAGGATACTGCTGTGGCCTGAAGTATATGCTTTAAGAAGTTTCAGGTTCCGGAGTCTTACTGGGCTTCTCGCTGCTTTATACTTCAGGAAAGTGTCTACTGGTTCCAGGTTCAGAATTTCATTCTGGGCGGTAGATCGCTGGGGGGTAGATCGCCGAAATCCTGTAATACCCAGGCAAGCTGCTTTTTGTACCTTATGGAGGTTGTTTAGGCCTTACACCATACCAGCGCTCCATAGGTAAGGATAGGTCTGACGACCGCTGTGTATAACCAATGAATGATATACGGTTGCAGTCCCCACTTCCTACCGAAAGTCTCTTTGCAGGTCCTAGTTCATTCTTCATTCTTTTCTCGGAGATTTTCTTCCAGGAGAGTTTCTATTCTAGAATGACACCCAGATACTTCGCTTCATTGACCCAGTTGAGCTGCGTTCCCCCAATGTATTTGAGTGTGAACTCAGAGATCTTGTATCTCCTTGTGAACAGCACCAGTTGGGTCTTTTGTGGGTTAACCCCCAGACCGTTCTGATGTGCCCATCTCAGGGTGCTAGCAAGTAAAGATTTCAATAGCTCACTGATTGTGGCTAAGAATTTACCCGTTACCATTAGAACCAGGTCATCTGCGTATGCTGTCACCCTACATCCGTTAAACTTCAAGGTAAGAAGGAGTTCGTTGAGAACCAGGTTCCTAAGCGGAGTGCCTCTCGTTATTCTTCTTCTTATGTTGCCTGCACAGACAGTGAAGTTGATCATTTGACTGCTAAGCATGTTCCTTAGCCAGTGAGTAATCATCGGGTGTAAGCCAATTTTAGCTAGAGCTGACGTAATCGACTCGGTCCTGACATTGTTGAAGGCTCCCTCGATGTCGAGGAAGGCCGCCAACGCAAACTCCTTCTGATTCAGTGGATAATAAGCCTTAGACAGATTTCAGTAAAATGTTTTTGAAAGTCATTTACAATCTTCCCTGAACTCTGCTAATGGTTTGCATAAGCTTTGTAGAATATTGTTTACCAAATTTGCGGTACCGAAAAACTTCTAATTGGGTCGATGAGTCCATACTCGCAACATTTGAGATTTCCGTTTAAAAACTGACTTCAAAAAGCCCATACCTTGCTCTCTCCACACTCCCCACTGCCACATTCCCTGTTTTCACCCGTACAAGCTCTGTGGACTTTTTAAATTTGTGTGCTATTCTAACACAGGCATCAAATCAAATTTTCGTATTGAAATGTAAATATTTATTTCTCAAGTTTTGCGTTCGAAATTTGTGTGCCCAGCGTAGGTGAAGTGCGTGCGCTTTGAAGTGCTCCACAAAAAAAAAAGAAATCTTACAAAAAAGTACAAAAAACAGCTTTGAACTGAAGTGCGAGACATTTAGACATCAGTTCAAAGTTGACGGCACAGATCTTGACCAGGCAGTTGCTCACACGCATACGCACACACGGACGCTCGCTGGAGATATCTTTCGCATCATCTGAATGTGAAGCGTTGACCGCAGCATTGCGTGCGTTTTATTTTTGGCTAAAGTCATAAAGATGCCTGGCCCGACACACCGACACATTAAAACACAGAACCAGAAACTTGTTCCCTCTGGCAGTCGCTGGCCGACTGGCAGTTAGCGCATCCATTCGTCAAGATTTTTAAAGTTTTTCGCGAAAAATTTGTGCGTTTGCCACTTGAAAGCGAAAATTCTGTGCGTCTGTTGTCAACGACAGCAGAAAACGAAGTCCAAGCTGTTGCCCTGATGCTGCTGCCTTTGTTCTGTGAAATATGGCCAACAGATGACCCGTTATTTGGGGGAATTTAAATTTTTTGTTTTAATCGAAATTCGGTCGAAATTTGATTTTCAATTTTCCCCTAATTTGTAGTCGATGGAAATTACGTCAGTTTGGAAACAAGTTCAAAAAATGCAAGTAAGTGAGACTACGTAGCTTTTGTCACCATTACCAACACCCGTCAGGTCAATACACAGCCCCCCTCCCCACATAACCACTATTTATTATGTCTGTGGCTTAATGGTACATACTAAACGTTTTAACATACCAACTCGGTATCTGTAGCTTTTATTTTTGTGTGTGTGGCCATTAAGTGGACGTCAGACTCTTTACATTAAACGAAATTTGTGACTCGTGACGACTTTGAACTTGACTTAGGGCAAGGAGAGAAGTGGTGTGGTGATCAGTAAACGACTTAGAGCTTACTTCAACTTCTCTTCTTTTAATATCGCTTTCCTTTAATAAAGTTACCCAAACTACTAATATAATGGTTTAAGCTTAGTTGAATACTATGGCAATATTTAAGATCCACAGAAAAGCTGAAAAGTTGAAACACGTCGTCTCGTCCACACAATGGTTTAGTAACGAGTACCCCCCTCGTTAACAAAAAAGGGTTAACAGGGACCTCCTAAGGCATCGAAATGGGCCCAAAGAGTCCTAAGCGGGAGGGCGACTTGTCGATCTCTACCATCGCAACCTAACCTAACCTGAAGATTGGGGAATGTCTAGAATTCTCTAATTGTGAATTGCTAAAGCTGTCTTTACACTATTCAATTACATTCAGGCCTGTTCTCAATTCCACTACCACTGCAACTTTTCGGAAACGGAATTGTTTCAGTTTCTCTTAACACAAAAACGAAAGCGTTTTACGTTTTAAAAAGTAATGCTTGCTGCTCGGTGGAATGAAAAGTAATTGGCAAATTACACACTCAGACAGTTGCCAAATGTACATTAACTTTATTTTCCTTAATACTGTGATCAATGGAGAGTTTGTTAATGTAATTTGATTTGCATTTAAGTCTATAACTAAATCAAAACAACTTTTTTGTTAAATGTCTCGAGAAATTGGAGGCGCCTGCCAAACCGAAAAATAAAACGTAAAAGTCAGCCTCTCTCGTTTCTGCATGTTCCATTTTCCATCGTTTCGCTTGCTTCTCCCGTGCCGATTTCGTTTGGTCCGTGGCTTGCCAAAAGTAAGACGTAAGCAAAATCATCCGGAATTGAGAACAGCAAATCCAAACCGAAACGGAATTGCTTTCGGTTTACTTTTCAAAACGTCGCGGAATTGAGAACACTCCTTATTATCTTTAAAGTCGGTTGTTGGAATATTCTTAAAAGAAAATCCTATTACACAGAACATATTTATATTTATTTTCACGTCCTCAAGCAGCAGGCAGCTATTCACACTGAGCACATCTTTCGTCCAACATCCCAAATCCTGAGTTAAAATGCTTAATATCTATTTGATATGCCAACTTTCTTAAAATTTTTGTTTTGTCAAATTGTTAAGTGGATCAGTGTCTAGAAATATGCTACAAACTTGTCAAATTTTGACGGGGCAAATTTGTATGACACATGATTTTGGATGAAAGATGTTATATGTTCTCAGGGTGAATAGGCTATAAGGCATAGAAAAAGAATGTGGCCGGGTGTGGCTCAACGGCTAGTGTGTACGTCTGCTGTGCAAAAGATCGGGACATCTAATGAAAAGTGTTTTCGGTTGGCGCCAGCTTTGAAGTATCTAGCCATGAAAAATCTTCCAAGAGATTGAGAGGAGCTCGTCTCTGACCTTTTGGGCTGTGAACATGAAGCTTATGATGATTAATTATAATAGATATAGTATTGAAATTATTAGTGTGTGAGGCAATGGCTATAGCCGTCAGCCAGATTTATGTTATTGAATGCTTTATTAAATATGAATGCATGACAAATGTGTATGATTATAGTTCATTTAAAAATATTCTGCTAACATTTGCCCTCTATAATTGAGAGCATGGCAAATGAAGCCTTCCAATCCGTTCCTTTTAGCCAGTCCTTGAGTTCTTCGGTATCCAGGAAGCGTTGCTTAAGGTGCAGATTTCTGATTTCGTAAATGTTTGGAATGGTTTATTTTACAGCTCTTCGATAATATTAAAGATATTAGAATAGGGTTCCCATAAAAAGTGCCGAAAAAGGGTCAAAATAGGCATATTAAGCAACTGTAGACTCAAATTACTAAGTCGAACTTTACAATAATAGAAACACTTCTGAGCTGTTTTGAAACTGAACAGCAGTCTTATTTAAATGAAGTAGTGTGCCAAATTAAACTTTAATGCAATGAAGCCTTAAGGAAACAAAAAATCATCGTTGAACGGTGGTTGTTATATCCGAGGCTTGCCCGACGCAACCTGTTTAATGTCTGAGGAATGACTGGTGACTTTTATTTAAAAGAGTAAGTTCTCTCCGCCCGAGTTACAATTAGCCAGGATCTCTGTAAGTCAGATAACCTGTTTATAGCCGCCCCCACGTAGACGATGTAGTCGGATTACCACCAATACACACAATTACGGCACGTACACCGAGGTGTTACATGCCTGACGGCCGTGACTATAGTATATAGCTACCTCAGAGATTAGCTGGCACAGAGTAGATTACAGTCGGGCTTGTTTTGTTTTGTTTTTGGGATAGATTGGCAAGACAACATCCACTTCCTGTATCAATTTGAACTTGGCGCAAAGGATTTGCATTTAGATGAGATGCCTTAGTAAACCTGCATAATACAAATTGCCCTGCTCAAAACATTCCTTAAAACATGCCTTCAATATGCTGAATATATTTCGAAATCGTTGAAAATAACATCATACTATTTGATATATCATTTTCTGCGGAATTATTTATAAGCACAGTAACCAAAAACTACGTGCTCTATCAAACAAAAAAGATATTAAATGCTCTTCCACTTTTTTCACGCTTTTTTCGAGCTTTTTTTTTGTACATCCAAAGCCAACAACAAACAGTATACTTTTGGTGCTTGACGCACACAAAATTTCAGTTATTTATAATAGCCTTCAAATGAATTGTTAACCACGCCAATTGCCTTAAATTGTATCATGTTTGCAAACTAACTGACAGGCAAAATGTAGAGCAGACATTGATTTATAGCGCAATTACCAGTTGGCATTGTTTTTGCTTAGTTGTGGAAAGGCGGCGTCTCCCTGCAAAATTCTTATAGCGAAAAGGAAGCAATATTTACAAAGGTCCCTCCCAAATGCATGTGTACCAACTTACGATGCATATAGGGTTTCAATTTGGGCTTCATTTGGATTCTGGGGCTGTCATCAAGATGCACGTCACGTCCACAAGCAGCAGGCAGCGATCTTCGCAGAACATTTTTATGGTTTTTATTTCGGCATTTCGCTGGGCCAGACCCGCGAATGCTTCACTTGTTGCTGCTGCATGTGACGCATCGTTTGCCTCTTTGGATATTTTTGCAGACGAGCGATTTGTTTTTGCTGTCCCATACAGCCTCTGCCATTTTTCGACGGCATATTTTGGGGCATCCTTTTTATCTTCCGCGTTGCAGCGTGCGTCGACCCCATGACTTGGAGCTAAACATTAACATATTTGCGACTGGCACAATATACTTATAATTAAACACTGTCAAGTCGGCAGCCTTTGTTAATTAAGCATAAAACATCAAGTCATGGGAACCAGATCTTTGGATCCTCGCATAATCATTAAGCGCTGCCTTGACGGGGGGCCCCAGCTAGTCGCACATGTGGCAAATGCAGCGTGCAACATTGCCGCCGCCATGAACTTGGGAGGTAATACAAGGCGTGCCTTTTGTCCAACAGCCAACGAATTCAATTTGCCGCAGCATTTGATATTCTTGCGAATTCTCAATTTACCATTTTGCACAGTTGCACGCGCTACTGCTACCCCCATCAAATGGCCAGACGCATTTCCGGCGCAGAATATCACGAACCACTCAGCTCTCATTAGATCAGCATTTCGATTTTGGGGATTTATTTATAGTAATGCAGGATCAATTATGCAATCGGAGTGTTAATGTTTATGTTTAGCCCAGAATGTGCCCATAGATGGATGATGGGGGGTCTGCGCGGAGCATAAATTACGAAAATTTACTGTTTATAGTTAAAAAGCACACAAACACTCAATAAACAATTTGGCCCAGCAACTTTGTTGTTGCTGTGGGAAATTTAGTGCTTTTCCTTAGAAACTTATGGTGAAAAGCTAGCAAACAAAATAGACAAATGAAGTGTTGGTAAAAAAGAATTCCAGTTGAATCATGCTTTTCTAACTAAAATATCATTGTGAAAATAAATCGGATGAATTTCGTGGTATACTAAGGCGGTTAACGTGAGCGTATGCCACCGAGTAAGAGGCGGAGGCTCCATAATTGATAAGCCCAAACTGTGTCAAAATCGTTGCAAGAACGAAGTTTTTCATTTGGATTTGAATTTGTTCATTTTATTTTTGGTGTGAAATCAAACTCAAATTGAGTTAATTTTTATAAGTTTTCCAGAATATTACCTAGTTACTTAACTATCTAAGTAACAAGGTAGGTACCATAGACCTTCTTCTTTCCCGTCTTATTTTGCCATCTATCAAATCTTCTTGATAAAACAAGTAAGAAAGTTGGTCAAGCCCCACTATAATATACTCTGTGCCTTCCAAAGTTTGTGTAGGCCGTGGGCCGGTCTCAAATCGTGTCAAAAGTTGAAAATAAACTTGATCTGCCTGAAAGTATAAGAAGTATATGTCTCATACATGTAGAACAGCTATCTCCAACCATCTCTGAGAGCTGATTGCTCATACGGACGGACGGACAGTCAAACGGACTTGGCTAAATCGACTCGGCTGTTGATGCTGATCAAGATTATATACCTCTTGCACATTCAGCTGTACAACCTTAATGTTAATCAATCTTAACTTAACATTTGGCAAATTTTGCGATTTTTTAGACCGTTCGATCTGCACGTCCTGTTTACTCTCATTCATGTTATTCAAAACTCAGATGAGAAATTGACAAAAACAATTAATGTTTCACAAACTGTAGGTGCATAGTATCGTTCATAAGTTCCTGCAGGCCGTTTTTTTTGCTTTTTAGACATTTCTGTGATAATGAGATGGCACCAGTTTTAAAGAAGTCGTAAAAAGTTTAATGAGCTCATATTATGTTCGTGTAATAGTTTATGAAAGATAGCACAATGCCTAGTTACTTCCTCATTTGAATTTGAGAGCGCTGACCTATGACCCAATACCTCGTCTTGGCATCCTAACAAATTTCAGACTGTAAATGATCATCACTTTATAGAAATCGTACTTAAAGTTTCCACTAATCAATAATGAGAAAGAACATATACTCAGCTTTCAAATGGAATGACCGCCTACTGCGCCACTTGATAAACAATGATTGAATTGAACTAAAAATCTAAATGTCCGCCTAAAGCTCCAACTGTTGAAAAATTTCCAATTTTTTTTTAATCTTTGGGATGTCCTTTTTTCCAATAACTCAAGGCAACAAAAATTGATTTTTTCAGTGTCAGAGGTGTGTTCAAAAAGTATCGCGAATTTTGTGTTTTTTCAAAAATTATTTATTTATTCATGAATATCTATTTTGTCCCCTTCAAAGTAATCCCCATGAGATATTATACACTTGTGCCAACGGTTTTTCCAATCTTCGAAGCACTTCAAAAAATCATTTTTTTTTATCTTGTTCAGCTCCTCCTTCGATGCCGTCTTTATCTCGTCAAGCGTAGCGTAACGTCGTCCTTTCATGGGCCTCTTCAGTTTAGGGAACAAGAAAAAGTCACAGGGGGCCAGATCAGGGGAATACGGTGGCTGCGGCATCATTAGTGTGTTGTTTTTGGCCAAAAAGTCGCGCACAAGCAACGATGTGTGAGCAGGGGCTTTATCGTGGTGCAAAAGCCAATTTTTGTTCTTCCACAAATCCGGGCGTTTCTGGCGGATTGCTTCGCGCAAATTGCGCATAACTTGCAGGTAATATTCCTTATTGAACGTTCTTCCCTGTGGCAAGAACTCATGATGCACCACGCCCCTGCAATCGAAGAAAACTGTCAGCAAAACTTTCACATTCGACCGAACTTGGCGCGCTTTTTTCGGTCTTGGCTCGTGCGGCAGCTTCCATTGAGATGATTGAGCTTTGGTTTCCACGTCATAACCATAAACCCACGATTCGTCACCAGTTATGACCCTCTGGAGCAAATTTGGGTCGTCGCGGACAGAGTTTAACATCTCATTAGCAATGTTCATGCGATGCTGTTTTTGGTCGCAATTGAGCAATTTTGGTACGAATTTCGCGGCTACCCGTCTCATGCCCAAATCATTGATAAAAATCGAATGGCACGAGCCAATCGATATGTTTAGGTCCTCAGCAACTTCTCTAACGGTGATTCGACGATTGATCATTAATTTTTTCGTCTGTTGTTGAAGTGCTCGGGCGTCCGGCACGCTCTTCGTCGTTCACATCTTCTCGGCCTTCTGAGAACATTTTGTACCACCGATAAACGTTGCTTCGGTCCAAGGTAGCTTCTCCGTATGCCACAGTCAACATTCGGAATGCATCCGCGCACTTAATTTCGTTTTTCACACAAAATTTGATACAGGTTCTTTGATCCATTTTTTTGAATAGGTAAAAATCGAAGACGATCCAAAACACGTGCAAGCAAAGCAGCTGTCAACAATTAAGTGAACATTCAAAATGGCCGAGCTTGTCGGCATAAGTGAGAGACATGAGTTCCAACATAACGCCACAAAAAAATCGAAATTCGAATATACGTAACCCGCGAAAATTCAAAATTCGCAATACTTTTTGAACACACCTCGAATTGAAGGGTTGGTAGTGATTCTAGATGATTTTCGTGTGCTAAGCAAAACTGCGTTTTCAGAAATTGTCCATTACGTCGAGATTTGAGCTTAAAGTTGCTAAAAGTGACTATTTTGACCCTTTTTTGGAACGTTTTTCGGGGAATCCATTCTATTGTTTGGAGTCCATTCTATTGTGTGTAAGAATCCAAAAATATCCTATTTATTGCTGGTGCCCCGAAGTATGCAATGGGTGGTAAAGACTCTAATATGTTTCCGTTTCCTAAAAACAGTAAAGTAGGCTGGTTATTTGTTATGCACCAACAACAAAATTATAAAAAAAAACCTCACAAGGCTCATCGGTTTCTAAGAATCTGGGCATTTTTTATCAACGTTTGTCAAATTTAATGTAATCGTCTCTCTTTAAGCACCTACAGTAATCTGCTATCATGTTAATGTCCCACCTTCTCTGGTACCTTTTCTTCATTTTTTTTTAAATCCTGGTGGAACCTCTCATTGATTTAGGATTTTGGATTGAGAAGTTCCTTCTGTATTCTTTGTCTTTTCTTGATGTGACGGCAGCGGCCGAGCAATATGTAAGAATAGTTTCAGTGGCAACTTTTCTGCTCGCATTGCCGATCACTGATATAGAAGCATATTTTTGTTGAAGAGCTCAGACTAGAACGACTTGCTCGTCGAACTAATAAAGAATATAAATACTTTATGTGGTTGAAGATGATACCTTCAAAAGGTTCCAAACTTCTGGGAAAAATTATTAAAAGCTTTTCAATGAAGTGAAACCGCACCGGGTCAAGTAGTCAAATGTAAAATGTCTCGAATCTGTCTTCAACTACAGACTCTCGAAACACAAAGATGCTTAACAGCCATTCAAATGAATATTAGCCCGAATTCTTAGCTTGGACCTACGATTCAAGATTTGTGTGCAGTCTGTGGGTTCATTTATTCGGCCGTTTCCAGCAAAGAGCTTTACGGAACTTCTCATTAGTCTCCGGAATCTACGAATACATGATCTCATACTTAAGAAATATATAAAGCCGGTATTCAAGTTACTTCTCAGCCATTTTCCTTGTATTGATATTTAGACCCTGCTGATCTGGATAACTTTTTTTTGACAGTTAGCCGTACCGGAAACTAGTCTACCGAAAGAATTGTGGGAACTATCAGTTCGTTATGTTTTAGAAAATATATTCAAACATCAGATCGTTCATCAATTTCGGATAACGGAATTCATCATTGGACAAAAGAAAACAAAAAGAAAGAAACTTTATGTTGCTGAAAATTCCAAAATAAATTGCCTGCCATGCCTTATTATTCCTAGCTGAGTGGCAAACATAACAAAAAGTGAAAAATGTGTATTCCAGAAATACGTTAATTTGTTGAAAAATTCTTCGTATGCCCGGATTTTTTTTTAATGAATGTAGTTTATTAGCCGCATATGCAAATTGGCCAGCGGGCTAATTATGTGCTGAAATATGCCAGATCATTATGGGGCATCCTGTGAGAGAAACTATTTTTATCATTGACCGGCGTCGAAATGTTCACACAGCGACTTGATTAAGGGCTCCCACTTGATCAGGTGGGTGCAAAGTTCGAATCACTGCAATGTTTACACTACGCTCCCTCCCCTTTTCCTTTCGTTTTGTGTATTTGAAGTGCTATTAGCAATAAGTGAATGCAACTTCAAGTCAAGCAGCTTGTTGCAAACGCATAGCAAATGAGTTGGGCAAATAGAAAATTGCCAATATTTGAGGAGCTCCAGAGGATGTGGAGGGGGCGGAGGGCGGAATGCGTCGCGACAGCGGCATTATGAGGCCTCTAATTAGCGGCAGTCGCATATTGCAACTCCAAGTGGTGGTGGCGGTGGCTGCCACATTTGCCATAAAAATGTTGTTTACAAGCCAAACATTTGGCTGGCTGGCTGGTTGTGTCAGTGAGTGAAATTTATGGGTCAGTAAGCTTGCAGTCAAGTGAAATGCAACAAAATCGTGTCGCACTCTTCCCTTTGTGTCTGTAGCCATGCATTTTGTTTGCTCATTTGGGCCAAAACGCGTGACAAATATTTCATTAGACGGGCAAACTTTGTAGCTGAAAGTGGCAGCAACTAAGTGGAAGCACTGTTGCCTAACCTTTGGCTCGGTGGCCAGGCTTTGCGTAAACACTTGCTCTTGGTATGTTTATTATTTTCACTACTCAATTAAGTTTAATTAATTTTGAAATTGATAATTGCATGGCCAGGCTCTGGCAGCCAAAGGCAAGGGCGCAGGCAATGGGTACGAGTGTGTGCGTTGCTTTATGCAAATGCAATTAAAATTTCAACAATGCAAACATTTACTTCCGCTGCAACAAATGTCGTCGTCGTCGTCACTGCCAGCTTCTCCTCGTCTGGCTTCCCAGCTGCATCTTCATAGAGCCATCAGGCAACATAGCATTTACCTGGCCGCACCTCAGCCAAATTGTGGCGTATTGCATTAGTCTATGTTTGTCTGGTGATAATTGCATCACTATATAGCATCTAATTGGGAGTGCGTGTGACACATCCTTTAAACTAATGAGGCTGATGCCTGGTGGCCATACAAAACACACAACGACAGCAATGAAACCAATTAGGCCCCCGAAATGCCGCAACAAATTTGTGCAAAGAGGTTAAAATATTATTCATTGAATACAGTCCTGGACATATTCAAACGAACATACACATTTATAGGTTTAAGAGGTCGATATTCGACTATTGAACTATATTTGAAGCAGGGATGCAAACCCTTTAAGCCTTAACCCGGGGCCTTAATGTGAAACGTGTTGTGTACGATATGCTTCGATATTCAAATACTTGTATGTGTGTGTAACTATTACCTTGATGCAGATTACTCGATACTAAATAATCGATAGTCAGGCCTGGATAATCATTACTTTATTCTAAATACACGATGCAAAGTACTCGATACTAAATACTCTATACTCAGTACTCGATAATAAGTACTTGATACTCAGTACTCGATACTAAGTACTCGATACTAAATTCTCGATAATAAGTATTCGATACTCACTACCCGATTCTAAGTACTCGATTCTAAGTAATCGATACTCAGCATTCGATTCTAAGTACTCTATACTCAGTATTCCATACTTATTACTCGACACTCATTACTCGATACTAAGTACTCGATTCCAAATACTCAAAACTAAGTTCTCGTTACTAAGTACTCGATACTCAGTATTCGATACCCAGTACAAGATTCTAAGTATTCGATACCAAGTCCTCAATGCTAAGAACTCAATACTCAGAACTCGATTCAGTACTCGATACTCAGTATTCGATACTCAGTACAAGATTCTAAGTACTCGATACCAAGTCCTCAATGCTAAGAACTCGATACTCAGTACTCGATTCTCAGAACTCTAAGCTAAGTTCTAGATACTAAGTGCTCCATTCTCAGAGCTCGATTCTAAGTACTCGATACTCAGTTCTCGATTTAAAGTACTCGAGACTGGGGATGGAAATTAGGCCGCGTGAATTTAGGCCGCCAAAAAAAATGCACCGCTGCCTAAATACACGCAGCCTTATTTCCCCGAGCCTTCTGGACTCAGTATTCTATACTTAGTTTCGATAAAATCAAATTTCAATCCTTCTAAATTCTTCCGTACCGAAATTAGAGATGTTTCACATCAAAAATGCTCAAAAGAAAATGATGCTATTTAGTTCATCTGTTAGACAAGTTTGATGGCGTTAAAGCTTATAGTTACCTGAAAGAATTCATTTTTCAGTATTTTGTTTTTTAAATAAGTTTAATCTACTAATCGAAATCACATTCCCAGCATCCATTTTTTTCACGGAAGATAAGAATTCTTTCAGTACTTAGATATCGCTTTGCACCAGCGATAATGCATTGCTATCACATTCTCATTCTCCTTTGGGAAGAAGTGTGCCGCATCCAGGCGCAAACAAGCAATACTACTGTGGAATATGATTGCGATTCTTTCTGGGGATATGAAATAGTTTCTTGTGGGGAATGAGAAAAAGTCTCTTCTAAGAGATACGAAAGATTCTTTCTAGGAATAGAGAATTCAACCAAAAAATAAATCTTCCAAATTCAAAATTTAACAATTTGTATCTAAAAAAAGAAGTAATGAGAAATTCCTAAAATTAAGTTGAAATGTTGAATGTTCACTGCTGGTATTCGAACTCGGGTCCTCCGGTGACGACTTGACGTGTTAACATTCATTGGCCGCCACGGCCCTTTTGGGTTTTTTCCTTCAAATTAACCTAAAGAACACAGTCATTAGTAAATGACTCAGCTTGAAAAAAGCAGTTCGAGTCCGACAGAAAGCGTAGGTTTTATTTTATTTTTTTTTTTTGATCTGGTTGTACTGATCTGGTTGTACAAAGTAGCACTGTAGTGAGTTGTATGTCATCCAATTCACTTCGAGAAGAATAGCATTCTTTCCTTCAAGGCGATTTTAAAAGGATATATCGCCAACTTACCGATTGGATGAAAAAAAGCGAAACACTTATCGCATATTTTAACCTTTTATCATACTTACTGCATTGTTTATGTAAATCACCAAACTATCATTAAATAGTCCCCTGAAACTATCGGCAAACTCTCTTTCTTTCTCTCCCTCATCACAATATTTGCAGGGGATCTTACTTTTTATCCCAGCAAACATTTTTTATCGCGGAAGATAATAATGCGAATCTTTCAGAAAGTATCGCTTTACTCTTATTCCCTTCGGGAAGAAGTGTGCCACTTCTATCTTTGGGGATAAGAAAGCATTAGTCTTCGGAGATAGGAAAAAGTCTCTTCTGAGCGATAAAAAAGTGGTTCTTCTTGGTGATAAAAAAGTCTCTTCTGAAAAATAAAAAAAGCGTTTCTTCTTGGAATACATTTATTCAAATCAACGATTTATAAAAGTTTGTATTTTAAACTTTATACTTACTCTGGAATATGAGTGCCGTCTCAACCAGATGCACTATCGCACACGCTGGTTGCTACACGTGAAGACACAACTTATATTAAATTTAATCTACCATCTGCCTAACATTGTAGATGGTATCACTTGTAATTCTCAAGTTTTAATTCCGCGCACTCTCCATATGAAAGGGGCAACTGACATTCGGATCTGCTTAAAGATGGTTAAGTGATGTATCGCTAATTTTCCGATTTGATGAAAAATATGATACCCTTGTTTGATAAAAATGTGATACCTTATGTAATTTGTTTGTGTAAACAATCAAAGTATTATATTATTCTCTCCTTAAACTATCACCAAAATCTCTCTTTGACGAGAGAGATAAGCATTAAAGTTTATTAGTATAAAATGAATAAATATCTGAATTAATCCTTTTTAGAAGCATAGCAAACTTTAAAGGGCATTTAGAACGAAAAAGTTTTTTTGTATAAACGAAGTAACAGATAATCGGGTGTGTCCCAGAAATCTCTAGAGGTTTTCGTATAAACGAAGAAGTTTTTCAATTTAACTAGGAGAGCTTTATATGTGAAGTGGCAAGAATAATGTCGGCTACTCGATTTTAGGGAAGGTTTCAAATCTCTCAACTTTTGTCATCAGTTTTATTTCGAAATGAAACCGTTTACACACAAATCTCTAGAGATACTTTGGACACACCCGAATATGATCCAGTATTACGAAGTTTGAAGGTTCAAAAGATTTTCAGAGTAATATCTTAGAAATTATTTAAGCTTTGCACTTGAAATTTGGTCAGTAGGCTGGTTGAAGACCGGTTTGGAATCAGACTGAACCGGATTCATATCTTCGAAATTACTTAAATTATGAACTTATGAAAATTTAATTTGATATTGTGGTTGGTATGGTATGGAGTAGATCCTTTTAAGGATCATAACTGATTCCGATGGGCTTAGAGTCATATCAAGGAAATCAATTGAGCTTTGAACTTAAAATTTGCTCTGTAGTTTCGTTATGTGGTCAGTCAGCTGAAATGGTTTCAACGCCATATCAAAGAAATAGTTTTTGTGATCGGGAAAATTGGTATATAATGTGAGCGTTGGACCTTTTAATGGTTTATATTTGAACTACCGGAACCTGTTAAAAAGTGGTTTAGAGCTATATCTTAGATTTTATTTAAGCTATGAACTGAATATTTGTAGTGTAGGTCAAAAATTTGGAGTTTGTTACTCAAAAGTGGCTACTTTCAGTCTCCAAATCAGAAAAAAATAGGGAATCGGCTGTAAGCACTTAGGGACGAATGGATTTTCGGTTTTCCACCAGAGACATAGAATTTGGATGTCCACATTCTCTAAAAAATTTCCAAAAAAGTTTCGGTATTGTGAATGTTTTAATATGTATGCCATAGTATATGTACCGACCAATAAATTTCCACAGTTCTTGGATTTGCTTCGTTTTTATTTGCTGCAATTAAATCAGTTTGCAGTTGCAGTTGCATTTGCAGCATAGCGTTCCTCGCTACAAAAATGCCTGCATTTCTTTTTTTTTACAATCAACATAAAAGAATAAAAGGGGGCAACAAAAGTCAAATGATTGCAGCTGGAAACTAAAAAAACTTCGTGTATTGCGGCAGGGGGAGGGTGCATTCCATCTTCATCAAAGACTCCGGGAAAGGGAGCAGCACCACTTGGCATGCCTTTCGATTGGTATTTAGTGTGGCCTCAAGTGGCCTGGGAAACGGCACGAAGAGTGGGTCTAAGTGGGGGCGTTCGACCTCGCCGATGAGTCATCTAAACAAATCAAACGCCAGCCACTGTCTTCAGGTGTGAAATCTGTTTAGAAATCATTTTGTTTAGATTTGCTCCAACAACTTGCCACATTGTACGTACTTATGTATATATTCTTGTTTGGCCTAAAACAAAATGTAATTCGTTTTCTGTTCTTGAGCTTTTTGGGGCTAAGTGCACGCACTTGTGGAGTAAGTGCCACTGTTATTGTTGTTGTTGGCTCATTAGCAGGCGCTTTATTTATGATGGCCATTGCACTTGTTGCCTGGCAGGCATTTCGAAATGCACACGGACAAGCATATCTATGGGGAGTGAAGTGAATTTGTACAAATATTTGAGTTATTGTTGAGTTAGTTTTGCCTTTGGAACTTGCATGACCCGAATTAAGAGCCATTTTCTTAAGTTCTAAGTTGTTGCACTCGAATGACTTTGGAGGAGATGTGATTTTAAATATAGGATGAAAAATATGCTGGAAACTGAATTACGTTCTATTTATTAACTAAAGCTCAGGGAAAATCATAAAATATTTATATTTTTAAGGATAATTTTATATTTCAGTTTGGGAGCAAAACCGAACGTGCTTTTGCTACAACATCTGCAGGCTATTGTGTTCAAGTGAGATGGGAGGGGGAATGGGGTGTTTCCCCTAAAACTTAAATAAACTATGTACAACATGAGAAAACCCCCAGGCCCGGAATCCCCTTTCGACGGGCCTGGTGAGATGTACATTTTTTGGTTTCCAAATATTCGAGACTGAGATAGTAATTTGGGGAGATCTATAATAAATAGAGTAAGAAAGAAAGAAAGGACCGAAGTGGCTAGCTTGCGGTAGCTTTTACAAAGATAGGCTTTATAGTATTAGAATGTAGCAGATCTTTTTGAGTTTTATCTTTCAGATAGGATGACATCCAAAGCAGGAAAAGGGAGGGAAATTCTAATCGCAAAAGCCTGAAGAGTAGAAGATCATGTTTCACTGACATAAGTTTTCGTTTTCATAAGGCATACATTATAAAACCATAAAGTAAACCATAAAGACGCTTTATAAATCCAAGCTGGAAATGTGATAAAGTCTATTTTCAATAGTGCCGTATAGAGTAGGTAATAGTCTCTTCAAAGAAGTAATATCGGACAGCCTAGCACCACTTTTTATGGAGAGCAATTTTAAAATTTATTCCAAAGAGTTTGAAAGATTAAAGAATCAAGTGATAGATTGAAAAGCTTATGCAAATGTTAGCAATATCGATATTACTAAGTTGTACTTTTAGCGATTAACATTTATTGTTTCACTTAACTAGTTTAATACAAATTGTATGTTGGTTGTGCCGCAAGTTTCACACCCCGACTACCACTGGAGATGAGTGATGATAAGCTAGTGGAGATAGTGTGGTAATCGATTGACGCTCGTGACTAGAAATCGATAGTCGCTGGTGACTAGTGCGGGCAGAGTCGCCACAGCATTAATAACTTAAACACTTTTTGAGCACACTACAAAGAATGTTGTCAAGCCCGGGGAAGAGTTGGTGGAAGAAAGTTGTTATAAGAAATGTTTTATGAATAAGAAGTTTTGGCACACTGGACAAAGGAATAAGTTGATTGGAAAAATCAGCTAATAAGTCAAAAGGAGAGGAATCATTGCTATATTTTTGGTCACCTTGAAACCAAGGGGAAGGCAAAGAAAGGAAAACTAAGCTTACATGCGTTTAGGAGAGCTTTATCCGCCTATCAAGCCTGGTTTTTGAATGAGTCAACAAAACTCCTTCAGTCTTTGTCATTGCTGTGATGGAATAATCAAAATCAGAAATGTTATCATAGAGTTAATTCCAAATCTTTCAATTTAAGACTAAGTTGGCTATTTTAATTAAACGCTGCACCGAGACAAACCTCTACGCACAACGTCACGTGTTGACTTGTTGCAAATATTTGTTGACTTTGCCGCATGCGTGGACACACAGACTCATTAAAGAACGCAACAGGCCAGCGAGCGGGTTGTTGTGTGGCTTTGTTAACGACTTGGACTTTCTCAAAAAAAAAACAACAAAAAAGAAGACACAAACACACTCCAGCGTCCAGCGAGAAGGTGCACAAATAAACTTTTGTAGGGCTTCATGAACTTGTTTATGCTCGCTGGACACAGAGCACACAAACATTGAACTTGTTTTGAACGCTGCTATGTGCCCTGTGGGTGGCGGATGGGGCGGCACGACACTTTGGTCAACTAAAATTTGCAATTTCTTTGGTAACAATTTTTTATTATGCGCCGTTGTGGCCATAAATATGCAATGCCACATAAACAAGACATAATTTAGCAGCGCTTCCTGCCGATTTGCCAAAAGAGAAGAGAACAAGCAAATAATAAGTACCGAGCCAGGGAGAATATATGATTATGCCGCAGACAAGGCGACGCCGCAGTCGGAGTCGGAGTCGCGGACGCGGACAAGTTGCGTGAATATGTCACAAGCGTTCAATGTTGCAGGCACAAGACCCATTCCCATTGTTGGGGCCTTGCCAATTTAATCTCTGACGCTGCGGGCAGGGCGACTTCTTCGTTTCGTTACACTTGGACGCCTCCGAGTGACGCCCAATGCCACAGCAGGCGTGCTGCTTATGACAGGACCAAGACCCGCAGTCGGGTAGCAGCCAGCAAGGCACGCCAAGTGTGGCCATAATTTTTATGCTTCTGTGTTGGCATTTTAATGCAATTTGAGCGCATTTCCCTTTTGAAAGCAATGCCAGGACACCTATTGCTTTGGCAAAGCCAGAACAGCGGCAACGACACACATTTCACAGTCCATTGAGTCTGTGGACTCGGGCTGGAGGCGGTGGCGTCGTCCGGACGCCACCGACCAGGAGCAGGAGCTATTAATTGGGCAGTTTGTATGGAATCTGCTTGGGCAACAAAAGCCGCAACCAGTTCATGATTTTGGATTTATTTGCGGCCGCTCTGCTGATTACGCAAAATCCGCCACATGTGGCGGATGCCACGTGACACAAGGCATAAACACACCAGCAGATTGCTCCATCAAAAAGTTACACACGCACATATGACCACATAAATGTCAAACAAACAACGGAAATGCTGAATTCAACGGAAACTTTACAAAAATACCGACAAGATGCTTTGTTCAAAGGGCTGAAAGAATAATGTAAGACTTTCGCTCTGACCTGGTTAGAATCTATACAAAAACTAACAGGAACTTTCTACGCTAATAGCTCAGATCAAGGCAGTCAATTAGCAGAAAAAAAAGGTTTCTTTTAAACAATAGCCTCCCATTGTTCATTGTACTTTGCTCTAGCCAAGGAGCGAAAACTGACTTAGAGGTGTAAACCATTCAAAGAAACTGAATTCCACTTTTAACTGGAAACCACACATTGGAGTGTATCAGCTACTCTTAAACTCCTGGCTGATGTGCTTTTTCATATCTACACAAGAGAAGGGGACCTACAGTTAAACAACGAACCCCAACGACAAATTGTGCTCCAGTTCTTGGGTTACAGTCAGACAGATCAGTTGTTTTTGCTCTTCCCAAGCTGCGATTACAGCAAAAAGTTCGGTGTATAATGGTGTAAGCTTAAGGTGTCATTTGTCGCGCAATAAGAACCGAACACTGACTGCGTACAAAACCTAGAATTCAGATATCCAAAATATATAAAATATCCAAAAAATATATATCATATGAAGTTTTTATGTTTTCGTTTATAATTTATTGGTCAGTATGCTATGGACCATTCGCGTGACGGTGCGTCAAATCAATGTAAGGAACCCAGCTATTAGTTTAACGGCCCAATTCCAAGTCGGTTTTCGTGTTAACGTTGCTTTTTCTAATGTAAAGTTCACAATTTTATACCAAAAGTAAGCAGAATGTCTATGGCTACTAAATCAGGTCTTTTCTTTTTGACGAGTTGAATCGACTTTGCATTGAGCAATCGGTTTCTGCTGCTTAATTCCGATTTTCGTCAAACGTTATCTAATAACCGTTGGAATGCTTGTCACCTTCCATATAACATTGTTTAGTTTAAGCTCTAAATGCAAACGTTTACACGAAAACCAAATCGGAATTCGGAACAGGGCCGAATATCTCAACTTGCAAAAAGCCTCTTGGTGTAGCGGTACGTCGCCTGGGGCCTCCGTGATTTTAGATTTGTGGGTATTCTAATTGTACAACATCATGTATGTGGCCCCGTCGACGTTCAAAAGTAAAAAGAAACAAAACGATCGTTTAAGTTCGATCGAACGATGTTACGTCGACTTGAACTCGGTGATGTGGTGAGTGTCGTGGTTCTAAAAATAAAAGCTCTACATAAACATTTTATACAGATTAAAATTACACTATACGTGGTAACATGTGAAAGGCGGTCGTAAATAATAATTGAGCTTGTGAACGACTAAGTTAGGGTGGCCGCACATTATAGATGTTTATAAAAAATATCCTAAACATAAAAGATTACGATCAAAGTAAATGTTAAGGGGAATTTTTAAGCTTAAAAATAATTGGAAACGTGAAAACGAAATCGCGAAAACAACTCGAAAACTACAGTATAAAAAACGAATGCGTAAATTGTTAAGTAGAGTATGTTTATGTGTTTTTATGCTATAACTTGACTATCGTTCATTTAATCTTTACCAATCCTCTTGCGTATCGATAAATATTCCTGATTACTAAATTTGTCCATAAAATACGAACCTTTTATCTATAAAACTGAGATATTACGTTTTTTCCAAATTGCGGTGGCCGGCAGGGCAAGTAAATGAAGTTTTGTCCCATACATGCCAAACCTCTATCTCTTACCATCTCTAAGATCTGTATACGGACAGACAGTCAGACGGACATGGCTACATCGACGCAGCTGTTGATGCTGATCAAGAATATGTATACTTTATAGGGTCGGAGATGCTCCCTTCCTTAGGCTGTACCTATGGCTGTGTGAACTACCTTTGGATCAGAGTGAACAAATGTAGCTCCGTTCAAGTGTAGCTTTATGATTATAATAGATGTGTTTACTTTTTCAAATCGAGCTTCTTCTAAAATTAGGCATTCCCACTAAAATAAACAACATTTGTAATTTGGTATTGTCTGTTGGTGTCGGTTTTTGACCTCAATCAGTCATAACAAGAATTAGAAGATGGCCTCTGCCAGGCTTTAAGAAGATAGGTAATGACTGCTGATGATAGAACCGGAAGGTTCTTAAAACAGCTGTTAAAAGTTATGAACAAACATAATTTATTGACACTGGGCCTGCCAAAACAATCTTCTATATTAACGCAGCATAGTCGAAGCTGCTAAAACAGTCACATTCCGAATATCTTTGAATTTTGATCTGACAAAATAAGTTTAAAGGTAGAATAATCCCGATCAAACGATACTTTAACCGATGTAACTGGTAAGAAAGTTAGTGGTTCGGTTTAAGGTACGGTTAACAGCTTCAAAAAGACGGATATCCGGGTTCAAGCTGACCTCCCGTTATAAATGATTGAGTTAGTAAAGGATACTTATTGACTAGTTACACAACTGAAAAACACGTCGAAAGTCCAAAACTATTTCAATCTTAAATTCCTTCTTTATACCCTTAAAGAGAATAAAGAATGTTTGTAACGTTTAGAAAGAATCATCTTCGATCACATAAAGGTATATATATTCTTGATCAGCATGACGAGCTGAGTTGATTTCGCCCTGTCCGTCTGTCCGTCCGTCCGTCTGTCTGTTTCTATGCTATCACCTCCGTCAGTTTTAAAGCTATCCTCACCAAACTTTGCACGAAGTCTTTTGGTACAAATAGGCTGCACATTTGTCGGAACCGGCCGGATTGAATGACTATAGCAAATAGCTTTAGTGAAAGGAATTTTACACAGTAAAATCTTATTTTTTATCCAAATGCTTACTTACCTTTTAATATCCGACTTTTAAGAAACCATTAATTTGCGAAACCTTTTTCTTCAGATGTGTGTTGTTCTTTAAGAGTGAGCAGTGCTTTTCAAATCCTTGCGCAGCCTCTTTTGATGTTTATTTCTAGTTTTATTAATCATTTCTTTCGTCAAAGTCGAACCTACTTTACTTATATATCAAGCGGGAATAGCTATTAAAAACTTGCCGATGTGATGAAATGGATTAATGATGATTTTTTTTTGTATATCTTCCAGCTCAACTGCCTTGATAGCATTCATCATACTCATAGGCGTTCACACATCGCACAGTAGATATGTAAGTATGCAATAGCTCTTCCTGATTTAGTACAAAAATCCAATAAACTCTCTCAATAGCCTGGACTGCGACAAAAAAGACAATACGGAGCAAATTTGTATTTATCCTCCAGTTCCGTGACGCCGGGCGGTGAGGGTGATGATCCAAATGAGTGGACAGCCTGGAGTTCACCCTCCGATTGTTCGCGAACCTGTGGAGGTGGTGTCTCCTTTCAGACACGAGAGTGCCTACGCAGACAGTGAGTAACCTCAGAGAGTTTCCACTTGTAATCCACCTTACTTTGTCCCCATAAATCTCTGTTCCAGCCCGAATGGCGATTCTGCTTGCAGTGGCGGTAATCGTCGTTACTATTCGTGTAACACACAGGATTGTCCCGAGGAGGATCCCGATTTTAGGGCTCTGCAATGCTCCCGTTTCGATGATCAGAAATTCGATGGACTTCTCTACGAATGGGTGCCGTACACTAAGGCACCCAATCCTTGCGAGCTCAACTGTATGCCCAAGGGCGAGCGCTTCTACTACCGTCAGAAGGAGAAGGTGGTGGATGGCACACGTTGTAATGACAAGAGTCTGGACGTGTGCGTCGATGGGCAGTGCCTGCCAGTGGGCTGTGACATGATGCTGGGCAGTGATGCCAAGGAGGACAAATGCCGCAAGTGTGGCGGAGATGGTAGCACCTGCAAGACCATACAGAATACATTCACCTCAAGGGACTTGGCCGCTGGCTACAATGATCTGCTGCTGGTACCGCAGGGAGCAACCAACATACGCATAAACGAACTGGCGCCCTCGAATAACTATTTGGCCTGTCGCAACCAGACGGGTCATTACTATTTGAACGGCAACTGGCGCATTGACTTCCCACGTCCCATGTTCTATGCCGATTGCTGGTGGTACTATCAACGCGAACCCATGGGCTTTGCAGCACCGGATCAGCTGTCTTGCAGTGGTCCCATTTCGGAGAGCATCTACATTGTTATGCTGGTGCAGGATAAGAACGTGAGCATAGACTATGAATACAGCATTCCAGAGTCGCTGAGCCATGATCAACCAGACTCGCACACATGGACACATCATGAGTTTGGACCCTGCAGCGCCTCCTGTGGCGGTGGCAGTCAGTCGCGTAAGGTGACTTGCCACAATCGCATCAATTTGCAGGAGGTGGATGCTGGTCTGTGTGACGCACAGGAAAAGCCCGCTGAAGATCAAGCCTGCGGCACGGAGCCGTGTGCACCACATTGGGTTGAGGGTGAGTGGGGCAAGTGCTCAAAGGGTTGTGGCTCAGATGGCTTTCAAAACAGATCTATCTCCTGCGAGAGAATTTCGGCTGATGGGTAAGACGAACTGCATTTTGGTGAACAACATTTAAATAGCTCTTAATACTTTCAGAGTGCATACGGTGGAAGATGACTCCGTTTGCTTGAAAGAGGTGGGCAATAAGCCGGCCACGGCGCAAGAATGCAATCGTGATGTCAAGAACTGTCCCAAATATCATTTGGGACCCTGGACACCCTGCGACAAGCTATGCGGCGAGGGCAAGAAAACTCGCAAAGTCACCTGCTTTATCAAGGAGAACGGACGGAAGCGAGCTTTGCCTGACGAAGACTGTGTAGAGGATAAGCCGGAGGTGGAGGAGAAGTGTCTACTGGCGCCCTGCGAGGGCGTTGACTGGATTATTTCACAGTGGAGTGGTGTAAGTAAGCCCATTTATTACTGAGATCCGAGTTCTAGTTTATTTTCTTGCAGTGTAATGCCTGTGGTCAGAACACTGAGACACGTACCGCGATTTGTGGTTCCAAAGATGGCAAGGTGTATCCCGAAAAGTTCTGTGAACCAGAAGTTCCTACACTCTCCAGATCCTGCAAATCACCCAAGTGTGAAAGTCAATGGTTTAGCTCAGAGTGGAGCAAGTGCTCGTCACCTTGCGGCAAGGGAGTACAGTCGCGCATCGTCATCTGTGGAGAGTTTGATGGTAAAACGGTAACTCCCGCTGCTGATGACACGAAGTGCAATGCTGATACTAAGCCCAAGGCTGAGCAGGATTGTGAGGGCGAGGAAAAGGAATGTCCGGGAGAATGGTTTACGGGACCTTGGGGCGAATGTAGTAAGCCCTGTGGAGGCGGTGAACGTGTCCGAGAGGTGTTATGCTTGTCTAATGGCACCAAATCACTCAACTGTGATGAGTCAAAGGTTGAGTCGCTATCCGAAAAATGTAACCCCGATGCTTGCACTGAAGACGAGGTACTGCCGCTTACAAGCACCGATAAACCTATTGAAGATGATGATGAAGATGAGGAGTGTAGTGAGGAGGACGATGTAGAATTGGTTACCGACAGTCTGCCAGATGAAACCAAGTTAACTGACGGTATAGATGTGGACGATGATTCCAAAACAGAAACCACACTGCTGAGTGAAGACCTGATGTTGAGTGATAGCCCTGGCACCACTACCCTGGATGCCTCTGCTTCAACGGACAGCACTGTGGAGGGATCGGGAGATGACACGGAAAGCACAACGGATAGTGGTATTTCAACTGAAGGAAGTGGAGACGATGAGGAAACAAGTGAATCGTCTTCGCAAGCATCTACAGATGTATCAGGCTCTACAGACATCTCCTCGAGCTCCTCTAGTGAATCTAGTGACAGCAGCGACTTTACATCGGAGGTGCCATCGTCGTCTGTTTCCGACTCCAGTGACTCAACTGGCGGATCCACAGAGTCTACTGATATTTCAGGTGGTTCAACCGATGCATCAAGCTCCACGGATGCGGTCAGTGAAACAACTGAGTCTTCTGACAAGACATCTGACAGCAGTGATTCAACAACTGAGGCCTCAGGATCATCTGTGTCCGGTACCAGCGACTCAACAGATGGATCCACCGAAACTACAGTGGATACTAGTAGCTCCACAGATGTCTTTGGTTCAACTGATGTATCCGGTTCAACTGATGTATCTGGTTCAACTGATGTATCTGGTTCAACTGTTGTTTCTGGCTCTACCGATGTATCCGGTTCAACTGAAGCCTCTGGTTCAACAGAAGCTTCCTCGGATGGTACATCTGAATTAACAAGCGATGCGACTAAAGACGATACCTCCGCTTCAACAGACACTTCCCAGTCTACATCTGAAGATACAACTGCTAGTACGCCTGAATCGTCTACAGAAACAACTGATTCCTCAACTGCTGATGCCTCATCTACAACTGAAGCCTCATCCTCAACTGATGCCTCATCCACAACTGATGCCTCCACCGTGAACTCATCGGACGCTAGTTCAACAGAAGGCACAACTGAAGCATCTTCTAGCTCTGGCAGCAGTGAGACAACTCAGCTCAGTGAGTCAAGCGAACTGTCAACGACGGAGGGTAGCAGCACTGTGGAAGGTTCCACGGATGGCTCTAGTTCCACTGAAGGATCCACAGATAAATCGACTGATGAGTCGACGGGATCATCGAGCTCAGCCTCTTCTGAAAGCACCGTTAGTGGATCTAGCGAAGGATCGACCACAGAGGGCAGCTCATCTCCTGATATATCCAGTACGACTAGCTCATCAGATGCCACAGACTCAACTGAATCTCCCGGATCAACAGAGTCCACTGATGCTGCATCGACAGATGGAACTGAATCGACTGGAACTACCGAAAGTGGTGCAACTGATCAAACCACTGTTAGTGGGGCCACTGAGGAAAGCTCATCCGAGGGATCAACGGCTACTACCACAGAGGGATCAACTGATAGTACTACAGAGGGATCAACTGACTTATCAACTGAGGAATCATCTGTGGGATCGTCTGAGGGTTCAACTGAAGGATCATCTGAGGGATCAACTGAAACCTCAACTGAAGGCTCCACTGACAGCTCTCTGTCCACTGAATTGGGTGGAAGTAGTACCACCGACATCTGGAGCACTTCCGATAACGGCGAAGATGCAGAGACTAGCACGCCGAATACCTGGGAATCTACTATTGGCAAGGATAAGCCACGCAAATGCAAGCCCAAGAAGAAGGACTGCCAGAAGTCTAAATTTGGCTGTTGTCCAGATGGCAAATCCAAACCCAAGGGACCTTTCGACGAAGGTTGCCCCATTGCCAAGACCTGCTCGGAGACCAAGTACGGTTGCTGTTTGGACGGTGTATCACCAGCCGAGGGCGAGCACCATAAGGGTTGTCCCAAATCCCAGTGCGCTGAGACTCTCTTCGGCTGTTGCCCAGACAAATTCACCGCTGCCGATGGCGAAGACAACGAGGGTTGCCCAGAAACCACCACTCTGCCACCCACAACCACCACAGAAGAGTCCACGCCTGAATCAACCACTGAGCTTGAAGGATCTGGTTCTAGTGAAGGCGTTACCGAGACTGATACTGTTCAAAAATCCTGCTCATTTTCAGAGTTTGCTTGCTGTCCGGATGGCCAGACGCCTGCCCAGGGTAAGAACTTTGAGGGCTGTGAGGAGGTGGTGCCAGAGGTTCCCAAAGGTTGTGATAAGTCAGAGCACGGTTGTTGTCCAGATCGTCGTACACCTGCTACAGGTGCTGACGGTCAAGGTTGCGCCCCTTGCACTCGTGAACAATTCGGTTGCTGTCCAGATAACGAGACGCCAGCTCATGGTCTGAGCGGCGAGGGCTGCTGCCTGAACTCGACCTACGGCTGTTGCCCCGACAATATTCTAGCCGCTCGAGGTCCCAACTTTGAGGGCTGCGACTGCAAGAGTTCACCTTACGGCTGCTGTCCAGATCAGAAGACTGCAGCTAGGGGATACAACCAAGAGGGCTGCCCTTGTGAAACCACCCAGCACGGCTGCTGTCCCGACAAGATCACGGCAGCCAAGGGACGCAAGTTTGAGGGCTGTCCCTGCGAGACCACACAATTCGGTTGCTGTCCAGATGGCCTCACCTTTGCCAAGGGCCCGCACCATCATGGCTGCCATTGCACGCAGACGGAGTTCAAGTGCTGCCCGGATGGTAAGACTGCTGCCAAGGGACCCGACTTCGAGGGCTGCACCTGTCTGGAGAGTGAGCATGGCTGTTGTCCCGATGGCGTGTCCAAGGCGGAGGACGACAAGTTTGGTGGCTGCGAGAATGTGCAACAGCCACCACAGAAGGCTTGTGGCCTGACCAAGGAGACCGGCAGCTGTGGCAACTTTAGCGTCAAGTATTACTTTGACACATCCTACGGTGGCTGTGCGAGATTCTGGTATGGCGGCTGTGAGGGTAACGACAATCGTTTCGAGAGCGAAGCAGAGTGCAAGGATACCTGCCAGGATTACAAGGGCCAACATGTCTGCCTACTGCCGAAGAGCTCTGGACCCTGCCAGAGCTATACCAGGAAATGGTACTTCAACACGGATCACAATCGCTGCGAGGAGTTCCAATATGGTGGCTGCTATGGCACCAACAATCGCTTTGACAGCCTGGAGGCTTGTCAAGGCACCTGCGCTATCAGCGAGAGTCTGCGTAGGTTACCTAGAAATTTAATCTAAAAATATGTGATTAATGTTTGGTGTACTATAGCGGCCTGCGAGCAACCCGTGGAGAGTGGACCCTGTGCCGGAAGCTTTGAGCGTTGGCACTATGACAACCAGACCGATATCTGTCGTCCCTTCACCTATGGTGGCTGCAAGGGCAACAAGAATAACTATCCCACAGAACATGCCTGCAACTACAATTGTCGTCAACCGGGAGTGCTTAAAGGTTTGAATTGTAAACTGTATTTCTTAGTGCTTGGGAAAGGGTTTGTCTTGCCTTGGTTTAGCCTTAAGCTTAGCGTTTAATTGTTTATCCTGGTTAACGGTATGTTCTTCCCCCACTTTCCTTCCTATTGCTTGGTCTTGGTTAATTGTATGATTGCATGATTGCTTGCCACTTCCTGAACCTCCCGTCACTTACCCAGAGCATTGCTCACTCCCTAAGCAAACTGGTGATTGCAGTGAACACCTTGCCAAATGGCACTTCTCAACCAGCGAGAAGCGCTGTGTGCCCTTCTATTACACTGGTTGTGGTGGCAACAAGAACAATTTCCACACCTTGGAGTCCTGCGAGGACCACTGTCCGCGACAAGTTGGTAAGCTTTAAATGTTGTTGCGGCTGTTTTCAATGTGCTCAACCCAAAACGCTGACCGAAATGATTAATCCTATGTCACTCATTCTGTCTTAGCCAAGGACATTTGCGAAATACCCGCTGAGGTGGGTGAATGTTCCAACTATACTAGTTCCTGGTACTATGATACCAAGTATGAGGCTTGTAGTCAGTTCTACTATGGCGGCTGTGGCGGTAACGAGAATCGTTTTACCACCGAGGAAGCTTGCTTGGCGCGTTGTGAGAAGAAGCCAGAACCCTCCACACCACCCCCAGCACCCAGCACCGTGGATGTGTGCTCGGAACCAGAAGACAGTGGCGGTTGCGACAAGTATACCATTAAATGGCGCTTTGATAGCTCTAGCAGTGGTTGTCGTCAATTCTACTATGGCGGTTGTGGCGGTAATAATAATCGTTTTGAAAGCGAGTCTGAATGTCTGCAACGTTGCGGAAGTCGACCACAGCCAGAACCGGAGCCGCAACCTCAACCGCCACAGACGCGTCCTCAATTATCTGGAGCTCACGCATGTGATCAGCCTACCGAAACGGGCGAGTGTGACCAATGGGTGCTTCGATATACCTACAACTCTACGGCGGGAAGCTGTCAGCCGTTCTATTATGGCGGTTGCGGTGGCAATGAAAACCGCTTTGACACTGAGAACGATTGCTCTGCACATTGTGTTCCCAGCGTAGACAATCGCTTTGGCGAACCAGAAGTAGAATCCGTAGATCCCGAAGAGCCGCGTGTGGAATCCGATACCGCCAAATGCTTCTTACCCTTCGATTCGGGCAATTGCTATGAAAACGCCACCCGCTGGTATTACAACAGTCAGCTGGGACTGTGCGATGAGTTCGTGTATACCGGCTGCGGCGGTAACGCCAATAGCTTTGGCACCGAGGAAGAGTGTCAAAATGAGTGCGACCAGGCTCAGACCACCTGTTCTCTGCCGCCAGTGGCAGGACGTTGCAATGATTTGTCCCGTCGTTGGTACTTTGATGAACGCTCCGGTGGTTGTCGTGAGTTCGAGTTTACCGGATGTCGGGGCAATCGCAATAACTTTGTTTCGGAGAAGGCTTGCTTGGACTACTGTCGCGAACCAACGCCTCATCAACCTGAACCGCAGCCCCAGCCGGTAAGTTGGTTTCTCTAGAATAAATAAATTATTCATGAGTTTAACTGCAGGACTCTCCGGTATGCACCTTGGCTCCCGAGAGAGGCGAGTGCGACGAAGAGATCACCGCCTGGTTCTATGACAACGAGAAAATGGCTTGCACTGCCTTCACTTACAGCGGCTGTGGCGGCAATGGAAACCGCTACGAGACGCGTGACCAGTGCGAACGTCAATGTGGCGAGTTCAAGGATGTTGGTAAGTAGTTCAGCTGTAAACGTAGTCGCTATTCTGTGCTAATCTTTGGTATTAGACGTTTGCAATGAGCCGGTGACGACGGGTCCCTGCACTCAGTGGCAAACTCTCTACTACTTCAATGTTAAGAGTCAAAAGTGTGAGCCCTTCACCTATGGCGGTTGCGACGGAACCGGCAATCGGTTTAACGATCTGTACGAGTGCCAAACTGTTTGTATAGCGGCCCGTGAGCCACAGTCGCCGGCGGGTGCGGCCAAAGGTAACATTTGCCAAGTGGTTCTCTGTGAAACAGATCGTCTAACGTGTTCTTTTGTGTAAGTAGAGATTTGTATGCTGCCGGTGGCTATTGGCCGCTGCAATGGACCAGCGGTGCAGGAGCGCCGTTGGTACTACGACGATGAGCGTGGCACTTGTGTGTCCTTTATCTACTCGGGTTGCTCCGGCAATCAGAACAATTTCCGTTCGTTTGAAGCATGCACGAACCAATGCGGAAGTAAGCCACTTAATGCCACTGCACTCCACTTCACTCCACTCCACCAGTAGTCACCTTGCACCGCTTGATTAGGTTAAGCCCCAGTAGAAGCATTCTTTTTAGTAGCATCTTGTGCACTTTCACCTAGCCTAAGTTTGCACGGGTTTTGGGAGGTTAAGTTGTATATTTTGACATTTGCTTAAAGCGTGGTTTTTCTCTTTTGACAGAGCCCGTGGACAATGTGGAACCGAATGAAATCTCACCCAGCCGTTGCGAGAGCTTTGAGCACGAATGTCGGGATCTGCGCTGTCCTTATGGCGTGCGCCGTGAAGCTGCCCGCTCTCAACCAGAGTGCACGCAATGCGTTTGCGAGAATCCCTGCGAAGGTTATCCCTGTCCCGACACTCAGCGCTGCGCCATTGAGGTGGCCAGCTCTGGCGATCAACAATTTGTGCCCGTTTGCCGCGAAACCAACAAACCAGGAGAGTGCCCACAAATGGCGGCCAATGCCAGCAACTGTGCTCGGGAATGCTACACCGATGCGGATTGCCGCGGGGATAATAAATGCTGCAACGATGGCTGTGGCTATCTCTGTGTCCATACGGCACGTCCCACCCAGGCACCCATTACCCGCGCTCCTCCCGTTATATATCCGGGCGAAGTTAGGGCCTCCTTGGAACCCAAACAAGCGCAAGAGCTGGACGTACAGACCTCTATTGGCGGCATTGCAGTGTTGCGCTGCTTTGCCACGGGCAATCCTGCACCCAATATAACTTGGTCACTTAAGAATGTGGTGGTTAGTTGATGGTGGTGGTCTCCACACCTAAAAAAGTTGGTACACTCAAACCGTTTCCCTTTCCAGATTGATACTAACCAAGGTCGTTATGTGCTGACCTCCAATGGTGATCTGACCATTGTACAGGTACGCCAGACGGACGATGGCACCTATGTATGTGTTGCCGGCAATGGTCTCGGTGAGCCCGTACGTCGCGAGGTCAAGCTGCAAGTGACAGGTAAGAGCCCACTTTCTTGAATCCATCCTTTGGTGTTTGGTGATTGTAACTAACCCTTAATGCATGTGGCTTGATTTTTTCTAAACCTTTTGCTTGCGCCTTGGTGTTGGTTAGAGCCCCAAGATATATCCGCTTATGTGTATGGTGACAGGAATGCTACACAGATTGTTCAATTGAATCGACCGGCGCTGGTGCGTTGTGCAGCTGGTGGCTGGCCAGCCCCGCATGTCAGCTGGTGGCGCCACAATGCACTATTTGGCAATCGGGCCGGCGATCGTGGCGAAATGATGCGAGACTTTTCGCTCTTCTTCCGCTCCATACAACTGTCGGATCTGGGTGTATATACCTGCGATGTGTACAACATACGCGGTCGTCCTGTTTCGCGTCAAGTAACACTCAAGGCGGTGGGTCCGGCGCGCTCTTTGAACAATGAGGATGCTAAGTATTTGCAGTATGTGCTAGATCCGGCCACTGCGCCGGTCACTCAGAGACCTCAATACCCCTACAGACCCTCGCGACCGGTCTATGTGCCGCCACCAACAAGTAAGTAGAATTCGCATGATTTGTTTTGGCATGGGAGAAGTTTTGTTTGTTGAGTGTACGGAAAATTGTGTAGCGTTCGGGATTAACTGAATTTGCTTTACAGTCAATGCTCATGCGGTGCTCAGTCCAGATCCACAAAACAGCTACACGCCCGGCTCCACCATTGTAATCAGTTGCTCTGTGCAGGGTTATCCCGTGCCTGAGGTTACCTGGACCAAGGACAAGATTCCGCTGTACAATGACAAGCGAGTGCAAATAACCTGTAAGTAACTTGTCTTAGAACCCACTTACATCTGTTATATATAAACTTTGTTTGCTTTAGCTACGGAACCTCATCGCCTGGTTATCAACGATGTAAGGGTGGAAGATACCGGTCTCTACGGTTGCACTGCTCGTAATACCATTAACTATAGCACTAGCGAGGAATCAATCAACATTCAATGTAAGACTTGATCGAGTTTACCCCAAATTTGGTTTAATTTAATGTCTTGCAGCTGTCATACCCGTGTCACCCGACTGCATTGACAATCCGTACTTCGCCAACTGCAAGCTGATTGTGGCGGGACAGTACTGTGTCAACAAGTACTATGCCACGTTCTGCTGCAGATCCTGCACACTGGCTGGCCAAATTGCGCAGCCTCATCCCAATGCGCTGTAATTTCCAAAAAAAAATCCCTTTAGTTTAGTATTCCTTACGATTGAATAACTAGCAGGCTTCCGAAAGCAGAGATACACCAAAAACCATTGCCAATACAGATCAAGGCTAACAGCCACCACAGCAAATAACGAACCTTTAATTTAGTCACGATCAATTTTTTCATTTCCAGCACAAAGCAAATAGTATTAGTTTCTTTTTATTATGTTTGTGTTCCTATTTATTTCTGCATAACGGTAAACTCAATCCATAGAAGAGGAAATCGGCTAAAACGAATTTTCATTTTATTTCTTAGATTCTAAACGATATTTGTGCAACGAGTAAGGCATTTAAGTCTAAAAGAAATATTTGTAAATAAATTAAAACTACCAAATAAAAAGTGCATATGTATAAATCAATGCGATGCAATGGGTCATGTTTCACTTTAGCTTAAAGAAGAGCCTGGGGTTAATACTTGTAACACTTCAAGGCCAACGTTAGTCCAATTTTTATAATCTGTACACAGAGGTACACAGAGTATAAGTATAAGATTGTGCAAAAGTAACTATGTAACAGCCAGAAGGAAGCATCTCCGACCACATAAGGTATATATATTCTTGATCAGCATCAACAGCCGAGTCGATATAACCAGACAGACTACATCTGTCTGTCCATATGAACGCACAAATTTTAGAGATGGTAAGAGATAGAGGTTCGACGTGTGCGACAAAAACTTCTTATACTTGCGGGCAGATTAGGCTTTTCTTTAATTTTTACACAAATTATTTCGCATATTAACTTTACAAGCCGAAACAAGTTTTTTGATTGCGGGATTTCGCAGTTTTTCCACCCTATGGCCAGATTTTTATGTGGACAGACTGGCTTGCCTCACCAATTGGCCAAGTTAATGATTTAGGAAATGCTTCGAGAGCCGAATGCTTGGCTTGAGTATTTAAAGTGCCACCAGAATTTTTCCCACCAAGTTTCGTTTCCTGGAGCATTGATAGAATTTGGCCCACACCCATTAGATTGAACAATAGCCCTGCACCAAAGATCAAGTCAATTCGACAAAGATCGAAAAACAGCGGATCAGCAAGCGGTAAATTGGTTGAGCTATTCCATTCCTTGGCGTCCAAGCTATATTGTGGCTGCAAATCCACAATGGGTTGGGTGGCAACTGCCGAAGACAAAGCACGATAGCAAGCGTCTTAAGATTTCGAGACGATATCCACAGCCTTGTTAGACTCCAGAGAAGATGATTCAATACCAGAAATTTGAGTGTGCGACGGTCGAGAAATCAGCTGAAGTTGATCTGGCTCGCTGAACCCTTCTCCATCCCCTGCGGTTTGAAGAGCGCCTTGATGTGTGCCTGCAAATCGAGGAAGGTAAAAATCTGGCAGCCGAGATCTGTTCATAGAGCATCCAAATGATGAACCAATTTCATCAGCAAATTGGCGAACTGTTATAGAGTGAGCATTTATTGAACGGCGCGCGGCCAACAGCTTTCGAGAAAGGTGTGACTAGACTTTCACATACAATTGAACAAAATTACCCCATGTCTCTGAAGTCAACTGCGATAAGTCAAGCATCTCCAGGCTGTATTGTGCGGCATCAAATTCGGCATACAGACGCTCGATCAATTCTAAACGCACTTGCAGCTCAGCTTCAGCGGGATTAGAATTTTCTTCAGATGTTACGAACGCGTGTAAGGCATTAAGCAGGCCTTATAAAAATCAATTTCACTAGGCACACCCGACTGGCCATTCTTGGCAGCTTCACCAATTCCATTTGTCATTTTTAGAAGTTGAGTGTACTTTTCGCGTATCGACTCAAGAAAATGCACCCTGTATGCGAGAATAAGAGACGCGCCGAAAATCAAGTGGTTTTTAACTGTTCACTACTTGTAACTGGACAGCTGCCTTTATATATATCAAAGCACAAGCAATGATTGCCAAGCACAAAACGTTTGTACGCTTGTTGCTAGACGCACTTTTGTTTCGTATGTGTATGTATGTATTGCGAGGATGTATGTATGCTTGTTCACTGCACAGGACGGCAAAACTGTATGTACCGCAGACCAGTTGAACCGTCGAAAAACTGTTATGTTCGCGTGTGCATTGACACACCGGCGAACGAAATATTTGCACAAATAATTGCGATGTCTGCACAAATAATAGCGAGAATTTTTATACAACGATTTGTACAAAATATAACGACAATGTCTGGGCAACGATATGAGCAACGATAAGTGCGAAATATAGCGAAAAAGTTAGGAAAACGATATGTACAAACTATAAGGAAGACTATATAGGTCTTTATATATAGCCGACTTGCACCGATCACATCGGGGTCACCAAAATTATGTGGAGACACTGGTTTGCCTCCCCAATTGGCCAAATTAAAATCAACCAAATGAAATTAACACGGCGCGCAAATAATTTCTCAAAGTTCTTTAAGAGTTCTCGTATGCAAGTGTCGCTCGCCTGCTCTGTACAAAAATTCTAATGCGGCGCTGGCGACTGCGCTGCTACGAGTGAGCTTGAAAGAGCGACTGCGCAGCTGCAATGTCTAAATATAGAACAGGCGAAGAGCTAAATATGTATAAGAGCAAGTTTCAAAGCAAACAAACATAATTTAGTGGCAGATGGCCATTGATTTTAATGAGATTAAATTTAGGTTGGCAAAGTTAAAGGAAATTTACGGCAAAGCGCAGGGGTTCTGGCCATGAAGTAGTGCAAAGGTAAGTATCAGGGAGAACGAAACATTTTCGACCCTATAAAGTATATATAATCTTGATCAGCATCAACAGCAGAGTCAATTTAGCAAGTCCGTCTGTCTGTCTGTATGAACGCGTCGGTATCGGAGACTAGTTATAGGAGATACTGCCACAAATTTGTTAATGTAGGTAGGTGTATACCATACGCAGATCAAGTTTGTTTCAGATTTGAAAACCCTTAAGGTGGAAATATGCACGGGTGAGGCTCAGCGGCTAGTGTGCGCGACCGCTGTGCAAGAAGTCGTGGGTTCGATCCCGCCTCGGAACATCTAATGAAAAGTTTTTTCTTTGAATAAACTTACACACCCGGTCACCCCTCTCTGCTGTTGGCGCCAGCTTTGAAGTAATTAGCCATGCAAAAGTTTCTAAAACTGCCGTTCGGATAGGTCCCTTTTTCTCTTGTAAGAAAATTGGAAGCTCTTAAGCCAAGAGATTGGGAGGAGCTCGGCTTTGGCCCTTTGGGGCTGGTGGAAATATAGGGTGCGGGGGTGGGCTCAAGGCCAATCGTTTTTTTTTGTAAAAAATAAAATGGAAAATGAAGGGCGGGGAAGTGTTCAAGTCCAAACGTTTTTTTCCGGTCGATCTTCATGAAACAGCGTTTGAAGGTTCTAATTGATGAAAGGCGACCACCAAGTTCAAAAGAGATCCTAAAGTCCTCTTGAATTACCACCAATCCTCCTATGTATATACTGAGAAAAGTCTAATTTTGTTGCATTGAGTTGTTTTTCCATTTGTTTGGTCCACAGAGCTTACACTGGTATTTATTCATTACTAAGGAAGAAGCGACTAAAGGAAAACTTTCAAAAATCCAGCCTTCAAGTTTGTCAAGAACTGACGGTCAGACGGACTTGGCTAAATCAAGTCAGCTCTTCATACTGATCAATAATATATAGACTTACAAACATATGGACAATTTAAATATGCAATGGTACAAAAATATCTTCAATACTTTAAAATATACTTATGATTTGTGCAATGAAGAAGATCAGATAGCCTCTCTGTAAGTTGCCTGTTGGATATTCCGGGAATTTTTTCTACATCTTCTTTAACAGCGGAGATATTCTCAAGAAAGCTGCTGCTCCGGGCCGGCCGTTGTATCAGAAATTTCAAACACTGCAGTGGTTTTCCATTTGGTGTCGGACTGAACAGGAATCTTAATTTTCAAAAAAATTAAAAGCCATGAATTCGCATTCTTAATAAGTTTAGCGTTCCTTGTTCAATCATGTATTCTGCAATTTATGATGTCATTTGGTAAAGTTTTTGTATCATTTGTATAATTAGGAGTAGTGGTAATTTGTGTAAAGAAAATTCAGATGGAGTATGATTTAAAAATTTTTTAAGCGGATTCCGGTAAACTTCTTTGTTGTACACTCTTTAGTTCAAGATCTTTGATATTTAAAGGATTGTTAAAATGATTACTGCCAGGAGCCACAATGGGAAGTGCAATGTTACTTATTGTTTTATTTAAAACCAGTTCCAGCCATTCTATGACAAAGAACAATTAGGCAAGCTGTTGTTTTATGTAAAGAAATATGTACCCCTATATCGATAATGGCGGATATCAATATAGTAATTACTTCTAACTGCCGGACTTCCTACGATATTCGAATGAATTGAAGCGTTTTTTGTAAAATGGCCGCATATCTGGTCTCAGCTCTGAACACTAGACATTCAAAAGCTTAACCAGGTGGCAACGCTCTCGGCAAGGGGTTATTGATTTTTCCCACCGACCCTAGCAGCTGTTGGTTGTGGAGTCTGCGCTGTGCTCGCACCTCGGGGTTGATTGGAGTTGGGAGTACAAATTTGTTTGTATTTTGTCATCGCGTGCAATTTCTCTTCACACAAAATCACACAAAGATTGTTAAGCGAATCATGGAGGACAGTGGCATAGACAGCGAGGACAGACAATCGAATATTTTTGAGGATGGTGCCGCAGGTCTATTGGTAAGTGACTTCGTGCTGCGAATGTAATCAATTTTTCATGGCCAAACCAAATGTAGAAAACTGCCAGCGGAGCGCCCAAACATATGTCCGATCTGGAGTTTGAGGTGGCGTTTAGGGGTGCTGGTAAAGTGTATGCGCCCACTACCATTGAAATCGATGAGCAGGACTCGACAACAAGCCGGGGCCAAGAGCGTGCCGAGCCACCCAACACCTGCCGCTTACTTCAACGTAAACTAGAGCTGAAGGTCGAAAGAGCCAGGCGCAATTACTCACAGTTTCAGGAAGAGCAGGTGGGTGGACCATCTCATTAAAACTGTTAAGTGCTTCACTCAAAACTCAACTCATTTTGCAGGCCACCAAAACCCAGTCATCCACTCTCATTCCTATCAATCGCTTACCCATACCAGGAGAGCCGGAACAGAAGCCGCTGGTCGATTACAAGTCTGAGAGCAGCGACGAGGCGGAGGAAATATCCTTCTTTCCTGCTCAGCTGAAGCGTGCCAAGCGTCGCCAGCAAAATCATGAGTTAACCGATACGTTTAGCATTCAAGAAATGACCATAGACTCTGACTTGGAGTCCGATGATAGCAATGCCACGCAGAATCTCGAGCTCCTGTTGCCGTCCATGAAATCAACCATATTGGATAAGTTTAAGAGCTGCTTCGGCTGCTGGGGGCGAAGGTAATGCCCGGGACTGGACCGGATAGCATATCACGATCTGAGGCACAAGACACGTTATTGAAAGGCACTAGAAATAGACAGAACAAAACTCCATGGCAAGCAGAGCGCGGTAAACAAAGATTTATTTGGGCTTTAATATACAGAAAATGATTAAAAAAAAAAAAATCAAACCAAAGTCAGTCTTATTTTTTAAGCATCGGTATTCAAGGTAAGACAAACACCTTGCAATATCCAATGGCTCAAGTCCTCAGAGGTGGCCAAATTGGCCTCAAACACCAGACCCACGCCCATGGCATTACGTCGTAGCGAAGTGGTGTAGACGGGTGCCATGAAAGTATTCTGTAAAACGGGGGTTAACATGAAATATTGATATATGTAAATGGGAGAATAATTAAACGAAAATGTACTATTGCCCCCGACTTGAGTTGTTCGATTAGTAAACAAGAAAGATAGTCGGTCAAGCCCGACTATAACATACTCTGTACCTGTGAAGTGCTGCCCATCACCGTTGCGACCGTTCATCCGATCTTTAAAATTCCTTCAGCGGATCGATAAAGAATCCCAAAAACTAAATATGTCCAGAAGGTTCGAACCTTCTATCTATAAAACTGGGAGATATGACGTTTTTTCGATATCGTGGGGGCGGGAGGGGGCGTGGCAAAAATTTAAAATAAACTTGATCTGCCTGCAAGTATAAGAAACATATGTTCCATACATGTCAAACCTCTATCTTTTACCATCTCTGAGATCTGGTTGTTCATACGGACAGACGGAGAGACAGACAAACGGACAGACGGACGGACAGACGGACACTTTTGCAGAAACTTAATATACTCTGTGTTCCCTTTGGTACAGAGTATTAAGATATTTTCATTACCGATATTTTCGATACTTTGCAGCAGCTAGATTGGATAGCTCATGAGCCCTTTCCGATTTTAGCTGAGACACTAAAAACATATTTTCTACAGTGCCCTTTTAGTTAGAAAATGTTTCTAAAAATCACAAAAAATCTTTATTTCAAAAATGCTGCCATTAAAATCTTGTTTTAGAAACCTTTTTCTGAAATCATAAAAAGGGGACTCTTCTGATAAACAGGGTGGATTTTCCTACTCACTTTTTTAAAAGTGAGGGTGCAAAGCTTTTAAAATTCGAGTGTTCAAGATGAAGTACAACTTGAAGAAACACTCTACCTGTATAATACGACGTAATTTCACATTAAAACTTTGCCCCGGAAGTTAATATATCAAATTTCACTATTATTTTAAAACAACTTAATAGTTTCTAGAAAATTATACAAGTGATTATACAACAAACTTTGGTCATTTTTTGAACCGAGCCCCTGTCTAAACAGATATAGTTTGGTTCGGGATGTTTTAAGTTTAGAAAGTCCTCTTCGAAGATCCCAAAGTAACTGAAGCTAACGGGTTCAACATTCAGAAAATGACTAAACTTTTTACTCAAAGTGATTTTTAGCAGGCTCAAGGTCGAGGTGAGATTAAAGTTCAATAATCAAACAGAAAATTCAACAGAGAAAAAGTACCATATGTACCTTAAGTCGATGTTCAAAAAACTATATCAGATGACATTTAGTTTTTGAGAGTACTCTTAATTTCATTCTGGACTACAAAAATACTTGTGAATCTTAGCTTTAGTTTTCCGACAATTTGTCATTGAGCACGAAGTACTAAAAGTGATTTCGTGCTTTTAGCTTAAGCCCATTTTAAGCCATACTCCCATTTTCGCATACGCTAAAGTTTTGCGATTTGAAACCGGTTTTCGCAAAACTTTTGCAAATGCGAAAATGGGAGCATGGCTGATTGTGTACACAGAGGGAAAAATCGTGTTCAGAAAAAAAGATTTTTCATCAGAAAATATGAACAGAATGTTCTCTCAAATTTTTGAGAACAAATGATCCGAATGTGCTTGAAATGAGTGCAATTCTGCTCACCTCAAGCTCAGCACCGAAAAGTATAACTTGCTATTCAGACGTGCCGTATCAGCTCTCGACAATGGCCTAACCGTCGCGCGGCAAAGGTCTTGGGCTCTAATCCCAGTCAGTCCCGGAAATTTTTAATTTATTTATTAAATATTAATCAAAGCAACTGCAATGTTGTTCAAGCGAAGCGATGTCTCTGCGCAGACTTGGACGGGCTTGGTTGGGCCTTGGACGGTGGTGGATCGATCTGGACGGTGTGGATCTGGTCGGTGGACTTGAACCTGGACGGTGGTGGACCTTGGACGGTGAATCTGGGCGGCGGACCTGGACGTTGTGGATCTGGACGGTGGACTTGGGACCTGGACGGTGAACTTGGACCTAGACTTGGACGGTGCTGGACCTGGACGGTGGTGGATCTGGACGGCGGACGTGGACCCCGGGAATGGACCTGGACGGTGCGGATCTGGACGGCGGACCAGGTCGCTGGTGGACTTGGACAGTGGATATGGACGCGCGGACCAGGACCCCAAATTTTTTTGTGAGTTCTCAAAAACGGAACATCTCAACTTACATGAAAATTTTGAGTTCCCAAAAAAAATTTCTTGAAGTGAGAAATTGTTTTCGAAGTGAGAAAATCCGTTCATGATTAGTTTTTGTGACAAAATGTGCTCATTTTGAGTCCAATGTTCTCGGTTTTTTCCCTCTGTGTAGTTTTCAAGAGTTGTCTGTGGGCCCACGCCCATTTCTAGTTCAAGCCACGACTAGACACAACGCGAGCAAAGGTGCTTTCAATAGGACAAACTTACTCGGGTGTGCTTATTTCACATCTGATTAGAAAACTTCAGTTTAGAATTAATTATCCTCGTTAAAGGGAATTCAAGTACAGTCTTAATTTGTTTAAGACGAACCCTGAAAAGGAAATATCTAACTTAGTGACGTTCTTGAAAGACATGCAAATGCGCTACAAAAATCCGGATTCTTTAACATAAAGACTATCAGCTTTGTTCTCAATTCCACTTCCGCCAAAAACTTTGTAATTTATGAGAATAAAGAAGAATATCAATGAATGAAAATAGAAGAAAAACTAGTTTGTTCGTTTTCTTCCAGACGATGAAATGGGTTCGGGATCAAGTCCTGAACTGAACTCTTTGCTATGAATACGGAAGTTTGTAAAGAAAACGAAGTTATTTTCAATCTTCTTTAGCTTAAGGAAACCCAAAACTGACAAGCTTCCGGAACACTCCTTAAATACTAATACTCGGGAGTCCCATGAATGTGGTTCGCTTTCTAAACGTTTTGTCTTTAAAATACTTTTCCATCCCTGTCCCAAAACTAAAGCATCCGGCATTTAAAATCAGAAACAATTAGCAGAACAGATGCCCCATTAGCCGGGGATGCGGAAGCTGTTGGTAATTTAGTGCGCTGCATTTAAACAAATATCAGCAAAGCCACGCCCCCACACCCGCGCCCTCGCATATGTAGATACAACAAGCGCACATTAGTACTTGTCACTTGCAGACGGCGTCGAACTCAAGCCCCAGCCCCTGTCTCTCCCCCCCACAAACCTGTAGCTTAAGCCGGTGCGCTTCAATGGGTTCCACAGCCAAAATAGCCAGCTCTTCGACCAAAACTTTGGGGTGAGACCGCGCCAACTGATTAGTCGCCAAGTCAAAGCGTGCCCCCTCTATGTACAGACCGTGCACATAGCAGCCCTGGAAAAAAAGTTAAACGATTAAAATGCAAACAGAATTCTTAATTACGAAATTAGTGCCCAAGTAGGGTCATAGTTTTGCATTTAGAGCTCACCGTTACGGGACGCTCCTCCACATCATCGGGGTCCGCATAGTTGGTCACATAGGTGAAAAGGGTGGAGCGATCCAGGGGCCAGGCATTCCGGCGACAGGCAATCTGCAAGGATGCGTTTGAGTGGGGTGAAGCTGGGGAGAGGCCGCCCACGCCCACTTACCTGCACCAGGGCCGTGAGGTAACTTTGTGGAATATGCAGACCAGACAGCCACATGACCAGGGGTTCGCCGGAGAGAGACCAATACTTGTACTGCACAGCCCGTTGCTAAGCGAGAGGAAACGAGCGATTACACTGTGTTACAAGATTCAATATATAGCCGGGAACCGATTTTTTCTGAATCGATTGAAGGCTGAGTTCATTTTCACTGTTGCACAGTGTCTTGATTGATTTTGCGCTAAGCTGATTAATGAGCCGCGCTCCAACTCACCTGCAAGTGCTCCAGCCAGCTAGCTAACTGTTTGCATGTGGCCGGCGCCAGGGAGCTCCAAGCGTTTGGCAACAGGCCATTGAATAACGAGTTGCCAATGCTGTCCAGCACATTGTCCATGCCGATTTCGCCAGCAATGGCCTGCGGGGAGGATGCAATTAAATTAAAAAGAAGGCACATGTGTGGGCGGGACATTTGTGACCCAGCCAAGACAATGGCCACGCCAGCAACAGCGACAGCGGCAGAGTTCATTTGCATTTGCAAATTTATTTTGGCAACAAACTGCACCCGGCTCTCCCGCTTCGAATTTGCTTAGGGGCGGACCACGCGTCTTGGTTGCCAGCCAAGTTGGCAAATGCATAAACAAAATGCAAAACAAAGCTGAAGGATTTATGTGAGACATTCATTGACAGGCCAATTCCTTACCTTTCGCAGTAGCTCCAGGGACTTCTTAATGCGCACCACAAGTAGATTAAAACGATCCAGCTCCTGGAGCAACACCACCCCTGTGGGTGACAGGCTCATCTGGATTTGCTTGCGTATGCGCCAGGTCTCGAAGGCAGCGGGCAGCTTCTTCAGTATTCCAGCCGCCACCGAGTCGATGAAGTCGTCGCGGCTAATGCCACCAGTTCCCTCACCTACAGCAAAGACCGCAGAAATGAAAGGCATAAGTAAGGACTGGGGAAAACCGCAGTAATATATGCACAGGCTGTGGTCATGGTCAATACATTTCACTTGCACCCTGCCTCATCCCCCACCCATCGCCATAGGTAAATAGCAGTATTTATTAATTTGCGTTTTTATCTGGCTTATATATTGGAGGGAAAGGACATCCAGATAGGAATTTGTATGCTCTGCTTTATTTTTTGTTAAAGTGTCAATTAGCAAATACTAAAGCTCATGAATATGCAAATTTTCCGATTTTTTCACAGACACAGTGTGGGCCACACAGTGGGACAGAGAAGAGCATATTGGTCAGGCAATGTCAGTGCACGAAAGGGGAACATTTTTCAGAGAAGTGAGAGTTTAAGTCGACATTAAAAGGCCTCGAATCAACACAAATAGAACAAAGAATAAGAAAGTAGTTTTTTTATGCGACAGTTCGAAAATAAAATATCGATTCGGTATGCGCTGTTAATTTCTGGAAACTAAAATCTGAATCAAGTTTTGGGATCACCATAATTCTGAAAGTATTTATTTGTAAAACGGGTGGAAATAATATCAACTTTTTTGATTAATCAATCGATATAATCGGAAATCGAATATTTTTTGCAGTTATCTTTCGGCAATATCTTTGACTAAGCTTTTCGAAATTATTATCTTTATGCTCGGTAAACAGCTATAAAATATGTAAGATGTGAAGCTCTGGTCTTAAGATTTTGATGAAGCATACAGAATCCAGTTCTGAAAACGCGTGAAATGTCATCTTAGAAATCTCTATAGCCCAGCAAACATTTTATGAAATTTTTGAACACATTCGAGTCTTTTTCGAGTAATCCATCTGATTAAAATAGTCTCTTTTTGTGATCAGAAATTATACTTTTGTGGGGAGAAAACGGTACCCTAGACGCCACTCTTCTTGCAGAGTCTCTCTTAACCCGTCCTTCTGATCAGTTTTGACTCATTTTCGAATCATACTGCGAGTTTTTTCGAGTCTCAATTAAATAAAACCCATTTTGAGCATGTTTATGAGTAATTTTCGAGTCTTCCTTTAATCGTTAGGTATTAATCTCTTGTTAATCATCAAAAGGGATTGAAAAGGGCTCATTAAGTTGATTTTGGTTAAAACGAACTTCCAATTGCTGGGTGGGAGATCTGTTTTTTTCTAAAGAAACTTAAAGAAATCGATAGTATCAACTTTTTTGCAACAAAATATAAAAATTGAAATGATCCTTTTGTATTATCGAAACAATACATCGATATTTCTATTGAATTGATATTCATAGCCTTGCAACAGTTAAATTAAGTTGCCCAACAAATTTGTAACACATTAATATGGGTCTTGAAAGAGTAAGCGGTTCCCTGATAGATCGACATTCAAATTCAAATGAAATTTCCAGTGAGTGTCGACTGAAACTAGAGCGTAAGTTAAAGTAGGTCCTGCCCGACTTCGATATACCCGTTACTCAGGGCAACTAATGTTTAATTAACCCTATGTTAATTAACAGAGTATTAACATTAATGTGACCATTTCAACATTATGTGATGAAAACGTTTTTTATAACCTTTATAACTCTGCCATTTGTTATCCGATCTTTATGAAACTTTTAGAGATTGTAGATATTGGGCACATACACTACACTGCAAATGATATCTTCAAAATTGAAGGAGTTATTCAACATTTTTTATTGTGAAGGCGGGAGGGGGCCTGGACAAAATTTGAAATAAACTTGATCTGGCATGGCTATATCGACTCGGCTGTTGATTCTGATCAAAAATATATATATACTTTATGGGGTCGGAGATGCTTCCTTCTACCTGTTACATACATTTGCACGACTTCGGTATACCCTTTTTACTCTACGAGTAACGGGTATAAAAAAACCATTTAATAACCCATTTCTGATAGAATTTTTAAACGTAATTTAGCATTAAAAAAATTTGTATAAAAATGCTTTTTTTAAGGGGAACTCTTTCATTCTTTCGGTAGATACCTTTATATTTTAAGCCATATCTCAAGTCACTTTATGAAGAAATTGGATAAATCTTTGAAAAATATTTATATAATTGTTGAAATCGTTCACTTTTTTCAATTTTATATCTGTAAACTGGCGATATCAATGTTAAAGACATTACTCAAAATATTTATTTAAGAGGATCTTTAATACATATTCCGTAAGAATTTACCGCCCCTAAGAATGTGCCGCTCCTTATGAGGTCGGATAAGCTTCCTTCTATGGGTTACAAATATCCGGACCATTAAACTTACAAAACCTAAATAAGATTTGGAAAATTCGCTTATGCCTTGCATCTGGTAGGTTTCCTTTCTTAGTTGCACACGGAAATGTTGGACCTGATGCCAGTCTCTTTGCAATATTTCTGCGATTTAATAATTCGTTAGACACAGTAAGTGGGATTGAATCATTCTGTATGCTCTAATCGATCTCCTTTCCGATGTCAGTTTTATACCAAGTCCACACTGTACATTTACTCAGGTTGTCTGACTTGTTATAGGTGTACTTAATAGTTGAGGCTTAAGCCGAGTATCCAGCAACGCAAAATCAAAAAATTCCTGCCAAAGTTCATATGAAAAAAATTGTGACAGGAATTTTCTGTTTACGATTTCGTTTGTTGTGTATCTATCAACTTGAACAAAATCTACACTTTGTATAGATAGCGGCGTACCGATAGCGGCGTTTCTAAGGCGTGTGTGGAACGAAAATCAGCTATTGCACAGCTCAGGAATATATTGTTGACAATTATTTTGGATGTGATGGGCGCATAGATGGAGGCAAATGGGGGTGGAGAACAAGGCAAACGCCAGATAATGTTTATATAAATATAATAGTCGTTTCTGTTTTGTAATAGTTTCATTCTCCCTTATTGCTACACATGCAGTAGATTCATTTTGCCAAGGTACTGACCCGGCTGCTGAGCTCATGTTCTTATCTTATCTCATGTTCTTAACATACTTTATTTAACTTTATTTAATTGGCTACCAGCCATTGAGTCTTATTTCTTCTCGGGCCACACTGCAGTGTGTGCAGTGCTCAGCCATTGGCCCAATAATTAAGAACGAATTGTGAGACCAATGTGGCAAGAATTTTCCGCAGTGCTGGATACAGGCCTTTAAGCCAAAAATAAAATAAATAATTTCCTAAATGATGAATATATAAAGTCAAATCGAGTTTATGGGTACTCAAAAAAATGTTCAGAAACTGAAAATATTTTACTGTAATTGAGAAAAACAGTTCTGCACTGTTATTGGTTATCTTGAGACAATGTTCTCTTTTACACTTCTATTTATCCAAAGGCGAAGAAAGCTTTCATTTTTTTAACATTGAAGTCTTCAGTAATTATCTCTCTGGTAGAGCCCAAACAATTCGTTGCAGCAAACTTTTAAAAACTTTGCTGTTGAGTTTGAATTTTATGTGCATATTTGGATGAATTGAAATGAAAATATAATTGTATAAATGTTTATCATTCCTTGTTTGGCAATATGTTTGCAATATTTACTGTTATTGTTATTATGTTTTGCATTAAAAGTTCAAGGGAGAACGGGGAAGTTAGCTTGGAATACTTTACCAGGTTCTATAACGCTTTTTATTCGGGGCTTCATCACTTGGGGTGCAAAAGAGAGGAATTGTATATACAAAGTTATTTACAGGTACACCTTACATATTTACACAATCACAAACACATATATAGAGTATACAAATGCACAAGGTGGCTTGCTGATGGCGGGGCTTAGCACATTTAAGCTCGTAATGCAAAATTATCGACTTTTGTGTGTGACGTTTTTACCATTTTTTGGTGCTACGATTGGCGGTCAGTGCGGTGCGGTGCGGTGCAGTGAGGTTTGAACTCAATTCGCCAAACGAACGAAAGTGAGTGGGTTCGTCCTTTGGTACTATTTTAATTTTTAATGCCTGCAATCGCGTTGTGTGTCGGCAATAATGGTGCAGGCAATAAAGTTAATTGCAAAACCGCAACTAATTAATTAAATTAAATTAAAAATTCAACATGCCAAAAATACAATGTGCAGCAAGATAAAATGTAATAAACGGCTGACAATTGGCATACGTGGCATGCAAATTAAACAGATAACCAGGGATGGGTAAAGTCGATATGCCCGCTCCCGAACACTTTGGGTAAAGCACTTACCAGTCTGTGGCTGCAACTCAATTAGACTGCTCCAAATGTTGCGCGCCGCCATTGTGTAATAACCGATTTCCGCGTTTGGATGCAAACCAAATACATCCGGCTTATTGACCAGCGGCAGTACATCAATGTGCGCTGTTATCAATGAATTACACATGTAAATGGGCTTTTGTTGACGCTGTCTGTCACTGTCACTCACCTATGTAGTCCTCCTTTAGTATGGTCTCTTCCTCGGGCAGACAGTAGTCCACATGTTCGTCCTCATAGAAATGGAATATTTTGAACTCATCGAACAGAAAATCACCCATATACTCGTTCATATAACAATTGGTAATGCGTCGATCAAAGTCATCAATGACACGACCCCCGTACATGACCTCCCCAATTAGATACTTGAGACTGTTCCAGGGTATCTTGTTGTCGGCACAGCGACTCAGATATGTGCGCAGAATTTCTGTGCATACCTCAAAGTCTGAATCGTTGAAATCGTACGCTATGTTCCAGCCAAGTTTGTCGTATTTTCGACGTTCCTGTTTGGGGGGGGTAAAGTGATTAATTGAACTATCTATCACAATTTGTTGTTGCACAAAAATGCAATCAATACTAAAACTTTTCTACTAGTTTGACAGTGCTTTCAGCACCAGCAGCAGTTTAAAATTAAGGAATTAATAAATAAACAACTGCGAGTGGACTCCAGCAGATGTGCTGGGACTACGAATTTAGTTCACTTACTTGGACAACAGCATGGAAGAAGGCCAGCACATAGACCAAAGGACGGAAGGCGCGATGTGAGCAGCTTTCCAAACGATCCTGGCGCACTTTGAAGTAAGTGGAACGCAGATTCAGCTTTAAGCCATTAGGAGGTTCCGTTACGACTAAGGGCAAGGAGAGAGGTTAAAATGTAAACATGCTAGAGAGGTTAGATATTTAATCAAAGTTGCTGAGTCGGCTATGATACACAGAAACCAGAAAGATTCCACAAAAAAGATATTACCCATATTCTTTTTTATATCCCGTTTTAGCAAATCATTTAGATGATACTCAGCTTATTGCAAAAAGAATTTCAATCAACTTAACTTGAAACTGGGTTTGTAAAAAAAGTATGCGAAATAATATGTGATGTGATTTCCCCAAACTAAAATTTGGGAAATATGCTCTATGAAAAAAATAAATCAGAAAACACTTGAATTTTGTTAAGTCCGGAACGAAGTTAAAGAATGGTTGACTGTACTTCTAAGCTAAACTGAAAAGTATAGTATAAGAAATAACCATAACGATGGTATCGATAACGATAACGAAATCAATAAAGACAACGATAACGATAGCGATATCGGTAACGATAACGGTAGCGGTAACAGTAGCGATAACGGTATCGATAACGGTATCGATAACGATAAATGTATCGATAACGATATCGATAATGATAACGATAGCGATAGCGTATCGATAACGATAACGGTATCGATAACGATGACGTTATATAACGATAAAGATATGAATAACGATAGCGATAACGTTACCGATAACGAAATCAATTACGATTACGATAGCGACAGCGGTAACGATAACAATAATGATAACGATAACGATGAAGATAACGGTAATGTTACCCAAGCCCGGTCGGAAAGAATAACTATGTATATCGGTTTTATGTGATGATTTTGAATAACTTTACTGATCCACTCTCGTTCTTGGCTCTGAGCTCAAATTTTACAAGTTTATAATCGTCCAAGTTTTCAATAACTATAAAACTAAGAATTGTACAACTTCTCAACTTATCTCCCTAGTTGCTAGATATCCCATCAAATTAGAACCTCCATCAATATTGGCTCACTTACCCTTCAACGATTTCTGGAGTATACCAATGGGGAAAGTGGGCGTTGGATCTGTTGTGAGCCACAATCTAAAGTCCGGATGTGGATTCTCAATGTGATCCAAATACTTTTCGAGCTCGCGCACAAATCTGATCAGCAAGTGGCCATTCTGCAGCATCAACCAATGACCTTGCCGTATGGCATTGTCCAGCAGGCGCAGAGCAGCCTTCTCCTGGCCCTGGCCCAGCGATATGTGCGAAAAGTTGGCCATGCCGCCCATCACAATATCCGCCAGCTTCATCAGGTCACTTGTGGGATCCGAACCGGCACTGAGAATGAAGCAGACGGGTATGCTGCAAGTGGTTTGTTCATAAATGGCCGCAAAGCTCACAACGGGCGGCATAATATAGAACTCGTCCATGGTATCGACAATGTATTGATTTATGCAGCGGAAGATGCGATCCACGCGGAAGCAGCGCAGGAACATTAATTTCTAAAAGGCGACGAGATGATATAGTAGGTCTACAACAATGACAACGACAACGGCTCATCAGCTCTCAATAGTTTGCGGTTTCTAGCTAAGCTCAAGTGCAAATTGGGCTCGCTTGACTGGGCTGGGCTTGGCGTTGGTTTCAAGTGCGACAACTGCGGGCGTAAATTGCCGCTCATCTAATGGCTTGGAAAATTGATAAAATATGGTAATGCACACACACACACACACAGAGAGAGAGAAGACCAGGCTGACAAAAACAGGCTGCTAATAACTTGAGCAGAAAATGTGCGCCAAAGTTGCAGGACGTAGCAAAAGTCGCTCGCGTCTGTGTGTGTGTGTGTGTGGCTTGTACATAATAATCCACTAGAAACGAGCATAAAGTACGAAATCCAATAACGCTCGATGGCAACGGCTACGCCAGCTTCAGCTGCAGGACCAGGACACAGCCCAGCCACTCGAAGCTGAAAGCATGCAAAGCGAAAGTACACAGCCGGGGCAGGGCAAGGGCACTTGGTACTTGCCTGGAATGCTTGGCAATTGATGTTGTAGTCGCCCGGACATGCCACCTCCTCAGGATTCTCCAAGTCGTACCACTGTACAGTTCATGGGCATTCGGAGGCGATGGCGAAGGCGATAAGTGCAAGCAAAATGAGCGTCGGCAACGGCAACAGAACGGAAGTCAGTGAATGCCACATGCCAGTCAGTTGCAGCAGCAGTCCAAGCATCATTGTTGTTGTGCATTTTATGGCATCGTCACAGCAGCAATTTTTGATAACGGCATTGGAGTTGACGTTGACGTTGAAGATGGTTTTCCAAAAATAAAGAAAAGAAAATCAGAAAATGGAAAACATGAGCATTTCCCTTTTTAAGTTAATATAAATTGACCAAATTCTTCACTTACCTCCTTCCATTCCACCTGGAAACGACCAAAATGATCGGGCAACGAGCCAAATGGTTTTGGGAAATCAAAGGCCAGCTTCAACACATCCTCCCAGTTCTTGTCCGGCAGCCATTTGGCCGGATTGATGCGTTCGCTTTTGGTCAATGTGATGCTGCCCTTGATGAAGAAGTCCAGCTCGGTTTGCAGTAGAATGCCTTCACGTTGCGCCAACTTGGTGGCAATCTGGAAGGAGAAGAGCAACTTGTGTCGCTCAAAAATGCCCGTGCAGCCATAGGAATAGACATTTTCGGTGAGAGTTTTGATGATGTTGTTTAGGCGCTTGGTTAGCACGGTGTCGGGCACCGCTTTGCGCAGGGAGTAGACAAACACATCCAGATAAGCCGCCAGGGCATACTGATACATGGTGTTCACGGTGGCCATGTCGGCGAGGGCAAAGAAGAGTACGGCTCCACGTTTGGCTGCGGGACGATAGCCATTTCGAAGTATTTCAATATTAGCTGCGGTTTCGGCGGCCAACTTAAGTTGCTCCATTACCAGGCCCGCCTTGGATTTGGTATTCTCTAAAGTCTCCACCAGTTCGACATTATCGAGCATGTTGCCCGTGGAAGTGGCCAGCTCGCGTAAAAGAGAATCTTCCAGTTGCTGCAACAGCTGCTTATTCTCGCTGGTCTGGGCTATGAGAGATTCACGTTGCTGTTCCAGGTCAGGACGTTCGGTACCCACCACAACACTCAGCAGCTGATCCTCCAGACCCGTCTGCGTTACAGTATAGTTAATCACCAAGGCTTTGGCATACACCGAGGGATCAAACTTGGGATTAGCAAATTTGGTTGTCAAATACAGGCGGAATCCAGGATCCCAGTCGACTTCCTTGTCACCCAGCATGACAAACTTGCGCCCCGCCTGCACGCGTATATTCTTTTGTAGTAAATCATCGATTACTGGATCTATATAGTCATCCACATCCTCAAAGAGCACGGGTAGACCGTACATAATGGCCATTTCCAGCTGCTTGAGGAAGTCGAAATCGCTAAAGGATAAAATCTTGAGGTTATGGCGGTGCTCCTTCTTGCGTATCCACTGCAGAGCCTGCAGCTGGGGATCTATGCAGAGGGGGAAGCGTGAGGCGCGCATGGTGAGTATGCCATTCTGCACGGACAGCTCATCGGGTGGAAGACCCTCGTTGGACCACTGCGATATCTCCACATCGGTGGTGAGGTAAGAATCAATTCTAAAAGGCAGCTTGACGGGTATGCCCAGAGAGCTAATGTCCTCCAGCCAATCATCAAAGACCATGGCCTTACGGAACTCCCAGGTGAAGGCTCCCGTATAGGCTAAGAATGAGGAACTGATCAGGCACACTCCCAGACTATCGATCAGCTGTTGACCCAGGCTGGCCATCTCCTTGCTCCAGCGTATTAGCTCCGAAGAAAGCCCACTTATCAGCTTATCAGCTGCTATCAGTCGACGCTCCGCCTGCTGCATCATTTCAATCAAAGCTTTCATCTGCTTCATAGACACCGCATAGTTCTCATTTAGCTCCGCCAATTTCTCCTCCAGCTTCTGAATCTCCGCATTCAAATGATTCAGCAACTTGATCTGCACCTCTTGCTCCTCCACCAGAAAGTCGACGCGCTCCTTCTTGGGCTTAACCTCGCGATACACCTCAAAGAAGCCCAGCACCGCTTTGACAAACTTGAGTAGGCCTGCTCCAGCAACGGATATCTTGGCCATGTCGTCCAGATTTTGGGTTTTCATATGCGCCCGACAAGCGCTTATCTGCTTCTGCGTCAGCGCCTCGCAGTCCATTTCCATCAGACTCTTCAGGAAGTTCACATCGCTCATCATGCCCTTGGCTGTCTTCCAGCTGATCTCCTTGACGCCCTTCAATATGGCCACGCACTCGCAGACCACTTGCACAGCAGCTGGTGGAGTGGCAAAGGAACGAATCTCAGTGATCTGTGCCTTGTCGAGCTCGGACAGAGCACGACGAGCCTCCTCCAGGGCAGGCATGGCCTCGGCCAGAATCTCTTCAGCCTCCTCCTTCTCTACGGCGATTTGTTTGCCTTTGATCTCCACCTCCACTGACTTCTCTGAGGCCTCTGCCTTCTTGGTGTTGGCCTTCTGCGTGGAGGCCTCTATAGTGACCAGCATGGCCTCGCATTCCTCAGAGGCAATGGCCACATTCTTCTTCTGTTCGGTGACTATGAGACGCAGTTCGTCAATTTGTACAGAAGCCTCTTCAATTTTCTTGATGCCTTCGCCCAGACGCTGACGTTGTTGGGTAATAAAATTATGCTTCTCCTCTAAGAATCCACTAGATAATAAAAAAGAACATTGAAATTAACGGAAATGAAGAGCTTACCCAGCAGTCCCAGATAGGTATGGATATAGTCCAGGTAATGTTTGGGAGTAACAAAGTTATTTCGCCTTAGCTTGGTCTGATAGTCCTTCGAGTAGAGCTGTATGGTGGTGTGAACATGAACCACATGCTCGATGATGGCATCCCGATGATTGGGCGGAATCATGGGATGCTCGGTAAGGAAAAGCTTGGCCACAGCATAGAGGGCCTGCTTGGGCCAGGGGAATACCCAATCGATGTAAGTGCTGCCAATGAGACCAGGGAAATTGCGACAACGATTGCGTAGAGAGTCACCGGCGGGTGACATGCAAAGCACCACATGAAGATTCTCTGCACAGGAGCGCAGGAAATAGGCCCAGACTGAGTCTCTGTGTGAAGTGAAAGAAAAAAAAGGAAAAAAATTCTCAATTTTAAGAACTAGATACTAGGAAATAGATACTCAGTACTCTATACTTAGTACTCAATACTCAGTTCTCGATACTCAGTCCTCGATACTCAGTCTTCGATACTCAGTACACTATACTTAGTACTCGATACTCTGTTCTCGATAGTCAATACTCGATACTAAGAGCTCGATACTCAGTTCTCGATTCATCCTACTCGATTCTAAGTACTAAGTATTCGATACGAAGTATTCAATTTTCTGCACTAAATATTAAAAACTCGATACTCAGTACTCGATACTCTGTATTTGATACAAGTACTCGATACTCAGTTTTGAATACCAAGTACTGCATACTTAGTACTCTACCACCGTGATGCTTTTTACAACAACACCACAAAATATGACATGTCGGGGTGAAATTTCCTTCTCCTACCAATATCTTCTTTACCGAATTATAAGATGTTTCACATTGAAACAAGATATTTTACTCTTCAGTTACTCACTTAGATGCCGAAAGGCCCTCTTCTTCGGCAAATTTGCGTACTTGATTGACAATGGCATCTTTGTCCTCGTCAGCAAACAAGGCAGGCACTTGGCCCACTGTCAGTATGTTATTTATTAACTCCAAGAAGCCTTCTTCAGCCACCTGAAAAATCATATCATATATTTACAAATTCTACACCTTTTCACCCACTCACTTACCTGTGCAGCCGTAAACAAGAACACCACCTTCTTACGCTTTACCCCCGCCAAGTTGTATAGTATTTTCAAATCTTCACGGAATGAGGTCTCATTATACCCACGTGATATGGTTATCTCGAACACCTCACACTCAGCCGCAAAGGCAGAGAGCCGGGTGATGCATTTCTTGCCACTGCCGCCGACACCTATGAGTAGCACATGACCACGATTCATGCGTAGCGTACGATGTACACGCGTCAAATGCTCCAGACAATCTTCAAACAAGACCAAAGTCATCTTTTGCTTGCGCTCACAATACTCTTCCAATATTTCGGTATATAACGAGTACACGGAACTGTAATCCAAGAGATCTTCATAGAGGCGCGGTTCGGATTCGTTGGTAAAATTTCGAAAATCGCCAAAGAGCAAAGGATCACGCAACACATAGTCCTTAAGCGAGAGTATCACCGGTGGACCCTCTTCGCCCTCTTCCTCCTCTTCGCCCTCCTCTTCGGCAGCAGCAGCTGCCGCATCGTCGGCATACGCTTCGTAGAGTAGACGAGCCTGAGCTTCGGCTGCAGCTGCATCCAAATCAATAAAACCATTTTGTTCCTCGAACTCAGGTGGAAAACGTTCCTCCACTTCGAGTGCAAGATTGCGACGCACAGTGTTGATATCCTGTCGAAATAGTGTTGGTTGTTTATTAGAAGGTTGCATGATTGCACTTAGTTAAAACCACCCATGAAGCCTTCTTGCTCAGAATGAGTTGAAACTCACTAGAATGAATTTCAGTGAATGTGAGTACTGATGGACAACATTCAATTGATGCATTCAGAATAAAGGGAGAGTCGAATTTGTTCAGTGCATTATCTCAGGTTAATTGACTCAACTGCATTGTTAAAGGTCAGTTGAGAATATTGAATATTGAAATTTAGTAAAATAACAGGAATTCGTTTAAAAAACGAAAGTACCGAACACATCAAGTAAAGTAAAGTAAAATGGCTTGTCAAGTTGACACAGCCCCAAGGCTTGTCAAGTTGACACAGCTCCAAAGGGCCTAAGCCGAGCTTCTCTCAATCTCTTAACTTGTGCGCTTCTAATTTTCGCACATGAGATTTTGTATCTGAAGGTTTTAAGTTTTTATATATGAAATTTGGAATGATTAGTATAACAAAACACAGAAGTGTTCATTCAAAACTTCCAAATGAGCGCCAATAGCTTTAATTGTTGGAACAGCACTTGACTCAAAAACGAATCACAGGCGATACGAATCCGCTGGCATGTAAATATCAATAATAAATATCACACATTTTCATAGTTTATTTGTTTTCTTTTCTTTATCGTCATTGGCCGGGGCAAGCAACAACAAACAAAACTCGAACAGCTGTTCATTAAAATCCACAAATTGAGAGAGAGTGGCATCGCTACGTCGCGACGCTTCGACCGTGTGGATTTTACCTTAAATCTATCTGTTATCTGCCTGACACTGGCAGCGTTGACAGCGGCCTAGCATGGGTGAAAAAAACTCTTTTTAATAATAATACACCACAAACTATTAATAATTCACTGAGCCTTTTAGCCTACTGCGAAAAGTTAGACGAAAACCTTGCGTGGTATTAAAGACGACTTCTTGCTCAACTGCTCTTTGGACTCAGTTGCACTTCGTTTCAAGAGTTTCTTTCTATTGTAGAATCCTTCAATTACGAGGATGATTTCTGAATTTCGGTACGAAATACTTGACTTGAACTTAAATTCCTAGTTTGGAAACTGGATGGGTGTATCAATGTACCTTTCATCTTGATTACATTTGTCTTTGCTAGTCGGTTTAAAAACTTTAGTTCTCATTTCTATTAAAAATGACACCCATCATTTGGTTTAACATCGATACTTATTTTAAGATTGTTTGTACTTGTATATATAAACTTGCTTGTGTTTCAATTTAAAAAGTCAAATGAACTACTGAGCAAGTGACTACTGAGCAAATAGGAGACATATAAGAAAGAAAAACAATTGAACTTAAATCAACGCTACTTTTACTTACCGTTTCGGAAATCAAACGATCACAAATGATTCTGGTAAACTCATTTCGCCACACTCTGATCAATTCTCGCAGATTCTTGAAGTTCGCCGGCTTTATTAATAGCATGCCCGCAAATATGCGCGAAAGATCCTTCAAATTGAAGATGTAATGGAACTTGGAGGGCGTCGGCGGTAGATCCACAATGACCATCTAGAACAAGAAGCAAGAAACCAAGGGCGGCAATTAGCATTAGCAAACGGCAAACCAGGCCAAACTACACAAATCAATTTTATCTCAACGGGCAATATGCATTCAAAATGGGCTTCCTGCACTCCCACTGAGGGCGGGGCCAGTTGCTAAATTTACAGCCATTATCGAGTGCAGCAGCATGGGTCTCGCTCTCGCTCTCCCCCCGTCTGAGTAACGGCAATTCTATTCAAATAATTCATTTTACTCCATTTCGTGGCGCATTAATATCTTTTGGCCTGGCGCTTCGAGTGTGTAAAGAAGACATACGAACTTGGAGCAGCAGCAAGGGCTGTAGGTGTAAGTAAATCATTTTCATTTTTGGAGAGGAGCTACTACTCCTGGTGCTGCCGCTGCTGCTGCTGCTTGTGGCAATTGCGGCGACAAATGCATTTTTATCTGCACGCAATGAAATGCGATAATATTTTAGTGTCAACAATTGTTAAAAGGACCATAAACCAGTGCCCCCGCCTACCCAAAAAAAGCCATCTACAGTTCAATACTTGAACATAATCAAATTTTGCCCCGGCCAAGATACTCGGGCAAAGATAGGCGGCAAGCACACAGACATAGACACAGTCAACTAGGCAGCCGTCGAGGCGAATGAGGTGGTCCATTGTAAGGCACTGAGCTGCACTCGAAAAACCAATGGAGCTGCTGAGCTCTGAGCATGAGCTGGGGGCATCGACAACGACGACAACGACGCTCGCTCGTTCGCTGTAGTGCATTACAGACCATTGAATAATTTCCATTTCCATTTCCATTGTATGACGACGGGGCGACAAAGCAGATTATGAAAAATTGTCGTTATTTGCATATGTAAATCGAATTTCATAAAATTTGTGAGAGGCCTTTAAAGTGTTCGATCGATTTCTTTAATACAACAAACAAAAAATATGCTAAAAGGTGCAACTTTTAGAAATGAAAAAAAAAACACAGATTGCAAAATCACATATGGGTAACTAACGAATGCTTTCAACAAAAAGTGCTCTTTTCTTACGAACAATATGAGTCGATATAAGCATTTAAGTTCAATGAGTTTTGCCCTAACAAGGTTTTTTTAAGTTGTTTTAAGGATTAAAATGATGTATCGTAAGAACAAATGTAGGGCGTACTATTAAAACTGAGATGCGTTTTTCTGATATCAATCGGATTTGGTAGACCTATACGATATAACAGAAAGCAAGAAAGCAATTCCAACTTCGTGCCAATGCTCTTTTCAACAGAACTTTTCGATTGGATAAAAGACATCAAAGCATCAAAGCAATTGGTTTTCAATTTTGTGGTGACATTCAAATATATTCTGGTTGATTTTAAACTTTTCGTGATTTCTGAACCCATTTTCTAAAATTCACAATCAAAACAGAAAGAGTGGGCGTCGTGGAACACCCGGTACTGGCGAAGATCTTTTCAAGGGATAATTTGATTTGAAATTACAAATCTAGCAAGAAAATTTAAAATAATTTTCCGGCCGGGGATGAAGTCAAATTTAAGTACTAACGAAGAGGCTACCTTATGTTTTCAGAGACATATAAATGTATGCCTTGGAATAGGTCTTTCGAGAAGGAAAACACTTATTAGCTTAACCAAGGTTCCACCAAAAACAGCTCAAAAAGCTTAGAAACCGGTTCGCGAACCGAACTTGAGACGCTTGCAGCCATGATTCGTATTCTATACAATCCTTGCACTGCCATCCATGCAGCGCTGGTCTGAAGCGCCAAGGTCCAAAGCCGGGGCCGAAGGCAACCTCGAACTGGTCCACAACGAGCCCCGTGCTGTATTTTGACTTGTCGATATCTCATACGAGGTGGGTGAAAAACATCTCAGTTTACTATGAGTTGGCTGTCAAAAAACTCATTTGAGAAATCGAAATTAAAGAATAGCCTACTTCTCTTTCAGTTTTACCATGCATTTTATAAATTTTTGTGTTTCTTAGATTGACTATTACACTTTTCTGATATCTCTTTTGAGAAAATTTTATCAGACAAGTGAAAATACAGCTTTAACCTCAACCGAGCAGTCAAGCTCAAAAAGATTGATTTGATCTCGACCTTCGGCTAGAAATTTCAAGCACGAGCCGTACTAGATACTAGCTCGAAAGGCTTAAAACAGTCCTGAAAAGGGTGTAACAGTCCGAAAAGGCTAGTTTCAATCTCGGATCCGTACTTGAAAGACAAACAATCCTGACTAGAGCTTAAAAGTGAGTACGGGTGTCCTATGTCTAAGCAGGAAAATCTCACTCACCAATTCTACGAGGCTAAATGGGTACACCCACACTCAGAAAAAAGTTCGTTAAAAATCTACCGAAATCAAGACCACAATAATAGAGTAATCCTGCTATTTCGTGAACTGTGAACGGCGGTTTCATTTCATGAACGCAACCTTTACACCCGTTGTTCAATCTTCATTAACGCTAAGGTGATGCGTTATTACCATTTTGGGCTCAACTTGGGAACATTTTGGGGTCATTTTGCAAACTTTAGGGCTTCTTTTGGAAAAATTTTGGTAACGTTTTAAGGCTCTATTTTGTTGTAACATTTTGGGAACAATTGTGGAACATCTCGGGCATATTTAGGAAACATCGCGGTCTCATTTAAAGAACATATTGGCTTCAATTGACGAACAATTTTGGTACATTTTGTTGAACATTTTGGTTATACTATGTGACTTATTTTAAGATTTTTATGATATTCAAACTAGCAAGTTTAAGCCGGTTTTCACATAACTTTAATAGTCAAACAAAAGACCACAAAGGAGTTTTAGGAACCTCCCGGTTCTATTATTAGAGCAGAAGCAGAGGGTTCCTCATGCCAGCACTGCTATAGCAGCTGGGAATTTCAAAGCAGCATAAGAGCAAAACCAACACCAGAATACCAATTGTTAATGATTTACTAACAAATGTTTACTTTTTGAACGGAGCAGCTTGATTGTTGTAATGTAGTGTGACCAGAGCTGGAGTTTTGCCGTGAACGTCGGGCTTGTTTTGTAAACAAATATTCATAAACGATATGGTTTAAAGAGGAGTCTGCTTGGGCTGCATTTTGAACCCCATTTTGTTCGTATTCCACACACGCAAAGGCTTTATTTATCTTAACGTTTCATATTTTGTGTCGATTTTTCACTTAAGATGCCTTGAAATTCCCAAACAGCTATTTATATGGTTCAAGTGTTCCTTGCGACACCAAGCCGAAGCCTGTTACCTGCGAACCCCAGGCAGAATAGCAGCCCACCTCCCGCCAAACTGACCGAGGGCGCAGCCGGTCAGTTTTCATCGGCGTACATAAGCACCCGAGAGTGAGCCAAGACTGAAGGAAGATCATTGATAAAGATAGTAAAAGCAATGGACCCAAGTGACTACCTTGGGGAACTCCAGATGAAAACTGGATGCACTTAGAATATGAATTACGATATATAACTTTTTGGGTTCTAGTAGTTATGTAATCAGAAATCCAACTGAGAAGCTTAGATCTCTGGCGTAAGGAGGAAGCTGAAGTCTATTAAAGACAGAACCTGGAGTATGCAAACAATTTACAAACTCGAGACGGCAAGAGCTTGAAAATCAAAAAGGTCGTTAAAAAAGTCAGATGGGCTCTTGTGGGATGCTTTTTTTTATCGAGGTTAAGTCAATCACGGTCATTTTTGAAGCCATTCTTTTTCGGATTGAGTGCAGTTCGAATATCCAGCTCAATTTAATCTCCGCCAAACTTGCGCCAAGCCGATTTTAAGATCAAATCGAGTCCAATTTTCGAGGTTAAGTCAATATTGGAACTTCTTGGTTTGATCCTGCTAAGGAATCCATTCGAGTTTGGGGAACAAGCTAAAATCAATCACGTGTGTGATTTAATAAGGCCTCTTTCGAGCTTTTGTTCATTTTGTGTACTTATTGATGATCGTGGGATTGTGAATTTGTTATTTGTGTCAAAATATATATTAACTATTGTATCAACTATTTATCTTCCCTCTCTAGACTCCTTTTAATTAGGGAGAGGGAGTTTGTTGAGAGATATAGTTGCCTCCAAACAAGTCTATCCCTCCAACCAATTATGTCTTGCAATTAGGCAAGTTGTTATTTGATACCTTAACTTCTGCGTCAACACCTACCTTAAACAGTTTAAGTGTCATCACCACAATCATGTCGGCAATCATCATATAGCGGTTATGGAAACTAGTCGTTGTCAGATGACCCTTGAATATGGACGAATAGATTTGTATCAGCGATTCATCGTTGGGAAAGATAATGTTGAAGGTGGAGAACATGCTTATAAATCGCGGGTCGACCTCATTGCGTCCACCGCCTGCTGTGCCCATGGCAGCATAGAAGGTCATGTCCTTAAATTTCTTCCAGTTTAGGTCCTTCTCACGGTCATACATGCCGCCACGTTCAAAGAATAGCTTTAACAAAGCAATTGGCTGCTGTGTGCCATACCTGCGGGGATTAGGAGGAGGAGGATGAAGTGCGTAAGTATCAACTGCCTGCCTGTCGCTAGTACTCACTCATCCACATGCGGCATATTCATGTCATCAATAAAGCAGGCAATTTTTTTACCCATCGGTGGGCCATATGTATCCTTGGTGCGCTTCTCCACAGCCGCCTCCAGCGTGCGCTGCACATCCAACGATGAGGTTCTCGATGAAAAATTAATATTGAGTAGAATCTGAAAGGAAGTGGCGGAGGGGATAGGTTAGTGGGACGAGCCCTGTCGCTGGTGGGAGAGATTTTTCCAATTACATTGACATTGGGATTGAGATTGCGCAGGTATTGCATGGTGGTGGCCGTCTTTGATGTGCCAGCCTCGCCGACAAGCAGAACAGGTCGCTTGATCTGCCAAATACCGAGGTAAACATTAATAAGCGCATTGCTTGAGGCCAGCTCAGCCGCCACCTACCTCGCTCATAAGAGTCAGCATGCGATTGGTGCGCGTGTTGTCCACCGTGGGTACCAGAATCTCACTGAACTTCACCTCAGGATTGTGGCTATAGGGTTGGACTATCCACTCCCAGGCCTTCCAGCAATTTGCCTGAACATCCCAAAAGTAATCATAGAGCGTGGGCTTACTACTAGGAAACTGTCCGCCGCCAGCGGGTGTTTCCTGCGTATCCTGGAACAGCGGGAAACCTGAAATGCGCTTCATAAACTCATCGAAAATAATTTGATGCTTCTCCAGCAAACAGGCGCCCATAGAGCCATAAATTCCCTGCAGGAAGCAGCACTCCAATGCGTCGGTATTGTAGACCTGCACCACCGGCTCATCGAAGTTCTTGTTGTCGGAAGGTCCATAGATGGGCAGCATGGCGTCGTAGATGTTGCAGAACTGGGTGACCATATTTAGGTCCGTTTGCATAATGACCATCTTCAGTGGCATGCCCTGAGTGGTGCCGTCCACTCCTTCCAGTATGAACGCAATGGCCTGGGTGATAATCTTCTCAAAGAAGTCGTTGAGCAGCTCACGTTGCGACTCGGGACGGGTGAGCACCCAGCGCTGCCAGTAGGGACTGTAACGCAAGTTCTTCGGATCCACATAGACCATGCCGGCACGCGACACAGTGGCCGGCGAGGCGTACTCCAAATTGCCCACCTCAAAGAGCAGCGCACAATAGTTCTCCAGTCGAATGCGTTCACCATTGGCCAGAGTCAGCAGTTTGTTGTCATCCATAACAGAGTTCATATTCTCTATCCACAGGGCATCGACGTCGCCATCGAAGCAGGCATAGCGACGCTCCTGTGGGTGGTGTTAGAGTTGGGTTGCATTAGCCTAAGTGTGTTATTCAATGCCGCTCGCTATGGCTGACGCTGTCAGTGCGAAGATTACCCTGCAACGTCCATGTCGTGCGACAAGTTAGCGCCCCCGGCGACAGGTTGTGCAATAGATGGGATTTATTAGCGAATGTGCGCGGTTTTTGCATGGATGGAAGGGATAGCTTCATTCTCACTTGCAACAGCAGCCACTAGCAGCAGCGGAATTCGAGCTGACATTGAGCGCTTTAGAACTCATGAACTCATGCGTGATGTGGGCGCCCAAAACATAAGCTGCCTTGACAGCAGCCAGCCAAAGCCACCCAATATGTCTCGCCCCATTCGAGTGTCTCGTACTTACCTCCCGTTCAATGGGCTTATTCATTTCACGGAATATATTTGAAAACAGTCCATCAATCCAATCTCGGGTTTCCATATCCAAATAGCCATATAATTCAATAACGGAACAAGCCTGCGAAAAGTAAAGTCAATCAGAAACGTAAACTTTAAATAAAATTAAAGCTAAAGGCCTGTATCCAGTTGTGAATTAAGGTGAAGTAATGTAAGCTTTTCATACAAATTTTGAACCTTGTTTTCATTTCTGTTTTACTTCTGTCATTTCTGTATGAAAATTTTACTTTACTTCTCGTTAATTCACATGTGGATACAGACCTTTAAAAAACAGTAAAAATTAAGCTTCAAAAATAACTCCCTTAGTGCTCGCTTAACAGTAACATTGTCGCATGCCAACTGAAAGAAGAGCTTTACAAATCGGGTCTTTAGGGGCATAATTGGTCCTTTGAGTCTCCAACCTAAATGGAACCATGGCACGCAAAGATCTGGACGGAACATTGAAGGAAATCTTGGTTATGGTACATTTAGAAATACTAAGAACGCAATTGTCCTTCCTCAAGGGTAGAAATTCACAAGAGGTGACATCTACTCAAAGAGGGTAGCAACGGCTCTGAAAAATTTAAGTGGACTCTAATTATAGAAATCATAATTATTCAGGCCATATTTCGAACTTTCTTTTTTCGAAGAAAATGCTGGCTGGCTGGCCTGCAGCAAGCTTTTTGTGTAGATCGTCAGCAGACAGATGTTGCCATCATCTCCCTAATTTAAATGGTTATAAAGCTCTTATTTACTGTGAAAAATCCATTTATTTTTACTGTAAATATTTAAATATTTCATTTGAATATGTCATATCAAATATGGTTAAACAGCTATAGCTATAGTGAACATAGTCGAAAATGTAGTTCGATTAAAAAAATTCATATGTTTAGCAAAACCCTAGCATTGCACGCCGAATTGATAGGTCAAATTCGACTAAGAATGGTCGAAATTGGATATTCAGAACAGCTGCAGGTTTGGTCACGGTTTTGTTTTTCATGCAATATTTTAATAGAAGTTTATAAAAAATTCTTGAAAAATTTATACTTAAACTTAAAACAGTTTAATTAATGATGTTAGGAACGATCGGTCGAAAAATAGTTCAACTAAGTTCGAAATTTTTTGTTTTTCATATTGGGGAAGTAGTTTAATGCTTTAATTTGCAATTACTTTTAATTCCGCTGACCATTTCTACAACAACGTTTTGAAAATCGACAATTCTTGTCGATTTGCGGAATTCGGAACGAGCAATCGAACTCGATTTTCTAGGCAATTCCACTTTGTTTTAGGAATTCGGAACAAGCCCGAAAGACAACAGTGTATTATGCTCATCCAGGATTTCACAAAGTTTATCGATATCAGCCTAGAAAATGTTCAAGATGGCATGAACGAAAGTCAAGGTATGAGCATTAACTTTCGCAGGTACAGTCGGCCAAATTCTTTTATTTTTTTTTTACTTAAGCTTCCTTCTCTGGGAGACATTTCAAGGCAGAGAACTATCGACCTCGCTTGTGATAGTGCGATAAGTCACAGTAAAGACTATAGAAAATTTTTCAATTTTCCGGCATTTATTAATATCTTCACAATTGACCAAGTTTAAGTTTGGTACCCATTTAATCATCGCGAGTTTTTGAGCAGATAGTGCACTTTATTTGTAACGGAATAAAATTTATTTGATAAAACAACCACTGACACAATCAAAAAACCAATTGTTACAATCAGATTGCTGTTAGTTATACCGCCATATTGCACTGAAGTCAACATTGCCAAAATCATATAAGTCAAATATTCTCAAATAGTGCGCAAAAGTGCACATTGAAACTGAAACGGAATAGATGGCTCTACAAGGTGCAAATAATCGCAACCTTAGTAAATCTAAGCAAAATTTGGTAGGTCTTAGTAAAGTTAAACTTTCTTCACAAAATTTTCATTTTTGGGATGCCTTACTAATAACCGTAATTACAAGGACACCACGATTAATTTCTACAGACCAAAGGTACTAACATATAGTTCACATCACAATGTTAAGATTCAAATAAAAATATTTGATTTAAGGGTAGTGCTTATACCTTCAACAAAACATTCGGCGTTTTCAGCAGATAAATCCGATTTACAATTACTGATTTACGACTTGCAATTTCTGATCATTCTCTGTTGAATGACGCTGAATGCTTAATTTAGGTTATTCTCCGACAGTAAGTTCGGCAGTTCATTCTCAATTTTGGCGTTAACAGTTGGCGGTACAGTCGATAAACTGTCTCACCAATCATGATTACCAAATTCTTAATCTGCCTTTATTCGAATTTTTGTCTTAAATCAACTGTTGTGGTTTCGATAAAACATGTAAAAAATTTTAAGACAAAAAGTTAATAAGCTTTATTTTTTTTTTTTGTCCAAAAATATGAAAAATCAGTAACAAATCTTTTCTCATGAAAGTTTACTTTAACAAATCAAAAATTAATAAGCATTAGGTTTTTATCAAAATATGGAAAAATTTGTAACTAAAATTTTCTCGGGAAAGCAACACTTTAATGGATCAAATTCGTGTTTGAAATCCATTGAAGAAACGTATCTATTTGACCGAAAACTGTCAAATTCTTTTCTTTAAAGTTGTCCTAATACCCACCATTATGGTGTCATCTAGGATGTTTGGGATCGGTGAATACATAACGGAGTTAGGACGAATGAATGGGGAAAAAAATCGATTTTCGAAATTTTGAATTTGAAACCCCAAAACTCCGTTATTTATTAAACGATCCCAAATATCTAAGTTCACACTTTAGCCAAATAAGGTCTTAACAAACTACGCTTTCATTTTTAATTTCGCTTAATCCGTTCTCAACAATCCATGTTAAACATGGGCCTATGTTTTAAAGCTTTGGCCGACTTTGAACCGGAATACAGCAGCAAGATAGAAAGTCGATCAAGCCCGACTATAATATACTCTGTACCTGTAAAAGTTTGCGTTAAGGTATGTGAAGTGCTGCCCGGGGGGTTTTTCTCATGTTGTACATAGTTAATTTAACTTTTCGCCAAAAAACCGGGCTCCGGGCCCCTCTCAGAAGTCTGGGCACGGGGGAAACAACCCGGCCTGTCTCCACTCCTACGACGATTCTCTATTCTATATAATTTTACGTTCAATAATGGAGGAATACGGTTAGAGCAAAAGAACTTTTAAATAACCTAGCGTCTGATTGCGAAGAAGAGAAGTTTATGATAGCAATATGAAAATTTCAAATTTAAAATTCTGGAAAGGGCATTAAAACGAAGAGCTAACAAATATTGACTGAACTATGTTCAAACAACTCACGTATCAAAGAATGAGAATGAAAGAGCATTTTCAACACTGAAGTTTGTTCTTTTTGATCTAAGTGCTCCTTCGTATAGATGAACAGCTTCTGGAAGATTTAATGGTTATTAACTTAAACCAAGTAGTTTATCAGCTAATGGATTTGATAATTACTTAACTTCAGAATATTATAATTATTATGTCAAGACCGGAGCTCGAACCAAAACGTTGGGTAGTTTATTCAGGTTTTCGCCAAAAATCCGGGCCCCTCTCAAAAGTCCGGGCCCGGGGGGAAACACCCCCTCTTGACGTTCCACCCCCTTCTTGGGGTGCCTGCAGTTAATTAAGTGAGAATACATCTTTAAGAATAAATATTTCAGCATTCTAACTTCACTTTCTATAGCTGCATTTAAATTATGAGATAGTGTAGTATCGTACTGTCATCCAGTATAGCTAATGATTAATACTGATGAATATTTATGACAAAACATCTCATAAAACTTCTAGTAAGAGCTCGTTTATCTGTACTTTGTCATAACTAATTAGAGTTTATAACATTCTATTGAACAGTCGCACAAGCACTTAAAATTTCTCAGCTTTGCGAAGGCAAAATTCGTAAAACAAAAAGAGGACTGCAAACAGGATGTAAGCACCTAGACCGAGTGCTAGTCGGGATGGTCATAATGGCCGGACGAACAAAAATGAAGCGACAAAAAGAGAAAAACTAACACAAATTTCCTAGAGAAACGCCAGGCAATTTGGAAGCAAAAACTACTCGTCCACTTACCTTAGGGTTAAGCACAATGCACTTGGTGGGCAGGCCCATGTGGGTTTGCGCTTTGACCAGAGCATTTATGACGACCGTTTTGCCGCCACCTGTTGGGCCCACAATCATGGTCGAGTGCCGGGTCATCATGGTTTCATACATTTGCACCACTTTGTCCTCCTGCCGTTGCTCCAGGTGAAGTAGAGGCGTGGCCGTTGTTGGGATTTAGTTGTCAGAAATGACATTGGCAGCGGCAGAAGGGGCAGGTAGACGTCAGGTGGATGTGTAGCATTTTGTTTGATGAAAGCAGAAATGGGAGTAGAAAAATGCGGAAAGGAAGGAAAATTGTATTAGCAGAAGTGTAGGGCAAAGTTGAAATTAGATGTGTGTGGGTGGAGCGGGAGGAGATGAGGGAATCTGCTGCAAAATGCTTTGTAACATTTCCTTCATTTGCGATTATGCGACCGAGCGCAATTTACAAAGTGTCAAAGTTCCAAGCGATGACACTGCAATTTCAGACGCACCTGATCGGGCAGCAGTATATAGCCATCGTTGACCAGCACATGACGCACAGCCGCGTTGAAGTCGGGATAACCAATGCGTGGACAATCGATGCCCGGAAACAGATCCTTGATGAGACCCAAAAATAGCGGCACATCCTCAAATATAAACTTGGGAAAGTTCATGTCACGCAGCACACGCATAAGAACCACAGCCTCGGGGAGATCCTCTGACTGGCGTTTCATTACGCCCGCCATGCGAAGCACCGAGTTCAGCGAGCGCAACCCCCAATCGTAGTGACACTGTTTGGAGAGTTGAGCCTGCGCCAGGGCGTACAGTACAGTCATCTTCTTGGCCAGCACCTTGGCGGTCAAAAATCCATCCGAAAAGAGCGAGATCAAGCATATGAGCTCTAGATCCGGCTTAATGCAGGTCACAGGACGAAACAGAGCTTTGACTGACTCGGGTAACTCGGTACGGCCCGCATAGCCCGGATTCATGGTCACAAAGACACCGCATTTGGGATCCAACTTAATCTCAACGCCCTCAAACTGTAAGGATTATTGGTTAAAATTATAGAAAGAAGTGTGGCTTCAATCAAGGATTTTCCGCTTCAAAAGTTAAATGAGCTAGAAAATTCTTGATTTAAGTACAAAATTCTTGATTCAAGAGCGTTTGTTTTAAATTCTTTTAATTCAAGATCTGTTTGGATACGTTAAACACGATTTGGTACTGTTTTATGAAGTTTTAGACTTAGCTTCTTCCTTTATGCGTTTTTTTTTTAATTCAAAGAATGCTTGGATAAAGCATAGCATTTCTAGCATCACAAAGTAAAAATAATTATAAAATTATAGAGGGCTTTGAGAGAAAAATCAAAAAGATTCTTTCTTGAATAAGTCTTCAGTTTCAAAAGTTGATTTAAGTACAAAGTTCTTGACTAAGTGTCCCTTTACAGTAGTTTTCAAGAATGATCTCGATATAAGCAAGAATTTAAAAATGATTTGGGTTTTTTTCTAGACCTCAATCGTAGCAAATCTAAGACTTTGTTTAACAACGAATAAGGCTTGCATAAAGACTAAAATTAGAGCGAAGCATACTTTTCTTAGGCCAATAGGAATCTAAATTTAATCCAATTCCTTAAGACCACTTAGCTCCCACCTGCTGTACTAACAGATCAGTCCTGTCTTATGCTTATATCAATCCCAATTTATTCTTGAATCTATTTAGAGATGTTCTCTATGTCAGAAGTTCCGGAAGTCAGAAGTTCCAAGAAATGGATGCATTCTAATTTGTGATAGTTACGAACAATTTTTGTTAAGTGTAAGAGCTTCTTTTAACTTTAAATACGTGTGAAGAACCCTAATTTAAACTGATAGCTGATGATGCTGATCAAGAAAATATATACCATATCCTTTAAAGGGTCGGAATGTTTCCTTCTTCCTGTTACATAAATTTGCTCAGCTTCGTGATCGCCTTTTGTCCATATTTAATGGGTATCGAAACGAGCATTTTAAGTGCGATTGAAAAAAAAGCATGTGGCCTGCGACTTTCAATTGTCGAAAATTTTCAAAATAGTAGATTCACCTCGTCACACTAGAATTCTGAAAAAAACCAGCCCACTTAATTTCAACTTACCACAAACCGCTTCAGTTTACGTATCAAACCATTCCGTATGGTCTGCAACTGGGTGGAGATCACACTCAGCACAGAGATGTCAATGCGATTGAACTCATCAAAGCAGCCCCAGGCACCGCATTGCACTAGACCCGCCAATATGGTGCCAACAGCTCGGTAATCCATGCCCTCACCACAATTGGTGACCACGCAAAGCAGACCCATGGCCTTGGCCAGATCCTTGACAGTCTCCGTTTTACCAGTTCCCGCCGGACCAGCCGGAGCTCCTCCCAAATTCATCAGCAATGCTTGGGTTATGGTCAAATAGATGCGATCCGTCAGCGGTGTGATGACCAAACGTCCATTGAGACCCATATACTCATAGCCATACTCAAAGCTGCCGGAACACTGCAGCACCAGAAGATTGTCGTAGAACTTGACCCAATAGAAACGCAGCTGGCTCTCCCAGCTAAATTCACTGGCATCCAGCACATTGTCCCTCACAAATGTGTCAATGATATCCCGGGCGTGCACATCAATGGTGCACAAGGCCTTGAACTTCAGTCGATCGTTGCGGGAGAGATTGGAGCGCACCTTGAGAACCAGCTCCTCAATTTGATAGTTGTTCTTGCTGAGGAAATCCTTCATGGCACGCATATTCCCGTGATTCTGGGCCTGATCGAAGGCCTCCTCCACCTCGGCCGTCCACCAGACTTGACTGGCGGCCAGGCCCACCATGCCCTGGTAGTTCATTAGCCAATCGGGTCTATATCAAGTAGAAATCGAAAGTGCCCCAATGACTGTCAATTTAATACAATTGGCCATAAATATGCTGGGGCATGCCTGCCGGCCGAGGCTTAAGCCGGAACAATAAATCGCGCGAAATGACAAAATTATACAGTCCAAGACTGAAGTCACAATGTAAATCGCTGGCCATAAAAGGAATTGGCTGCTGAAGTGTGGCTCCCCCAGTCGAGAGGGCATAAAACATATTTTATGCCTCCCCCGCTGTCTCTTCTCTCACTTACCTGGCAATTTCCAGATCTGTGCCAAAGTCGTAGATGGCCGTCTTGGTTATGAAGCGATTGGAGCGACGCATTTCATCCAGCACATCGTTCATCCAGTGCTCCACGCGACCCTGGGCCCGTGCTGGCCGAGCCGAAAAGGAAGACAAAAACAATAACCACATAAATAAACCCCAGTTGCCAATATCAATAAGTGTATACAGCCGCAATAAAACAAGAACAACTGAATAAGCAATCATCTGCAGGCTGCTGCCGACTGCCAAATTAATTAAAAGAAATGGGCGCATCCCCCCACCCTACCAGTCACAGCCCCCCGCCAGGCAGTCAGACAATAATGCCATAAAAAAGTTCCATTTTAAAATTGGCAATCAGTGCCCCTCGTACTTACCAATATGCCGAAACTCCATTACCTCACCCTCGCTGGAGATCATGGCCGTCACAATTGTCTGGCTACCCTCCTTGACCAGCCGCAGCGACTTGATATTATCGTACATCTGTGGAAGTCAAATGAAAATTGTGAAATCAGAGAAACAAGAACACCATTTTTATATTTATAAACCAAATAAATTCATAAAAATTTACCACCGACTCGCCGAGAGTCTGCATGTGTTGCAGAAATGGCGTAATTTCCGCCATGGTCCTGGACATTGGCCAGAACGCATAAACAGTGACATTAACTTTTATGGCAAGACTCTTCTCTTCTACTTACACACACACACACGCCTCCCCGACGTCATACATAAAAGTAATGTTGGCCAGGCAGTTTGGCAAATCTGCTGTTGTCAGGCCCTCTGCCCCTACCCCCTACCCTACTACCAAAAGTGGTACCCACCTTAATGATGTGGTTCTGCACTGCAGATGGCTCACTGCTGCCCAAAATCGAGAGCAGCTCATCGGTGGATATGAAATAGAAGCGCGGGAAAATGCGACGTTTCGAGTCCAAATATTCGTTTAACGATTTCTGACAGTTTTCCAAGCCAATGCCCAGACCTTGGATATCCACTAAACGTCCGGGTATTGTACAAAATGGCACCACTAACGGATTTTTGGCACAATCGACCATGATCTGCAATGAGATGAGGCAGTGGAAAAAAGGAAGGCGGTAACGGCAGTTAGAGCAGTAAATTATTATGAAAAGCAATGAGCGCCATGGCCAACAACAAAATACAAATCAAACATATTACTCTATATGAAAAACAGTGAGATGACACAGCTGCAATACACTACTCTAGCGGTAGCCAAGACTATGACTGCTACAACTAAATTAAATAAAGAACATTTTGAACAGAAAATTCTTGATTTCAGTATAAAATTCTTGGGTCAAGAGTGATGGTTTAAGATCCTTATAAATTAAGAACGGACTGATATGTTAAGAACTTTTAGAGTTCAACACATGCCTTTCTTAGACTAAATTAAGTTCTATAAAATGAAAAAATAAATCAATCTAAAACCTAGATCGAAAATCTCCTTTTCAAAAAGATTGCAATCTTAAACAAGAAAGAAAGTCGGTCATGCCCGACTATATCATACTCTGTACCTGTGAAGTGCTGCCCATCACCGTTGCGCCCTGTGCTGCACATAAATGTTTGTTTTCCTTATAAATCGACAACCATTTATCCGATCTTTATCATTCCTTTGGCGGATCGATAAATAATCCCATTAACTAAATATGTCCAGAAGGAACGAACCTTCTATCTATAAAACTGTGGGAGATATGACGTTTTTTCGATATTGCGGGGGCGGGAGGGGGCGTGGCCAAAATTGAAAATAAACTTGATCTGCCTGCAAGTATAAGAAACATATGTTCCATACAACTCAAACCTCTATCTCTCACCATTTCTGAGATCTGTGCGTTCATACGGACAGAAGACAGACGGACATGGCTATATCGACTCGGCTGTTGATGCTGATCAAGAATATATATACTTTATGGGGTCGGAGATGCTGTTACATACTTTTGCACAAACTTATTATACTCTATGTACCTTTGGTACAGAGTATAAAAAAAAGAATTAAAAAAACTTGAAATAAAATTGAAAATCTCAAAATCAAGATTTTTCATCTCTTAAATTACTTATCAATTCTCCCACAGTTCTCCGTAAAGCTTTCGCTAAAAAATTAAGTAAAAAATAGGGGAAAGTTAACCGGCTCGGCCGAAGTTTTGTATACCCTTGCAGTTTGTTTTTCTAAATAAGACTTCTTTTCGGACCCTACTTTTCTATGGGAGCTACTGTATAGATATCCGATTTCGACCAAATTCAGTGGAATCATGGAAAAGCCTACATCAATCTGGCATCGCTAAGGATCAGTTCGAATCTTAAGTTAACCGAAAGTCGGATAATTCGAAGCTTAGAGAGTCGATAAAATATCCCAAATCTCATACTAAAGGTAGAGCTTCACGTCTCAAAACCGTCAAGAATTGAACCGAAGTGAACCATTTTAATTTTCGGTATTTGGTTCGGTTTAGCATTTCCATTTATAAATACCATTACCTGTTCGATCGTTCACAAATGAGCTATCGTTTTAACGAAACTTCTCATTCATCAAAATACTGCTCCACCCCCATTAAGTATGTATATTCTTGATCAGCATCAACAGCCGAGTGGATATAAACATGTCCGTCAGTCCGTATGAACAAACAGATCTCAGAGATGGTAAGAGATAGAGGTATGACATGAACGGGACTTATGTTTCTTATACTTGCAGGCAGATCAAGTTTATATCAATTTTGGCCACGCCCCCACCCGCCCCCGCAATTTGAGAACAACGTCATATCTCCCACAGTTTAATAGATAGAACGTTCGAACCTTCTGGACATATATTCTAATCAAAAGATCGGATCAACGGTTCTCGAGATATGATCAAAAGAGTGTATGCTGCAGCAGCGCATAAGCAGCGCTGTTTGCCGCTGCCACTGCAGCATCAAAATTTATGTTCGTTGGTACAGAGTATTATATAGTCGGGCTTGACCGACTTTCTTCCTTGTTGTTTTTGAAATCGAGTTAAACTCGTTTTCAGTTAGTGTTTTAAGGCGAGGGGAATAAGGTAAAGAAAATGAGAGAGAAGAGGAAGCACATTTGAGAGATTCGCGTTACAGTTTCAATTTTAATGGGAGAGGATTGTGTGGGAAAACACCATCGATTTTTGCACTCATGTTGCTTGGCAATTTTCAAGTAGCTATGGCATTGCTGGCATGGAGAGACGGCTGTTGGCAAGAATGCTGCAGCTCTTTCTCTAGCCGGATAAAACTTGCTACATTGTAGTTTAACAATTAACTATCTATTAAATAAATTAAGACAAAAAAGGAAAAAACACCTGATTTTAAATTGTTTTTTGACTGCTAAATAGGCGCTCTTATTTTCGAATCTGTGGAGCACTTGTTTCAAGAGTCAACGATCTATCTCTTGAACCTGATAAACTCTTGATACTAGTACGAACATTTTTGGTTCTTGACAATGCACCATGCCCTTGATTCCAGAATGAGTAATCTAGGATTTGAGTACGATTAGCACTAGATTCAAGAATTTTTCTAATAGTTTTGAGAATGTTTCGCATGTTGGTTTGGTTGTTCTTGGATCAAGAAAAGCGGGATCAAAAATTCGTACTTGGATTAAGAATTTTTATTCTTATCGACACCTGTGGCTTTGGCAAGGGCTATTAGCATACACGAACTAGTCCACTGCTGAGTTTTAGTATCCTAGTCTAGGACAAGGATAAGCTGGTACAAAGAAATATATTGGTTGGGGCACTCGACACGCTCAAGATTGATACTTGATCTCGTTGGCAAGTTATGGGCCAATCAATGACGATGCAAGGGTGGAAGACTCTCTTTAAAAAAACCTTTGCCCACATGCTTAGAAAATGCCTATCTCAACCGGATTAGTCATGGTCGCATCAAAGTTGATGCAACGGCGGCCAATCGTTTTCTGGAAAAATTTAACGGGGCATAAATTAACGTGAACAGACGATGCTACGCTTCGTTTTTTCTTAGAATCCCGTGAAATCAAAACGAGAGATGAGCATACAGCCATGCTCCCATTTTCGCATTCGAAAAAGTTTTGCGATTTGAAACCGGTTTTTAGTACAAATTTGCTCTCCAAATCGCAAAACAACAAGCAGATCAGGAGGGTTCAAAAAATTTTTATTAAAAACCTAACGAGTATTTAAAATTAGTTTCGAGTATACAACAACAAAATGTGCCTTAAAGATCCCTGTATCCAATGTCTACCAACAACTCAAGAAAATATTGTGCAAAGTAAAGGAAACGGAAATGACCAAATTACATGTTCATTTCGCAGTTGTGAGTGCCAAACTCTAACATAATCACATAGTAAAACTCTTCGACTTGGGTAAGGGCATTCCACATGCTGCACGAGTGTGTCGGCAGCAAATCAAAATAATAAATCATTTCACAAATGGCATCAAATATGGCGGCAAATGTTACAAATGAAACGTAAAGCAAACGAACCAAGTGGTTGGCAAGGTTAAGTGAAGTTAAGCGCCAAATACGAACGCAAACACACAAGTAGTCGAAGGTGAAAGTGCTTGCCCGACGAAGCTGGCATACATATGTGTGTGGTGTGTATGGGGTGTGAGTGTGTGTTTGGCCACACAATTACGCATACACAAAGCGGTCGTTTGCATGCGTATTATGTTTACCGTTAAGTAAGGCGTCGCCATATTGTCGGCGCACATTAAATCAACTGAAATAAATTGAGTAACCAGGACAAACAAACAAAAGTGCTCACTTACCCTGCGGTAGGACCTGTCAATGTCATCAAATTTGCGTGCCTCCTCCGGCAGTTGGGTGCGTATATCGCCGCCAATGAATATGCCCTCCAGATACAGCCACTTGCGTTGAACCACCAGCCATTCGTCTATGATCTCAGAAATGAGAGCCAAAGTGCGTTCCCATTTGTTGACAGTTTCCAGAAACGGGCCAATAAATCTGCAAAAGATGAGATTAGATGCTAAGCATCTAAGTGGTGGCCAAAGACCTACTGACTCGCCCCCATCGACTGCAGGTTCATGCCATTATCCTCCAGCACTTGCATTATCTCATCCACCGCACCCAAAGTCCAGCCGCGATCCTCCAAGCCCTTGTAGTGCTTAACCACCTTGAAGCTCATCACAGCCCAGGTCTCCTCCACGGCCCGTACGCCTCTTTCGATTTGCAATTCCTTAATGGCATTGGTCAGGATTTGCTCGGCTATCTCCTGGTACTTATGCAGCTGCATGGCAAACATGTTTTCCAGCGTGAAGCGAGCCGGTGACATGTCGAAAAACTGACCCGTCCGCTCCATCAGCTGCAGCCAATGCCGCTCTCGCAGAGCCTCGTGCTTGAGGCTAACCATCAGTGGCACCGTTCCCTTGAACTGTTTCATATGCAGCTCCAGCTGCTGGCCCACAGGCTGTGAACGCACCTGAGGAAGTGTTAAGATAAACGGAATGGTTAGTTAGTTGCCTCAATGCAGTTGATGCAATTGTGTGGTTGCCGCATTGAATTATGACAAAACGCGCATCCTGCGGCTGGCGGTTTTTGGTTTTGGTTAGGAGGAGGCTGCTGGCCCAAAAGCAGTCTGTTTACCCGGCAAAACTCCTGCCTGTTTGCACATGCAAAATGCATGCAGCAGCCGCGGCTTGTCAACAAGTCGCGCGCCAACAGAGCCGCTGGCATTTTAATTATTTTCAATATTGAACAAATTGATTTACATTTTAGGACACTGATTATAAGCTTCGGCTTTTGACTGCCAGAGTTGTTGTTTATTTTCCCGGGTGGGGAGACTCTACTCGGTGCCTGGCGGCAAAAATGTGCACGATAAAAACTGCATTGATTATATCCCAAAATTTATGTAAACTCTTCCCTGGCATTTATATTAATCGCAAAAGTAATGAAATATTTGGCATTCTAATCAACGCAGCCAAATCCCCGCCCACAGCGGTTCTTATTTGTATGCGAGCAGGAATGGGCCGGCGGCGGGGGACAAAAGTTCGGCAGTGCCAAAAACTTTTGGCCAGGCCAGTGCGAAATTCCTCAAAACTTGTTAGTCAAGTAAATAAATCAATTTGTCATAATCAGTTTAGGTGCAAAATTTAGTCGCTGCAAGCTGAATTTCACTTTCTTGTCGAGAGCAAGGTTAGAGACCAGGTGGAGAAAGTTTGGACCGCGAGATGTGCAGTCTCTATATGCTATGCCATATACGTAATTCGTTTGCGGAGGTTTCCCTCGAAACGATCGAAAATTTAATATTATTTTAAAGCCAAAAACTAATAAGCGAGTTTACATAATGACAAAACTTTTTGTACCAAGTTGAAATAATTTAGAAACATAGAAATGGCAAAAGGCTTTGACCAAAAAGCAACGTGAAGACTAAGCTGCTAGAGCTCGTTTCAACTGATCTTACCATTGAGATATACAAACATAGCAAATAGCTCTGTAGTTCGGCTGCTACGGTGCGGCACTAACGAACCCTCTAGCACGTCGTAGTGAGCACTCGCCACCAGACCAACCACCAGCTAAGTATTTGCCTAATGAACGTACCGATCGGTACGATCCTGCATTACCAGTCGTTAGTGGGTGCACACTATAGCTCGTGTACTAGACTAGCGCTGTGATGCATTACCTGTCGTAAGCGACGCGAATGACTCTCAGTGATGCATCAGGTCGTTAGGCCTGGTAGTGCCTTGACACCAGCTGAACTACAGGGAGATGACATATTTTTTTTTTGGGTAAGCTCCGAGTTGTTTACTGATTTGAAGGCGATACACATTTCCTCATTAGTGACTGAGCGATGATCCCGCAAAGCTGCTGACTAACGTGGGCGACGAGCGCTTAGGATTGGTAGCCACCAGAGAACGGCTTCGAGTGATGGCGAAACGTTCATAAATAATCAACGCCCGAATCAACGTGTCAACATTCAAACGTTCAACTTCTCAATCACACATATTCGTTTTTCAGTTTTGTTTATTTGGAAACAACAACCTTAGTTGGTGCTCTGATTACAATTTTTCACTCCGCTCAATTTGTTCGTTTGGTACAACAACGAATGAGCAATAATCACCTTGTATGAGTTTTTTTTCATGGGTTGAGACAGCGCTGCCGAAACAAATGAAATGGAACGAGAGACTGCCAAATTAAGAGAACATAAAATGTGCTTGAATTGGTGAGCAAGAAAGCCGACTTACGTGCAAGCATATTTAATCAGCCGACATTCGCTCTATCTCACGCGCCGTTTGCTGGTATGACGCTGAGTTTATTTAATGGCGAGTTTTGTTGTATGAATTAATTTACACACTACATATTGCCACATCGGCTCATACTCAACCGATCAAAGCATTCACTGATATGCCGCTGAGTTTACTCAAGGGCGGGTTTTGATGAGTGATTAAATGTGAGTGGAAATTTTTGTGTCTAAAGCAATCTAGAATGAGATGATTTTTTGCAGTTCTCTGGTACCCACCACCGTCACCCAACCATGGACGTCCTCTGACTACGACGCACGACCACGAGGTCCACGATTTACCATCCAAAAGGAATATTCAGTTGGTACATTCCTTCGGGAGATGCTTGTCGCGTTATTCTGAACGCGTTCTCAAGTCGATAGCATCATCTACCAATGCACCTAGGAAGATCTACTACAATGGACATGCTACTAAGAGCGAGTTTCGGTGCTGCTGGGTAGTCAGACTTAAGGATAAATACTTAAATATTATTCTTATCTGCGCACACGTTTCAACTGCAGACAGTGGCTTTCTGGAAAATGTCGAACTGCTTGCATGGAACGAAAAAAAAAGGTGTGAGTGTGGCTAACACTCACGGGGCCTTGATGTGAAACATGTTGTATACGATATGATCCGCCATTCACATTCTTGCGGTTGTGCGTTACTTTATACTCCATATTCAAAATTCGATACTCAGTAATCGATAATAGTACTCGATTCTAAGTATTTGATACCAAGTTCTTGATATTAAGTACTCGATACTCAGTATTTGATACTCAGTATAAGTACTCGTTACCAAGCTCTCGATACTCAGTACTTGATTCTAAGTATTCGATATTAAGTACTCGATATTAAGTACTCGATACTCAGTATTTTATACTCAGTACTCGATTCTAAGTATTCGATACTTAGTACTCGATACTAAGTACTCGATATTTATTATTCGATTCCAAGTACTCGATACCAAGTATTCGATATACCGTACTCGATTCTAAGTATTCGATAGCAAGTGTTAGAGACGAAGTATTTGGTACTAAGAACTCGGTTCTTAATATTCGGGTCTTATTACTCGATGATAAATTTTAAATACTCAGTATTCTGTGTGTTTGTTTTTGTCTTTGTTTTTGCCCTCTAGTACGGCTGGGGTCAGTCACAGTTTTTGTGTCCCAGCGTTGCTCTTTGTACGGTGATGCGTCGTGACGACAACTATTGAGGCTTTTGTCGCTTCTCTGCATGGCATTTTGTCTATCGAGCGTCGCTCATGTCGGTTCCTGCATGGCATTGCGTCGACCTAGCGTGCCTGGAGATCCGTTAACGTATTGAGCGGACATCGGCTTGCAAAATACGTCAGTCGAACACATTGTAAGGGGTATAAGGGTGGGTCGACGACAGTCACAAAATCGTCGACAAAACGTTGATACAACGTTGGTCGGCAGTACTAGAGGGTGTCTTTGATTTTGTCTTTGTTTGTGTGTTTGTTTTTGTCTTTGTTTTTGTGTTGGTTTTTGTCTTTGTTTCTGTGTTTGTTTCTTGTCTTTGTTTATGTCTTTGTTTTTGTGTTTGTTTTTGTGCTTGTGCTTTTGTGTGTGTTGTGTTGTGGGTGGGTATGTGCTTGTGCCTGGCCAGCCAACTGAAATTGCACACCCCCCCTCCGCCCAGCGTGACGCGTGACGCCGAAAAAAAATGTTACCCCTACTAAAATCCTCCGTACCGATATTAAAGAATTAAAGATTAAAGACCACAGAGTGGCTTACCTGCTTGGGCAACTTCCGGAATTCCTTTAGATAGCTCTCAACGCCCTCGATCAGAACAGTGGGATCCAGGTCGGCCCACAAGGTCTTGGCCCACACCTCGCGACCATTCTTTTGAGCCTTGTACAGCTTGTAGATCTAAAAACCAAATGTTAATGTTCAAAGCAATTTGAATATTTTTAAGAAATTTGCCAATCTTCACCTGCTGCAGTCCCTCGTACTCTGTTTGCACTCGACCAAATTCATGATAGTCGACCATGGGCATGTCAAAGAGTCGTTCTGCATTGGCCAGCTCCTGGCGTCGCTCTTCACGTTGTTCGATTTTCTGGCCATAGGGATCCATGAGTCGTACACCGCGTTCCAGCTCGGCACCCACCGAACCCGGTCCGTTCTCATCCCAATCCTTGATGAATTCATCCAACTGTCAGTGTGAAAAGGCAAAAGCAAAGTTAGTGCAGCATTAACTGGCGGAATTTGATTGTTGCGCTCGTTACGCCGCTGCCTTCCGCTCGCGTCAAGGCTTAACTCAAATAATAAACACTTCAAGTTAATTCATTTTGCGCTAACAATTGACAATAATGCTTAAGCGCACGGAAAAATCCAATTAAAATGCCATTGAAAGGAAATAATAATAGAAGGAAACAAAACAGAATTGCAAAAAGGGCGACAAAAAAATAGAAGGCAAAATGGCGGAAATGCAAAGTCGACAGCGACTGGCGCTGGGACTTCCTCTCGTGCGGCTTGACAACTTACATCATCGCAAAATACATCGATTTCTACGGAAGTCATATCGGCGAACTTCTGCTTAATTGGTTGCAGCTTCTCCGAGCGATACAGGGCCGATAGGAACAGACGCTTCCAGCGCTTCTCCAGGTGGTGGGCCATCAGCATGTCCTCGTAGGGGAACTGCAAGTAAAAATTAAGCAATGGCCTTCAATTATGGCTGAGTGCAAATAATAATCATCGAAAGTGGCGGATTTGGCTACCCCCACACACACAGGGAAAGCAAAAACTGCAAAAAAACCATAGCATAGCTTTCAGGGCCGAAACAGAATCAATGCATTTGTTCATTCATTCATTAATTTATATAAAATGCAAGTTAATTCCGCTCTGTCTGGCCAACAACTAAGCGCCGCCGTCATCAATAAATGAACGAGCGAGTCCGAAATGGCGCGTCCTCGCTGCAATGGCCCCGTGATGACCCGTTTGTCCCTTTTTGCTGTGCTGCATTTATGTAACCAAATACGAAAAGCCATTTCCAAATGGTATTGCCGCCAACGGGCTGGCAAATATGCATATGTAAACAGAAACAGCGCGGAGCAGGCAGTGACCACAGCGACTTTTAGAGGGATTTCTGAAAAACTGCTCATTTGAATACACAAATAAGCGCAGAGTTTAGGCAAGTGGCATTAAACCAGAGATGTGCAGCTATTTGAAGGCTTCCGGGCAGGCGAGCTCAAAGAATATATGTAACTAAATGCAGTGTTTTAAATGCCAATGAATTTTTGATGAGGTTGAGTTGGGAAGTCAGCACTTAAATTGTATTTGTTGTGTTCGTGGTTTCGAAATTATCCGAAACCAAATTTGGGTATACAATTTATTGGCTAAGATTTGGTTAACTAACCAATTAAATGAAATTACTGAACAATTCGCATCCATTTATTTAATTTTTAAAATATATGTATATTAATGCTCACACTTCAAAGTTTTTGTTTAATAGAAGAATTTATCAAATTAAATGTTTTATGGGAGAAAAAACAACAGAGTGGTTTCAATTATAATAATTATTTAAACACTCATGTGAGTTAGTTAAACGATACACTGATAGTTTTATAAATTGAATTACTTAGGGAAGGTTAAATAGTTCTGTACCATAAATCATTTGCTTACTAAAATAAGGCAAAAACACTAAAATTTGGATAAAAATTTATAAGTCGTCTCTAACAATTATAATTAGGGAGCTAATGAGCGACCTCTTGTGATACACTGTAGTAATTTTCAGGGCCAACTCTTTATTGTAAAAACCTGCCGTAAATTTAGACGAACTGATTTTTAACTAAACTGCCACCTTTTTGTATGGCAAAGACACACTTTACCGCCTGTCTTAAGGCAATTTTCAGTAAAGGCAACCCTAATGCCCTAGTGCAAATTGGACTATAAACCAGATATTTTGACAAGCTATTTGAGTACTGCAAAACTTGCCACAAGGTGAATATAAAACAAAATAAAAATGCTTTGGTCAAATTAATATGTGGAAAATTGACTTGGCCCATTAAGAAAAAGTATGCAAAACAGCTGCATCAATAAGGAAAATTAAAACAATGTCCAGTCCAGAGCAACCAGATGGCTTGGTTAACGCTACGCAAAGGCGACACATCCACAATGAATCATCTCAGCTTCTTGCCATTATTGCATCCCTTCAACATCAGCGTGCAAGTCAGCCGATCCAGAATGGGGCATTGGTCCTGGCAGAAGCTCTTGGCATCAAACCATTCATCCAGCGCTTTGAAAAGCCTTCCAGTTTTCTTTTTTATAATTGGCAGTTTGCCGGTGTGACCGCTTACACTATTTTTTTAACTTTTACGACTGATTTTTTGGTAATTTTTTTCTGTGTTTTTTCGTTGCTTGTTCCAACAGTATAGGATTTACGCTTTTACGCATTGCACATTTTGCGAGGGGTAGTGAATACCCTCTATGTAAACAAAATGGCAAATTACTACAAAGTTGGCGCCAACAGCAGAGAGAGAAACGTTTCATTAGATGGTTCCGAGGCGGGATCGAACCCACGACCTCTTGCACAGCGGCCGGGCACACTAGCCGCTGAGCCACCCTTAATTACCATAACAAATACCATAACAATTTTTTGGGGCAATTAAAAATATTATTTACACTACAATTACCATTATTTCGTAATTAAGAATTTAGTTAAAATTGCAATTATATCATATGTATTATATGTATTTTATGCATTATATTCATTGTAGTATTAGTAAGCTTTTTTACCAGCTTTATTTACGGAATTATGCAACTTTATTTCCTAATAAAGTAGTCACGAAATTTGGGATTAGATTTTGATGTTGACTATCAGGCCTTTTGTTAGTTTATTTGGCACAGATTAGTCGAATCAAAGCCACAAGTTTCACTCAATTTTGGTGTGTAGTTTAATGCGAAATAAGCGAGATTTGGATGTTTTGTTTGATGCGAAATGAGCGTCTAGTACGGGACCAAGACAACGAAAGGGTATTGGTATTGCGTATGGAGCCGAGGCCAAGTGCCTGTTGGTTGACTAAGCTACCGAATGTTCTTAGCAACTTCCAATTAGCAACTAGCAATGCGTTTGCTTCCGAAAACGCAAGCGATAAAAGGGAGTAGCGATAGAGAGTGGGAGAGCAGTTAGCAATTACAATAGAGCAATAGAATGCAAACAGCGCAGTCGCTGCTGCATATGAATTTGAAATATGTGTGAATGTTTGTGTCTATGCAAGATCATGGGCAATAATCAAATCAAACAATGATATTAAGTTAAGTTAAGCTGTACCACGGGACTAATAACATGAATGTTTAAGTTGGGTTGTCTGCATGACCCGACAAATGTATATTCAGGGATTAATACCGAAACGAATTTCGGTTCCTGTACCGGTTTTCGGTTTCGATTATTTTACGTAGTTATCATTTATGACCTTGTGATTACATCAGAAATGCCCGCAGCCTATACTTTCGTTGTGGTTTTAAGCAAAGCCATTATAATGCGTATATCAGCCTGAGCATAACGAAATTACAATAGCAACTTCCCTTTCTCTCCAATGGATCTTGCAGAATTGAACAAAGCCCCAGGCAATAGCGGGTTCTTTTTTCGTTTTTGGGGTGTGGTTGCTTCAGACTTATTTTTTTAATTTGTATTGGTGACTACGATGCGCTCTGCAAATGTGAAAAAACCCGATACCGTACCGGTACCAACGTTTTGGTTTCGTTCGGGTTCCATCGGCTCCAATAATAACGGTTAACGGTGTGCGGCTCTCAAAAAAAATTTGTATCGGTTTCGGTTCCGGTACGTGATTTGAAACGGTTTCTTTCGGTTAACGGTTTCGGTAAATAATTGTAGTAATTTCAGTTGCAAGTTTTAACAACATAATAGATTGTAAACCAAATTCAATTACCTTTATTAGAGTGTAAAAATGACTAATTTTAATAAAAAGAACAACAAAATGCAATGAAAGTAACTATCATGTTCTTTTAATCGATTTAAGTCCACGTCCTTACATATATTTTCTCAAATAAACTAAACGTTTTTTGGTTACTACTTGTAGTTACTACTTTTATATCAGCGAGTATTTTAAAAATGTCCTGATGTTAAGTAGAAGGAAGCATCTCCGATCCAGTTGAGTACGAAGGGTTGGGGTATTGGGGGCTAAGACCCCCCTTGAATATAAACTATACTAAAGCTGTATTTTCCCTTGTCGAGATCTCATACGAGATGGGTGAAAAACATACCAGTTTACTATGAGTTGGATGTCAAAAAACTCATTTGAAAAATCGAAATTAGAGAATAGCCTACTTCTCATTCAGTTTCTCCATGCTTTTCATAAATTTTTGTGTTTCTCAGATTGACTATTACACTTTTCTGATATCTCTTTTGAGAAACTTTTATGAGATATCAGACAAGTGAAAATCAGCTTAAGGAAACTAAAAACTATACTAAGGAAGGAGAGACTAAAGAAACATTTTGTAAGATCCCCCTAAGAAAAGATTTTGCATACGCCACTGCTTCGACCACTTAACGTATATAAATTCTTGATCAACATGAAGAGCTGAGTTGATTTATCCAATTAGTATGAACAAATTTAGTTTCATAATTCTTGCAACAATGTTATCTCTCTAACAGGCAAGATCGTCTGTAGACTATAGGAAATTATTAAAACAAGAAAAAGGGAAAAAAGAGAAAAATGCATTTTTGATCGTAAATAACTTGAAAACTATAGCCCGCACAGAAAATTTGTGGGAACGAAATAGAAAGGAAATGTTAATATCTTAAACTTTGTCTTTGCATATTTTAGTCTGAAAGCAATAGTTTCAGAGATATGGACCAATTCGCGTTTTGCAATAAAGAGGCCGTTCCCAATGCCACAAATTGACACAAATTTGAATTTAAGCCTTTTAGAAAGTCCCCTACCACATATCTGTGGTCTATATTTAATGCTTTAAAAAATTCTAACTTGACTGGACTACTTGGGGAGACTTCATTTTCTTATTTGTGTCGTAAAAACCCAACCCTACAAAAGAATGAGTGGCTCTTAAACTTCCGCGACAAACCGATACTTACCATAATTTCATGTTCACTCAGCACTGTGAAGGTCTCCTGCATTTCATGTATTTTCTGCTCATTTGTCAGCGTTGTCGACTGTATGGTGGCAATTGTCTGCATGACCAGCTTAAAGTCTTCCAGCTCTCGCGTGGTCTTATTAAGGTTCATGGCCAGCGTCTGCACAGAGATTTGCAATGGGAGATTGGTGACTGGGCAATGAGATTGCGGCTGTGACTGATGTGGCTACTCACTTTGATTTCGGTGCGCATTGCCCTCATGTTATCGTTGACATGCCGCAGCAGCTCCTCACCCAGTATGGCGCACCATTCCTGGGCATGTTGTGTGATGCTCTCCAGCAAGGGCTCCAAATTTATGCGCACACACTTGACGTCATGATATCTGCGCATGTTGGCCAGGGTGTCCACAATGGCCGAGTAAAATGTAAATTTCTCATCGATGTCGATGAGCGTCACTTGGCGCTCGACAAACTTCTGGCAGATGAGATTCTTTTCGAATGCCCACAGATTGAAGTACTTGCGAAATCTGCACGCAGGGATGAAGTGTGTCAGGAATGGGATGTATGTGGGATAACATAGTTGGGTGTACACTTACTGCACCACAAAGCCCTTGGCTTCTTGAACGATTTTTGCTGCCAGCTCGTGAATGTTTATAATGAGATCGACAATGGCCTTTATCTGCACAATATCCTCGTAGAAGGTGTAGTTGAATTTCCATTGCGTGCCGGTCTCAATAAGCGGGCAGTTGAGGCAAGTGCCCACCATCCAGCGGGTGAAAATCTTTAAGCTGTAGCAGGATAAATATAAGGATAAGAGGTAAGCGGCACTTGGGCACCTACCGTGTCAAATAGTCCTTGGCCGCTGTCACTATAATATTCTGCAGTTCCTGAGCTGAGGGCTCCAGAACTATCTCCGACATTAGGAGCACTGCATTGACTTCAAACATGGGACTGTCCGAGAGCAAACGGTTGATATAACACTTCAGATTCTGATAGGTCATGCTAAGGGGAAAGGGAGATGGTTGAGAGGACTTCATTAGTCTTCTTCTGCTCGTTTTGTTCAGTTGAGCTCATCAAAACGTGGCAAATTGCGCAAATTGATCAAGTAGAAACAAAGACCAAAACAAACAAGTGAGTGAGCAACTGAACAAAACCGAGCCCAACTGAAAAAGGTGACACACTTGGCACTTACTCCACAATACACTGGTAAGTCTCCTCCTCCCAGAACTCGTAGTAGGTGCGCATTTTGTCAGACCTTCCCGAAAATGTGCCCAGCACTAAGCTCTCCAGTTTGATCAGCACCGGACCCAACGAATCATATAGCTTCTTCATTTGTGCCGCCTTGCGATTACGGGATGCCTCCAAAAGCTCAAAATAGCCTTGACACCTGTAGACTTCCGTGCCGCAGCTCTGCTCCTGCTGCTTCTTCTCCTCATCGGGCTCCTCCTGGGCGTGATAAATGACCACACTCTCGCCTTTGGTGGAAATAAAGCTGCGCGTGGATGCGGGCTGACGTGCATCTATACTGGATTTGGTTGATTTCCTAAAGTTTAAGCTTGGCGAAATACCATGTTCCCTCTCGCTATCCTCATTATCCAGGTTGAACAGATTGAAGCTCTGCACCAGGTTGATGCGATTGCGCAGATCCAGTCGTATAAAGTTGATTTGCGAGACAATCGAAGTTAGCTTACGCAGCTGTGAGTTGATCTGATCGCAGAATTTGGCTATATTGAACGATATCCAGGTGTAACGACCCAAGCCCATTTGTATAAACAGTTCCGTGTCGTAGATATGATCACGCAGAAAGATAACCTCCGACAGCGAGAGATTGCCAATGATGGAGTTGTAGCGCTCAATCACCTCGGTGAGTTTCTCATAGTCACTGAACAACAGATCCTTCTTCATGATCGCCGTGCGCAGTACAGCGGGCAGTTCAAAGCCCAGATGCTCGAAAAGCTGACCCTCAAACATGATGACAAAGATCTCACGATTAAGATTCACGACGAAGTGCATGTCATACTCGATGAGTACCTTGTCGTGGACTAACTCACGCCAAATAGGCAGAAGACGCTGCGACTCGGCACGCACGAGCACTGCAAGGAAGCAGAAGGAACAAAAGTGTCATTAGAGATCGACGTGGGTGGAGTTTCTTTCTCATCCAATTGATTTGAAACTCGTTTTGTAAAGATAGTATGCGAAATTATTATATTGAGAGGTGATTTTCCGTTGTTGGAAAATACGTCCCGAAGGTGGAAAAACTTCCGAATATAAATGTGATTGTTTTAAGGCAGCGATGGGCAAGCCCTTGCACCCATTGCTCCCGAGTTATTTTACGACAACTTGCGTTTAAAAATTGCCTCGCTTCATGGCGCCACCGCACACACGGAGACAGAAAGACAAATGCAATTGCCTCGCTTCGAAGCGAAAACAACCACAAATCTATTGCACATCGTGGCATGGCGCCAAACGTCTGCAAAACAAATATTTGGAGTGTGAGTCTGGCTTGTGGACTCGAGCATATGGGTTGATTTTCTGTTGTTGTTGTTGAACTGCTCGCCAAATAAAATTTCTTGCCCACCGCTGATTAGGCATATTTTTTTTTAATTCTCGAACTACTGTTAAATCTACTAAAATGCCCTGATTGGTTTGGTTAATAGGCTGGTGAAATCAAGGGAAAACCTGTGGCGCAACAGAACATAACTGGCAATGGCGAGCTCTACCGCACCATGATAACGAACTATTTGTTGCCTGAACTTGAAGCCCGTGAGGTCATCGACATTCGGTTTCAGCAAGACGGTGCTGCAGCACACACAGACCAGATTATGGTTCAAAGGAATCGTGCCAGGCTGGCGGCAGATTCTAAGGGCAACTAATCCCGCTTGACGCTTCAGCATACTATATAACTAAAAGGCGTTAGTATGGGACTAAAAAATCCTACACCACCGCCAAAAATGGATTCAGTCAGGTGAAATTATCGGATCCAAGCAAGAGTAGAAAGTAGATAAGTATATCGAAAAAGGAATTAAGAGAGACAGAACCTAGAGACGACACCCATAAGAAAAGTTGAAATATATTAAGTAGAAATCCAAATAAAAGAAAAATCCCCTGAGTTATATGTGTTTTCTTCCTTGTATTGAGTCCGCTCTTGCTTTCCCTACTTCCCGGATATAAGAATACCTTCCAGCTCCAACCTTTGTTGCATGGATTCCCGCTTTGGCTATCTTTCCCTTCCTCTTTTTATACTCTGTAAGTTTTTGCCACGCCCTCTCCCGCCCCAGCAATTTAGAAAAAAGTCATATGTTTGTACCTTCTATACATTTTTAGATATCAGGATTATTTATCGATCGGAAGAACGATAGTTGAGTTATAAGGAACACAAACAATTATGCTGGACAGCACTGGTCACACGGCGATGGGCAGCACTTCACACAAACTTTAGAGGAGGAAGAGAGTATATTATAGTCGGGCTTGACTGACTTTACTTGTTTTCTTTCTGAAGCATTTTCCGCTCTAACCTTGGTAGTTAGTTGTCTGGAAACGTGGAACACTACCCGCCTTGCCCTCTATTCTTCCATTTACGGAAGTCGATGATTCCTTCTCACCTCTCATTAACGATCTACTTAATCTGAAGGCAAGGATGTTTGAGACGAGGCTACCTTCCCGTCCCGCTGGTTTGCGTTTACTTATGTGAGAGATTTCGGAGACGAAAACTACTTTCCTACTGAGCCAGAAAATGAAGTGCGACCAACAATCCTTTCCTTTCCTTTCTTGGTAATCTATATTCCAAGAAGCTTAACCCTCAGGTGTCTCACACTTTTAACAAATCTCGTGTACCCCTGCTTAGGAGCTTCCTTACAAAAATATGCAAAAGAACGTTGGTTTTGATCCAATCTGCTTCTAAGCTATGGTCCTATGCACCAAAATGGGAAAAACATCTAAATGAAAATCCGATTGTGTATTCTTTTGTCGGAAAATGGAGGGCGGTGGAGGTCATTTGTTTAATGACAAGTATAGTTTTCTGGGCGATCTATATGAAATTCTGTTTGTCTGCCTTATGGGCGATGGTTCTGGAAAAGGGGACGTTATTGCGTTTAAGGCCAATCATAATTTTCGCGCCGAACTATAAACATAAACCGGGGGTTTTCAAAACCTTTCGGAAAATGGGAGTTTTAAGGACTAAGTTTATTTGTGTTATAGTTGGTGAAAATCTATCGGAAAACTCTAAAAAATATGTCTTACTTTATCTATGACTATTTGGCCTTATATGGCTGCTATACGGATGATGGCGTAGCGAAGCGCGCCTTAATCAACATCAACAGCCGAATCGATATAGCTACGTTCGTCTGTATGATCACAGAGACTTTAAAAGCTAGAACAAGCAGAAATTTTTGTTAACTCCTACTTTCAGGGTGCTGAAACACATAAGCACACAGTGGTTTCTGCAACAAAAACCATGATAATTAATGCAAACATAATTTAAATGATAGTTGATATAAGTAGTTGACATAATTTCAATAATAGTTGATATACGTAAAGCCTATTCAATTTTTTCTTCCCTGTGGATATCGAAATCGTGCTGAGATCGTGACCGTGTACCTATTCCTATCGTGCCATTTTAAATTAGAAACAACCAAGATGGTTAACAACTCACATTCACAAATCTGCACACATTCCCTGTCCCTCGGCGTAGTATCCTTAAGCTTCTTATCTTTCATCAAGGACAAGTAGGTCAGGCATTTCTGCAACTGCAGATTGGCATGCCTCGTCTTGCTCACCATCCACATAATCATGGCCGTCAACACTGTAAACCTGTTCACGCGGCACATAAAGCCCACCTGGCCGTTATCGCCCACGTCTAAGGCCTCCTCTTCGAATTCAATTTCTTCATCCATGGTATGGGAATCAACGCTTACAGTGCACTCGGACTGTAGGTTCACTAGACTTAACAGCTGACTGGTGCCGTGTCGTGAGCTAACCAACTGAAGATGGTCGCGGTTTTTCACACGCAGCGATTCCGACATTTCCGAGATGTAATTGACTATAAAGGAAGAAGGGTTAGTTAGCGCAAGGATCAAAGTGTTTACCTACAGGTGGCCTCCTTGCAAATGCGTATGCCTAGTATATTGGAGCGATTGGTGTGATTGATCAAAAAGGTAGCGTTCTGTATGTACTTCTCAAACAGCGACTTCTCGAACTGAAACATGACCGACATCAGTTCGAAGTACTGCTTAAAGGCGCTACGCTTGAGAAAACTATTTTTCAGTGCCGGATCATCCTCCACGCGCTTGAAGGCCAATACCGACTTCTTCAGTTTACGGCCCAGCAAGCGCGACCAGCAGATGGCACTGATTTTGGCTGGCTGATGCTTGGCCATGGGCGGAGTTTTACGATTGTTCTAAGAGGAATACAGTTTACCTCATCATTGGAATACCAATATCCAAGCCACAAGCACTCACCAAGAAAACAGCCTCCACGGTATTGATTTCCGTCACAAAATAGCGCAGCAGATTATCATGCTTAGTGGCCACAAACTCCTGTAGACTCTTCCGGGTGTCTATGGTGCTGGCATTAGTTATGAGCTGTAGACCCTTCTCCGACGACAGCAGCGAGTTAATGCTCTGATCAATCACCGCCTTGGCCTCAATCTCTAGCACGTCCAGTCGCCGGTTAAACTGTTCCAGCGAATACTCCCAATTCTCCCAGTTGCTGGGCAAGAACATATCATAGTCCACGCTGTGTATTAGATCATCCAGCATGCGATAGACCTTGCGCATGAGATTGTCCACGATCGAGGGATCGGCTATCAGGGCCTTGAGACGATGCCCAAACAGATTCTCGTATTGTATGAAAACACGACCAATGTAGGCAATATCGACGGCCACACGATGAATGTGATTGACTTCATTGAACAGAGCCACACGATCGAACTCCCAACGCGATCCGGCACCAGATTCCTCAATGTGCTGACGGCTGACCTTGTATGCCTGTTTCCAGCAGCGCAGCAAATTGGCGCAATTGGTGGCGGTTTCATGAGTGTAGGTGGCAGAATAACTAGGCGAGGAAAATCAGGACAAGATCAGGATTACTTTCTACTCTCTACTCACCGGAAAATGTTATCAAAGTTAATGATGCCCTTCACCTTCTGCACAAACACATTAGAAATTTCGCAGAGTAGCACTTGCATTTCGGGATCGCGGCAATAGTAGCTGGACATGGTCCAAATGTGACGTAAGCCCACCATTATGTTGGGTATTTGTAGCACTGTCATCTTGAAGCTGTCATAGTTTCGTATTTTCTGTGTATTAGGGAAGCCAATATAGTAAAAAAAATACGCAAAAGGTCGGTGACTAGTCACCAGTTAGTTGCCAAAATGTACTGATAAACTGATCGCTTTGGGGCAGTATCCATAAAACGATTCAAGTGTCCAATGTTGCAAAGTCAAGTGTTGCAATGCTTTAGCAATTGGACTTACCCTCGCACTTTAACTAGGTAAGCGGAAACAAAGCTCTACTTCTGCTAATCACTCACCTCCAAGTAGTCCGTTATGGTACCCAAATAATCCGAGTTCTCCTTGGCCAACTTAAAACGTGCCTCCGTCTTGGCCAGCACTCGCTCCCATTCGGGCAGCATCTCTGATTCATCACAGGCCAGACGGTAGAGCACTGCCTTCACAAATGTAGTCTTAAGCTGCTCCAATGTACCATACAGCTCTAGTTCCATCCTATGCCAATAACGATATTCCGCCATGGGTGTAAACTCATCCAATTTGGCATCCGTTAGCGTTTTCATGGTTTTGTTCAAATACTTAATCCAGCCATTGACCACATCCTCTAGCTGCACTTGGGTATATGTGGGTACCAGGTCCAGTTTCTTGGGATCGACGGGTACACGTATGACTGCATCTTCAAATTCGGTCTCCTCCTGGCCGGGGAGTACATACGATGAGGGTAGACTGAAGGCCCAAACAATGTGATTGATGGTCCAGCCGATTTCACTATCGAATTCGTCAATCTCTTTGATCAGACGACGCTGAATGGGCGTGACACGCGGAGGAGTAGCCTCCTCGGCAGCATGTTCTGCCTCTACCTTGGCCTTGGTCTCACTAAGCATCTTCTCCCAGCGCTCGGATATGGTCAGCTTGACGGGCTTTTGCTCCTCTGTAGAAGAAAGTCAGCAACTGAACAACAAAAATTTATCTAGCTGAAATCCTACCTTCCTCCTCGGATGAAGAGAGACGTTCAACGACTTTCTTTTGCTCCCCTACGACATCCTCTTCATCATCGGCCTCGCCCTCGGACACTATACTCTTGGCCTTCTCCTGCTTTTTGGCCAAAGCCTCCAGCTCCTTTTTTTTCCTGCACAACAAATAAGCAAACACAATTAAAGGCGCGCGCGGCAGTCGAAATTAACACAAAGCGTAATGAAAGGCAACCGATAAGCGAAATGAGCAACAAATACGATACAAAGGGTAACACAAAGGAGGACTCCGACTGCGCTGGAATTTTTTAATCTGCAAGCCTAAAAAAAGGCAGCGAAAACGCTGGCGGTCAAGTGGCAATGAAAGGCCAATGCAAGGATGAATGAGGCGGAGCGGCCAGGATGTGCCATAAATGTTGCCTGCCAAACAGCAGGAACAGCAGCGGCGACACCGACGACAACGGCAATGGTGGCGCCGTTGATGGCAGCATGAAATCCGATTAAAAATAAAAATTTCTTATCGGATGCGCTGTAATTTATGTGCGAAAAGGGTTATGCAGAACCCTTCCCTCCTCGAAAAACAAAAAAAAAAATGTAGCCACCGCTTCGATGGCAACCAGCGATAAGTGTAAAACAAAGGCAAACAAAAAATTTCCAGCTTTCGCAGTCGAAGCTTCCCATTCCGAGAGTCAGCCACCAATAAAGCGCGGGAACAGCTACCCCCTACCCCCCATCTACCGCATTGCCTTTGTTAAAAGTTAAATACTTTTGTTGTTTAAGCGCTTTCAAACGAAATTCCGATGGTTTGGATAGCTCCAATAGACCCGGACCCGATTCCTTGGCCTCACTGGATACATCCTCGCCAGCATCGCCAGCAGCACCGCCTCCGCTTCCGCCTGCGCCAGTTTGGCCATCATAACTGTCCATTTGCTGGCTGTCCGTGGTGGCCGGTTCGCGAAATTGAAATTGAATGGCCCTTTTGTAGACCTGCAGCGAGGAGAAGCGAAAAAATTTCATTCATATGGAGAGCGCCGCCTGCGGTCTGTGTGGAGCTTCTAATTGATTTGCGCCAAAAACTGATTTTCAACCAAATTTTCCAATTTATTTTTGTATATGCAAAGGCAAAAGGCAAATATTAAGGCCCAAACCGCAGCCCATTTTCAAGTCATGATGAAGCAATTTGTGCGGCTGTGGGGAAAGAAAGGGCGTGAGTCCGACTCCGGCCCCTTCGTCTTCGATATGCAACGAAGCGGAAAAATCTTGGGCATTTTGATAGATGACTGCCTTGTTTTGGGGAATTAATTACAATTCGTCACAACATTTTGTTTTGCGGCTGACCACGGGGGGGCTTTTGAAACAATAGCGTTGCCGCCTTAAAGCCATTGATTGATTGAATAACGTTTTATGGTGTGTGAAATGAGCGAAAAAGGGCGATTTGCCATTGCTGAGAGTCTTACCAAGTTGAGGTCGTCACGCAACGAATTGATGAGTGAACCGCGTATGGAGCCCATCAGGAAGAGTAGAGGCATTTCGGCAAAGCACTGCGCTATCTCATTGAACCAGGCTGCAATAAAAAATAAATTAATTTCAAGTGTTTTCTTTTACTACTAGAAAGTTTATGACAGTTTATGCAGCATTGGTGAAGTAAGAGCGTTGCACTAGAGCGCACTTTTTTGTAAGGAAATTTTAAGGTCATACTGGAGCCCCTTGATCCTCTAGTTTATGGTATATATTTAACGGGAAAAATTTTATATTTTTGTAGTTGTCGTTGATTTCAAACGAAATGTTTTCGTACTTTCAAAAGGACTCTCTGACTTAAACTATAGATTGCAAAGCATAAGGGACGATACCCAATAAAATGAGTTATACTCACTTGCTTATTTGTAAAAAGTAATAGGGGAAAGTTAACTTCGGCTCGGCCGAAGTTTTGTATACCCTTGAAGCTTCCATTGAAAACAAAAAAGTTTTTCTAACTAAGACTACTTTTTGGACCTTACTTTTCTATGGGATCTATACTATATAGATTTCTGATTTCGACCAAACTTGGGAAATCTGGAAAAGCAAAATACCTGAACGAAATTTGGGGGCGATCCCATTTAAAACAAAAAAGTTTTTCTCACTAGAACTTCTTTTTCGACCGATCATTCATACTGCAGCTATATCCTATCTACATCCGATTTTGATAAAACTTTGTAGAAATGTGTTAAAGTATATAAAATAAGAATATGCTAATAAAAAGGACGTTTTCATTAAATACAAAAAAGTTTTCCACACTCGAGCTAGTTTTTTGACCGATCGTTCCTATGGGAGCTATATGCTACAGTCATCCGATTTCGACCAAACTTTGAACAACTGTGGAAAAGTAAATAATATAAGTGAATGCCAACGATAGGGACGTTTTCATTAAAAATAAAAAAAGTTTTTCTCACTAGAACTAGTTTTTCGATAGAAAGTATAGGTCCAAAAAGTAGTCTTCCGAGTTCGAAAAAACTTTTTTGTTTTCAATGGAAGCTGCAAGAAGGGTATACAAAACTTCGGCCGAGCCGAAGTTAACTTTCCCCTATTTTTTTTTTATATAATGAGAAAACGGATTTGCGGAACTCAATTTTTAGAAGGTTAACAAAGACTGGAACGGGAACAGTATGTCAGCTGGCTGAAAAAAGTTCTATTACTTGTAAGACATCAGATATTTTTTTTAGGGTGAGGCAAGCAGATGGCCTTTTGGTAGCCTTCCGTGTATCCACAGGTCTGATGTGTGTCTTATTTTGAGCCGTCTCCGTATCCGAGTTGTATCTAACACATTGGCAATACGGTTTGTGTGGGCCAGCAAGCGGTCTCTATATCTGCTGGTATGGCGGTTGATCTGTGGGCAGACTGGTAGAATTCCCAGGTCTTTGTAGATCAGGGGCAAGCATATTCCTATCTCGTGTGCATACGAAAAATCTGAAAGCAGCGCTGCTTTCACACACACACACAGTATAAACTGTACAAGCGCAGCTGCAACGCAGTCGTTGCTACAAAAATTGAGAGCTATTTTTGCGCTGCTCTCACAAACACAAATGCAAAAATTTGAATGTATTGTTTTCCTGCCTCTGTTGTAGATGGTGGTGTTTCGCACGTACCAGGGAGAATCGATTATTCTGCGTAAGATCTTGTATTGCATCGTTTCGATCCTTTCAATGGAAGATCGAAAGCTTTTATTACTCTGCCATCAACCCCGTCATAGCCAGGAGCTTCGGTTGGTTTCAGATGGTTTCATCTGGAGAGATGGGTCTCATGGGAGATTTGGTCCCTGGATCAGCCGCCACAAAAGCTCGCGTAGCAGAAACATCTTCCGGAGAGGCAAGATTAAAGGGCATGAATCTGCGCTCAAGGCCGTTGGCACCTTCACCAGTTGTTGGCACCAGCAGTAAAGTAACTAGCCATAATAAAGCTTTTCAAATTGCCTTTTGGATTCGGCGTTAAACTGAAGGTCCCTTTCTCTTGTGCGAAAATTAGAAGCACACAAGCCAAGACTTTGAGAGGAGCTCGGCTTTGGCTCTTTATGCTGTGACAAGCCAGATTTTAATATAGTGTTATCTGTCACATAAACTAGCACATAACAGAATAAATAGCGAGATTATCTGATACAGTAGCTATCTATTAGATTAAAAATTTGCCTTAATGCTTTGTAAACCTTTTCAACAGAGTATAAAACAAGAATGAAAGTCGGTCAAGCCCGACTATAACATACTCTGTACCTGTGAAGTGCTGCCCATCACCGTTGCGATCGGTGCTGCCCATAATTGTTTGTTTTCCTTATAACTCGAATATCGTTCACCAGTTCATCCTGCATTGTGTGTGAACGCACCCTAAGTCTTTTAACAGGCTTAAGATAAGATCAGAACCGGTCACATTCATTCATTACTCCGGGGCAAGCCCGGTTTCGAAGAATAAAAAAGTGGAGAAAGAAGAATTTCCCAGAGGAGCTTAGTTGAGAGTTAACTAAGCAAGAGTCGAGTAAACTCTATTTGAAGTGTCTGTACATTTTGATTTGTGATTGATTCTTTATATTTTATATCCACTTACGTATCTCTCTGCGATTCTTGCGCAAAATATAGACATAACGAATATTCGGATCCAAGTTTTGTGATTCCATTTCACCAAAGTGACAATGCAAAAGTGGCGTCTTCACATAAGCTGGAACCAGTTTCTATCAAAGAAATTTAATTAATTAAAAAACAATATTCTTTTGTTTTCTTTTCGCTCTCGATTTGGGCTTACCTTCACCTCCACATAGACCGGTGCGTAGGTGGGCTTCTTCTTGGTTTTGCGACCTGTCACAGTGTGGTTGGAATGGAAACAGATTGAGAATGCATTAGCAAAGAGTGGGCAACTGGGGCGTGTTAACTCGCTGAGTTACTGCAAATTGAGATTGACGTGATGGAAGAAAGTGCTGGCATTTGCATGGCGGCCATTTAAATGCAATGAAAGAGCCGAAAGTTTGCTGTTATCAAATGAGTTGCATCCCGGATGGAGCAAATTCAAATTAAAAGTTACAAAAGAAATGAATCTCAGTCGGGCAACCGAAAATGAGGCCCTTAAATATTTATGATGTGAAGTGGGCAGCAGCAGGAATCAAAGACGCGGACCAAGATTTGCGTTTGATATTAAGTTGGACGTTGGGCGAAAAATTTATGCGTTGCGAAGAAATAAAAACTTTTGAAATTAAAATGGTTGGACAGAAACAAAAGGAAAGGCGAACGAATGCGTCATATTTACCGTTTTCCGTATCTGAGCTGGCTGCTGATGGGTTTTCATTTTGGGGAAGACAATGTAAGCAGGCAAGTGGAAACTACTTGAAGTATACTTACGGGAGCGTTTGGAGCGAGCCGAGCTCTTGGCGCTGCCCGCCATGGTGGCCCGATCCTCTTCTTCGCCCTCCAGTTCACCCTCGAGATCGGCATCGGTGGCCTCACCCCCCGTATAAGTGACATCAGGATCTGTACTCTCCAGCTCGGTGGTCGAACGACGTGCAGAGTCCGTTTCGGTGACCGGCTCTTGACCACCCTTCTTGCGTGCCTTGGCTCCAGCTCCGGCGGCCTTGCCTGCGGCTTTGCCACCAGCCTTGGCATCACCTTTGCCCTTCTTACCCTTGCCCTTCTTATCCGGCACCGTAGGCGGCGGTCTGGGCACCTCCTCCAGCACTGTGATCTCCTCTTCAATGAGCTTGTCATAGAACGTGCGCCACACGAACATGACCACTCGATTCAGATCTGCCTGGCACTCATAGCGACTCTTGAAGAACAGATTCACAGCCTCCTCATTCTGCGTGATCAGTTTATTAACATGGACTGGATCAAAGACACCCAGCATATTGGCTATGATAGTCTTCAGCCAGATGACACGCGGCTCATCGTTGCTAATGGAACCCACCGATGCGTAATCGCCCAGTCCACTGGGCTCTGCATCGCTGGGCGCGGTTGTTTCGCTGTGCAATGATTGGGACGGGTCGCGCACAATCTGAACATGCGACATTTGTTGACTTGGGTTGGTGTTTGGTTTGTCTCCTTCCTTGAAGAGCAAAGCAACGTTTTCCAGCCGCTGCACATCAAACGCTGAAGTTGATTTCTGGCTGGGCTGCTCCTCCTCCTCTGCCTTTTGTTGTTCTTTCAATCAATTTCAGTTTGAGCCGCCGTTGCGCAGTTGGGTTTCCGCGTTTGCTTTTTGTTGTACTGTGTGTCTGCAAATCCGTTGGCGTGTGTGTGTCAGGATAACACAGTTGTGGCTGCGTTGGCCAATACCGAACTTCAAATACAAACACTTTGAGTTTCTGCCTTTGGCCCCTCACCTAGACACACAAACGAGAGGAATGTTGTTCAACTTGTTGGCTACGTTTTATGTAAGATTTTTCATTTCCTGTTTTTAATAAATTTATAAAGCTTACTTTGATTTTCAGTTCGAGGTTGTTGTTGTTAGGCAACCAACTCGGTTTAATATAATTTCGCCGGTTGTGTTTTTTGTGCTTCCCTTCACCTGTCAGCTGCACTCGAAACGTGCAACGTGCACCTTGCCAAGCTTAGCAGTGCAATGGCAATGGCCAGCTAAAGTGTTGCCTGCTTCTGGGCGCACGCCGTTGCGTAAACAAAACACGCAGCTCCGACTTAATGGCCATGTACATTAGCAGCGTGCCAGAGACGTTGCCGAGCGTCCGGGTCAAGTAGCCTTAGCTACCGGAGTAAATAGCCTGGGCACGTGGTCGGTGGCTCAATAACTGTATAAAATGGCATAAATAGAAATATTTACACAGCAACGTCAACAGAAAGCTATGCGCACAGCTCCATGACGACGAGAGTGTCGGTGGGGTAACAGCCAGTGCATACATAAGTTAACTTTGCCATTAGAAATTTTAAAAGCCTTCTGATGAGTTTACTTTGAGGGCAAGGCAAAAGCAGACTTGCTGCAGCTTCAAACGCATCGATAGAAAAAAGAGGGAAAAGCAAATGTGGTAAAAGTGAAGTTGTTTTAAGTTTCATCATGCTCAGGAGACTTGTGCTTACCAAACCTTAACCTCAGACAGATTTTTCAATAACATTCGACTCGAACAAGGCGTGCCCTTTTTGCAATTTTCATAAAAAAATATCAATCTGCTAGAGTTTGTTTACTTTGCACCAAAGGTACTCAGATTATATAAAGTTTTTGGCGTCAGTTGTTTGCAACCATGGAATGAGGCTTGCTCGAAAATAGTGTTGTCTTAATGTGCCTGAACATTTACGGCTACAAACAGGGTTAAATCTTTTGGATGTTCCGCCAACTGGAAATCATACGAAACTTTGTGTATCGTACAGTGAAGTTATTTAAGGATACTGATGTAAAAAAGACATTGCGAAATCCGGCGGTCCGCGCACTTTGCAAACGCCACGGGTCATCAAAAGACTGAATTCATCGAAATCCACTGCGCAAGCAGAAAATCATGTCTCGTCAGATGAATATCAGCAGAGACAGCATGTCGCGCCTTATAAATTTTGACTTGGGGCTCAGTGTATACAAGAGGCAAACTGGCCACTTCCTCACAACAGCATTGAAACAAAAACGCAAGACAAAATCAAAGACATTGCGTCGCCAGTGCTCGGACAATGCACACAGACGCATTCTGTTTACTGACGGATGTCTTTCAACAAAACAGAACGATGGAATGTCGGCTGTGTCATCAAAGCATGCGTCCGAACAGGTTTCGAAAGTTCAGAGAGGTAACCATACAGAGAGGTCACTCCCGCCTTTCATGGGGCCACCAAGCTCCATTTTTATGAAAGAAGGGTCAAAACTCCAGCGAAAGTGTATCTATCCGACGTTTGGGAAAAGGTTGTAAAGCCTCTTAGATCTTTTAACAAGACTCCGCTCCAGCTCACAAGGCAAAATCGACTCAAACTTGGTTAAAAAATCATGTACCGAACTTAATTTCTTTGGACGATAGCCCAGACCTGAATCCATTGCACTGCAAACTGTGGTCCGTTCTCGAAGCTTTGGCTTGCTTTACCCGATACCCAAATATTGAGTCTTTGAAGCGCGCCCTTGTCCGAGCACTGGACAATTTACCCATGCATGATGTGCGCACTGCGATCGATGAGTGGCCAGAGAGACTTGGGCATTGCACTAGGCGGCCATTTCGAATAAGGTTTTTCTACGATCTGTAACCTTTGAGGTACCAAAAAAAAGAAGAAAAAAGTTGTTGTTATTAGTTATAATTAGGTTGTGTGATGTCAGCTTGTTGTTTGTAGGTGAGCTAAATCTTATGATTTGCCAGGTCAGCTGGATGGATCCTTAAGAGCCTGATCCCATTAATTCTTCGAGTTCTGAGGAGTCGCCTGGCGAGGTTATTTGGGTGAGCGGCAACCTTATCCAAATATTTCGGTGCCTTGTTGTTTATGCTGTCCCGATGACGGGGGTTGTTTCTTCCTGCTTGCCTCCGTCGCCAGTCTTTGAAGCTCAGCCGGTGGTGCCTCTCGGTCGTGCGCCATGTAGCAGGATGCCATCAGGATTGGCTCGTCCCTGCCACCCTCCAGAGCCACAACAGTGAGGTCGTCCGTGCTTTAATTGGTCATAATGTAGGCATAGATGCCTTTTCTTACCAGAATGGCAGTCCTTGCTCTACTTACTGCGGTGGGGTAGAAGATGTTGTAATTTGAGACTTTAGCCCGGCGACCTTGTTTCTCGCCGCTAACCAAGGTTCCTGAGCTTAAGGCCAATCGGCGGGCCCTTTCTCCAGGGTTATAAGGAGCTCCGTCGAAGCGATCTTTTACATGAACCTAATAGCTTATTGCAGAATTAATTTTGATGAATAGCGAAATTGCATTTGGATATTCAATTGCGCCTGGCAGTTCAGTATCATCTGGACGGATGACATTCGCAATTAAAAACCTGAATCAATCTGTCACTTGATATTAATTTGGCCACTTCGTTCAAAATCTAAATCGTTATCGACCTAAGATGTTATGGAACAAGATTCAAACCAAAACCATAAGTTCGACCAGTTGAGGAACCGGTTCGCGAGTGAAACCTTAGAAACCCCCGAGCGAACCGCCTGCAGATTTTTAGAGGTTTTGGAGCCTTGGTTTAGCCCATATTTAACAATCTTTCAGTTTAATCTTTAGTTTAAGAAAATAACAATGTATCGATAAATCGATTTTGATATTTTGAGATATATCGACAACCCTAGTGAAGAGCATATTACACCCGGGCATGACCGACTTTCTTGTTTTGATTAATTGTAAGAAGCTCTGATCTTATATACGTATGTGTTGAGAAACCATTACCTGACAGCTAATAACTCTCTTAATAAGCTGACAGTCAGCTACTTATTGTTGATATTACCCGAAGGCTTTGGGAATTGCGTTTGCATTACATCCAGGCAAAGGGAGTTCAATATTAATTGAAATAAATGAACGCTTTCGTCGTCACAGCAAGTCAGGTAGAATTTGGTGGCAGGAGATTGGGTGGGAGTGACGCCCATTTCCATTCGGTCGTTGGTTGAAGAGCCCAAGGCGACGGCACCGTCATTAAAATGCATGGTTCAAACGGTGCGTATACTTAATATAGATTGTATGCGGTGAGAGCGCGGAAGGGAAACGAATGGCAGCATTGCTGCTGTAATCTTTACGCGTCATGTTTTTATTTGTATTTATTATTGCGTCGCTTGCCTTTGCAGCAAGACGTACATTTTGTTTGCAGGTGAATTGCGTAGAGCATTCCGCGAAATGAAAATTTATTGACTTCGCTGTCTGTGTGTGTGAGTGGGTGCCTCGTCTATACACAAGTGTCTCTGTTTGCTCAGCGCTGTTTCCGCTCGAGTCCTGTCTCTGTGGTGCATATTTGTCTGTGTCACATGAGTTTGATAAACATTTTCTGGCTTTGCGATGACTTGAATGCTTTGTTTGTTTGTTTAAAATGTGGCCAGGAGTATTTGCTAAGACTAAATTAACTGCAAGTGTGTTGGTATTGATGCTGGCACAGACATTTTGATATAACTGGCAAGAATCTGGTGTACTTGATTAGATTAAAAAGACAGCACCTAGAAATTTTGAAGGTATTTTTAATCCTTGTTACTCATCTATTTACTGGCGAGTAGATGGCATTGGCTTGGAGCATTGATTTGTGATATTTGTGTACACAAATCTGTTTGGCCTAATTATGGTTGTCTGTGCTGCAGTTTCATTATTTTCCAATTTACTGCAACAACTTTATTGATTTCTGTTGTACTACCTCTAGCCAACTACGTGTATCCAAAGTATCCATTCGATTGGGGTGTCTGTCAGAATGTGTCACTGTGTGTCTGTGATAGTTTGCTTATATTATCTTGGGTCTAGTGCACTATAGGAAGTTTTCCCATTGTTTAAGGCATAAAGACCTTTTCCAAAAGTGTTCAATGGTTGCAACTTTTTTTTGTCATCAATTCCATGGTTTGCCAATAAACTGGACCCATGAATATCTACATATTAAGACTCTAAGGGAATTCCACACAAATGTTTGTCCCCCTTCTTAGCATAGTAAAATAATTCCATTGATACAAGACTTATACCAAATGTGGGTACGAGTATCGAGAGGAGACGAATGGCAAAAAAAAAATGATTGCAATTACTTATTGTCTTATAACGAGTTGCAGATACGGTGACAAAAAATGTTGTGCTTATTTTGTTCCAAACTGGCTTCCATTTAATGTTCAGGACTAATCCAGTATTAGTTACACTCTGAAAATTTGTTTAATTTCCTATAGTGATTGTGGTCCATGGGATTAAATTAATAAACGTAGTCCACTTTTAGGACTGGTCTGCAATGAGCAACTGCTGTGGCTTCCACAACCACAATTGTTTGACTGCACTTTTGATTTTTACACAATTTCAGTTCGGTGTATTATACTCTGATTGAAAAGATATCAGTATCCAGCAAAGACTTTCAGTGTCTAATGAGTAGGCTTCTGAAGGGAAAAGCCCAATGAAGGCAATGATAGGCAGCTATGTACAGTGGTTCGAATACTTAGATAAAATGTATATAAAAATCCTGAATGTTGAGTTTCAAATGTTGAGTTAAATTTTTTGTTTTCAATGGAAATGTCTTGAAACTTGGCATTTATTTATTTGGAATGCTTTCACATAGTTCTACCAATTTTGGTCAAAATCTGATGGCAATATCATTTAGCTCCCATAGGAACGATCGGTCGAAAAACTAGTTTTTGTGAGAAAAACTTTTTGTTTTCAATGGAAACGTCCCTATCATAGGCATTTTCCTATTTTATATACTTTTTTTTCCAAAATATTTGGCGACCTTTCTAATGTTTTCCTTTAGGTTCTGGAAAGGGCTCCGCCGATCTGTTACAATGGATTATATAACATTTAAGTTATTTATAAAATAACATTTACATATTCCTATACCTAAGCAAGTGCGTTTATTATCCAGCTTCTGTACTTCATGGCATATTCTAAATAATTCACTAGCCTAACCCAACTTCCATCTACGTTTCCATTTAAAATATTTAGTGTTTCCTGGGAGGTTAATGTAGTTTTGTGAAAATACCTAAATCTAAATTCGTTTATTACTGCTCATCGTCTTAGGAAATGGTGAATTGATTCGTCCTCTCTCATGTTGCACAAGTTGCAAAGCCTTGATGTTGTTTGTTGAGTGCCTCTCAAGTTCAGCAAATCGCCTCTCGCTTTTAACATCCGTGTTATGTGTCTTTAAGTATTTCTTTCATTTCAATATAATGTTCCTTTCGAATAATCGAGAAATTTGTACAGTCTACTATCGCTAGCTCTTGCCTTTTCAGTGTAGTTGGTTATTAGTTCTTGTCGAAGCTTTTCTAGAAGATTTCCGCATATACTTCTCCAGTCTCCTCGAGTTGCGTTGTTTCGTAAGTCGCCGCCGTAGTGTTCGCTTTGTCTTTGTATGTTCTTTCTCCAAGTAATGTTTTTTCATATATTTTGTTAGACAGAATATGGGCGAGTCTGTTACTATTGTATTTGTACAAAGTTTTGCCAACATATTTAAGTTGAAGGGAATAGGTGTACAAATGGCCATCTTCCATGCCCGTTTCCAGAGCGAGTATGTAGTTCGGCGTGCAGTCCACCTCATCGAAGCACGTATTACCCCAAATTTGCGCACCATAAGACTGTACTTGATTTAAGGCTTAATTCATTGCTATTTAAAAATCGGCTCCATGTTGCATTAATAGTAGCTTTGGTCTCTTTGTTTCTTGTTTGTATGTGCTTTTTAAAAGACAGCCGAGGTCTGAAATTTATTCCCAAGTATGTGTACTCCGATACTACGATTACTTTATTTTCTTTAAAAACTCAAGACTCATTGCTCGCCAGGGGTCCTTCGTTTCGGAAAATCATTATTACTGACTTCATCAGGTTTACTTCCATTCGCCATTTCGCACAGTTCAACTCTAATATCCTGTTCATTCCTTGCAGCACTTCTACTTTGTCAGCAAGTATTACAATGTCATCAGCATACAGTTACATCCTAATACTAATATAGTCAATGCTAAGTCCTTCTTTAAGGTAATCCTGTAAATCGTCCAAATAAAGTGCGAATAAAAGCGGCGACAGCAGTATTGGAGCGGAAAGGGAAAGAGGGGAGTAGAGACAGAAGGCAAAGACAACATAACCCCTCACAAATTTTTTATACCCTTGCAGAGGGTAGTATAAAATTGTCCGGATGTTTGTAACGCATAGAAGGAAGCATCTCCGACCACATAAAGTATATATATTCTTGATCAGCATGACGAGCTGAGTTGATTTAGCCCAGTCCGTCTGTCCGTTTGTTTCTATGCTATCTCCTCCGTCAGTTTTATAGCTATCCTCACCAGACTTTGCACGAAGTCTTTTGGTACAAATACGCTGCACATTTGTCGGAACCGGCCGGATCGGATGACTATAGCATATAGCTGTCATAGGAACGATCGGTCGAAAGACTAGTTTTAGTGGGAAAAGCTTTTTTGTTTTCAATTGAAATGCCTCCAAACTTCGTATTTCTTAGTTTACTATGCGTTTTCATGATTCCACCAAATTTGTTCGAAATCGGACATCTATATAGTATAGCCGTCATAGAAAAGTAGTCTAAAAAGTAGTTTTAGTTAGAAAAACCTTTTTGTTTTCAATGAAAATGTACTCAAAATTGGCATGTATTTGTTTTATATGCTCCCGCACGATTTTTACAAAGATTAGTCAAAATCGGTTGACTATAGCATATAGCTGCCATAGGAACGATCGGTCGAAAAACAAGTTCTTGTGAAAAAAATTTTATTGATAGATGGTTCGTTGTTCTGGACATGTTAAGTGATCAGGATTATTTCCCGATACGCCAAAGGAATGGTAAAGATCACATGAACGGTTGTAGAGTTATAAGAAAAACATACAATTATGGGCAGCACCGGGCAGCACTTCACAGGTACAGAGTATGTTATAGTTGGGCTTGACCGACTTTCTTTCTTGTTACTAACATCAAAGGCAATGAGGGCAAATATTTCCCTAATTTAAGAGAGATTTTTGATTAAGGCTGATGAGAATAGTCAACACTTATGGTTGCCTAAAAGCTTTATGTATCATATGCTACGGTATAAAGCCACCTTTCAAATCTGGAATGTATTTCGTCAGTCTCGCTGTCATATGAATTTGAAAATCGTGGAAAAAACGGTTTGAGTTTCTTGCTAACTCTATAAGTAAACATGAAAAAGTTTTCCAAACAAAGCCTTTAGAATTCGGGTCGAAATTTATAAGAAAGAAAAACATTTTTTTTTATATCTGCAAACACTGTGCAGGACTGGCATCATCCACAACAGTTTTCTCTCTCGCAAGGCATTGATCCAAACATTTTGCACAAATGGCGCATTTTTGAAGTAGTATGGGCCAGGCTAGGCCCTTTGTGTGAGTGCAGGCAACTGGTTTACATTTGAGTGTGCACATGTGTGTGTCTTGTGCCTGCCAACTGCACTATGCAACATAATTTTTGGTTAATAAAAATATGCTAAGGGAAAAGGGTTAGCAGGGGAGAACAGCAGCCAGAGGGATTAGTATAGATGTTCTAAAAAGGAAGTTGGCAATGTAAAATACCTTATCATAGAAAGGTTCTCCAATAGTTATTAGAAAGTAGTACGAAATATTGTTAAAACACAAACTCATATCGGAACGATTCTGGAAAACCCTAAGCCTTTCCCTATGAACCATTACAAGAATTATTCGTTATATCGTAATTTTTGCTTGGTAACATTTGCTGTTTAGTTAGTACCTCTTTCTGTAGGCCAGTTTAAGGCCACTGAGCCCGGATCAAAATGCACCCAGTTCGGCAGGTTAATCTTTGCCATTTACTATGCCGTTTTGTGCGCTGGCTAATTAACGGCACTTTGATTGCAGGGCCGCCCATTTCCACTGCCAAATATCAAAAGTTGTGCGCCACAATATTATGCTAAAACGCAGCTCCACCGCCCTGCCAACGCCACCCCAAACATCCTCCATTCGCGTGGCCATCAACCAAAAGTCAACTTTTAGCCAACGTCAGAAAAGTTTTTGACTGACTCAAGTTTTATCATATTTTTGCACAACCAAATCTCAGCCAGAAGAGTCTCAGTTGCTCAGTCGCTCTCTCAGTTCAATTTGCATACAGAGTTTGAGCATTATTTTTATTTACCTGATTCAGCGCTGATTTATGATTTTATCGTGAAGAAGGCGAAAGCAGTGCCAAGGAGTCGGCGAGCAAATTGAAATGCAAACGTGGCTGGCTGCGTCCAGGATTTTGGGCAGCTCTCTAGCTGTTTGTGTATGCCACTGCGTTGGCCATAATTCAAAGCTGAGTATTTGTTGCGTACCAATTGCTAGGACGCCACGTGATTTCATTTGGCGTGTTCTCCAAGTGCTTTAGCGAGTTGTCACGTCACAGGAATTCGCCAGGCAACGTCATTGACTCATAAATAAAGTTCGAGCAAGGATGTGAATAACAACTGGGATTGAAATGGATGTGGACTTGATGGCAAACGAGGCAATTGTGTTGAAGAAATTTAAACAAATAAATTAGAGTCTCAGGATGTAAAGAAGCACAATCGCCAGACTGATAAAAACAAAGTTTGACAATTTCTTCAAAACTCTCTTGAAAAACGACTGGCAGAATTCATTATTCGGTCGGAATTGAATTTGTACCATTTTTACTGGACAAAAACAAATAAAATTGTTTCCGTTGGGAGACTTAAATGGGCAATTGGAACATTTCAGCTCTTCAAGATCCCTGGGCCGGTTAGCATTTAGTTATACAGCAGTTACTCCTTTCATATTCCCGATGCAGAGAATTTCAACTTGAAAATTACAAGCGGTCAGAAATATATTGGTGAATACTTTTAAGCAATTCAATATAAGTACTTTTCTAACCGTGTGGCAACCAGCGTGTGCGATAGCTCAATCCATTTGTGTTCAAGTCCAACTGCCCCAAATTCGAGTCCCCTCAGAATAAGTAAAAAATTTATAAATATTTATATAATTCGTAGTGTTTCAGAACCAAATCTAAAAGTATTCTGCCCCAGGATTCATTACAAAATAAATGGAGTTTAGGTCGGCCTGCAAAACGCTTAAGTAAACGAGAAAGCTAGGCTAAATTCGTCTGTGTCGAAGTTTTAATACCCTTGCAAGTGCGCATTTTGATATTCTGATTTTGTCCAATTTTTGCAGTAGCTGTTAGAATGCGAATATTATTAATTATGGCCGACCTAAGGAACTCTTACATTAAAAATATTAAAAATATAACATACTATGTACCTGTGAGGGCTGCCCATCACCGTTGCGACTGGTGCTGCCCATAATGGTTTGTTTCGATAAATAATCCTGATTACTAAATATGTCCAGAAAGAACGAACATTCTATCTATAAAACAGTGGGAGATATGACGTTTATTTCTATTTGCGGGGGAAGGAGGGGGCGTGGCTAAAGTTGAAAATAAACTTGATCTGCCTGCAAGTATAAGAAACTATGTCCCATACATGTCAAACCTCTATCTCTTACCATCTCTGAGATCTGTTTGTTCGTACGGAGAGACAGACAGACAGACGGACAGATGGACATGGCTAGATCGACTCGGCTGTTGAGGCTGATCAAGAATATATATACTTTATAGGGTCGGAGATGCTACCTTCTGCCTGATACATACTTTTGCACAAACTTAATATATTCTGTGTACCTCTGGTACAGAGTATAGAACTAGGGGAAAGTTAACTTCGGCTCGTCAAACCCCTATCTCTTAGCATCTCTGAGATCTGTGCGTTCGTACGGTCAGACAGACAGACAGACAGACGGAGAGACGGGCATGGCTATATCTACTCGGTTGTTGATCCTGATCTAGAATATACATACTTTAATATACTCTGTGTACCTCTGGTACAGAGTATAAAAATAATAGAATTTAAATGCCCCCTGCTCGTTGATGCATGTGTGGCATCTTTTCTAAATGTTGTTCATTACTGCTTGGAGAATTGAGACAGAAACAGCTGCAAGTGTTGCTCGAACGGATTGCTTTAGGTTATTCAAATTTGTCGGTTTTGTTTTGTAGACTTCCTGTTTGCAATAACCCCACAAGAAAAGGTCAGGTGAAGTAAGGTCAGGCGACCTGGGGAGTCCGACGATGCAGCGTGTTGAAACTGCACACCACACTGTGACACGAAGTGGATGCAATTCAGTCTCATGGAGTATCTGTGGGTTGGAAGCACTTCATATTCGACAATTTGGTTTGCTTATGTTGCCGTTTAAGTCGAAATGGGCCTCGTCAGACATAAAAAGACAGTTCAACATCTATTTGTCCTCTACGACCATTTGAAGCATCTTCTGGCTAAATTCCATAGCGAATCGGCAAGTCTGCTGCTGCGATCATATATGGGAATAAGTTCAAATCATTGTGCATAACTGACTGCAATGACTGTCTGATTATACCCATTTGAGCAGAGAATTTCCTTGCCTTAGCTCTTGGGTCTTCTTTCGAATCTACCACACTCGGCAGAGTTGTTAACCAGTCTCATTATGGTCCATCTGCTTGAAGGATCGCCGCCAATCGTGCGCCTATACCCTCTTTGAACCAAAACTACGGACTCCCGGGCGTGATAGCGGCAGACAATCCAAATTCTTGTTTCTGTGCCCCAATTATCCATTTTCCTCAAATTTAAAGATCTATCTACAAAATAAAACTAGATATACCCGTTACTCAGGGACATTAATATTGTAAAGCCTTGACTTATTTTAGTTAACAGAGCATTAACATTAATAAGAACACTTCAGCATTATGGCAAACAAGGGTCGTGGACAAAATGGAAAAATTATACATTAGAAATCATGGATAATTTAACTAGTTTCTTGCCGTTTTGAAACAGACTTCACGAAATGAAGTCTATGGAGGCTATGGCCTGCGGGTATAGGCCATAGCCCTCAAAATTACATCAACACTAATTAATGAATTTCTGTACGATCGGTGGGACTTTTATAATTTGGTTTTTTGACGAACATTCTGCGTACATTATAGCATTATAGAACATTATATTTGTATTATAGGGTTTTTCGACTGTATTCGATTACTCTTTCTGTATTTGGAATAAAATGAAATCTCCGTTTAGCCATTCTTAATGGCGTGGCTCAAACACTTGTAAAGTTCTGTAACAACTAGTCCACTTCCCAACCAATTTTCCGACAAAATATCTCAATTTCGTTTTCAATTGTTCTTCAGTGCACTTATTTTCATCAGAATTTTGACAACAAACGTATTGTTCAACTTGCAAAAATGTATGTATTTGCACTCTTTTCTTATATCACACTGCAAACGGTGCACGTCTAGGAACTTTCGTTTTGCCTAAAATTGAATTAAATAGGAAATATGCAAGTCTTGGCAGCGGCTATTGGACGTTTTACTTAAACAATGATCTAAACCAGCGATGTCCGAAATTTGAAAAGGCATCCACGCGTGGTTGGCAAGTTTGGTGATTGTGTGTGAGTTTGGACACCACTGATCTAAACAATTGAAAAAAATCTTGCGGAACTCACAAGATTTACCCTCTAACAATGTGCCATATGGCCGCTTAAACGACACAGCCACAAGTGTTAAGATATACGACGATTTACAAATAATACACGTAACCACTGGTCACAAACACATTTTTAGAACATAATTACAAGCCTCTCAATGAAAAAGACACCTTCGGATTGTATGTTACTCCACTTGTTAATGTTATATCAATATTTTTGCAAGCTTTATGACTGTTTAAACGACCTTTATACTCTTTAACTTGTAGTTTTTACAGGCTCGAGGTCTTGATATGTTATTGACATAGCTTTAAACAGAGGCACACAACACAACAAAGGAGGCTTCAGGTTGATCGGACGACGTTTCATGAGGGACCAACCCCACTCATCAGATCTTGAGCCTGAAATGTCTGTCCAAACAGCAGTCTCTCCATGCCTGCGACGGCAAAACCGTTTGGGAATTCCCAAGGGCAGCTTTGCGCGCAAAACACCAAAAAGAAGCTAAGACAGCATTCCCCTGTAAGGACCAGGTCAACCAACGGCCGCCGCTCTGGTACAAAAGACCAAAATGTTTGTATATACAAACAGGAGTTTTTGTTGTTTTAAATGAAACTATTTTTTTAGTTTCGAAAAAGCCGGCCAGCGTTTTAGTACTTTATTACTGTTTAAACGACCTTTATATCTTTAACTTGTAGTTTTTACAGGCTCGAGGTCTTGTATGTTATTGACATAGCTTTAAACAGAGGCACACAACACAACAAAGGAGCTCCACAGCTCCACAAATATGAGCCAAAAATCTTTTTCTGCAACTGCAGTAACCTATTTTCGGTTTGAACGCTCACAGCTGTGAGAATATTGCACGCAAAACGAATCGGTAAATAAAATTATGCTCAGTGAGGTATCGGTAATCGATAATGAAATTAGTTTGAACGAATTCGAAAGTTGAAATTTTTACTTGTTTCTCGCCAGATTGCCCATTTCACCCAGTGTGGGGTTCGAATCTGAAACTGGGTTCAGCGACCTTCTGAACTTGCTCCATGAATCCGAACCCAAACTGTTTTGCTGGGTTAAGCCCAGAAGTGAACCCATTCTGATTTTTCTAGAATTGCAGCCCTGATTAAAATGACACTAAAAGTTTGATAATTGAAATATCAAATTGGGTATCAATAAGTGTCAATCTGATGTCCTCGAATTACATTTTAATACTTTCGGAATATCAATTTTGTATTTGGAGTATAAAAAGGAAAATGATACTCAAAAGTTTTAACTAAATGACTAAATAATCATTTTGATGATTACTTTTTTTGAGATCTTGTCCAGCAACTATCCTCTGACCTTTTGACTGGGTTCATTGGCTTAAGCTTATAGATATTTTAGAGTCCCCGTTTCCTGTACGGGTCCATATGCTCAAGCCAAACAGCAGTTTGGGATAGCAAGGCACTTAACTTAAAACATTCAAGGTTGAAACTAGCTGCTTGCAACATTGTCATTTATCGGGGAGCATAGTTATAGGTGAAGCAATGTAAGATCATTATAAATTACACGCAGCCAGCTGCATTGCATCGCAATGGTCGTTGCATTGTGTTATCTTTGCCATTGTATATTTTCGCTTTATGTCTTTGCCACATGAAATGCAGAGATATTATTTGGTTGCCTTACGTGCCTTGCCGCTCCTTTGTGTGCCCAACGTGACGGAAATTAGCGTGGTATGAGTGCCTGTGTGTGTGTGTGCAGTGACTGCGTCCCTGACTCCTGTTTTTATCTTTGGGCCATATTTATTTTTCCACTCTGCTGTAGTTATGATTGTACTGGCACACACACACACACAAGAAGTTCAGACTTGTTCAATGCGCATCTTTTGAATTCCAAAATTCTTGCTACTTATTTTTCCTCGATTTTCTTTTTTTTGGTGGGGCAAGGACCATCGCACCGAATCCTGCCGCTGGTGCCTGTGATTGATGTGTGCGCGCTGCCGCTGCTCTGGCCATCCCCTTCCTTTTTCGACAGCCGCAAACAAACATTTTACGTTTGAGTACGCGCCACTTTTGCTCGGCTGTGCTGCCAAAACACGAATTTGCGCATATTTACTTTTCCAGCAAACGCACACACACACAGGGAGACACTCACATGTACACACTTCCATCTTTTATCATAATTTCTATGCTGCACGCCTCATAAATTTGTTTGCTGAAAACATTTTCACTTCATTTATTAGAAAAAACAGACGCCAACTGCAAGAAAAACCTTCCCCTCCGCTTTTGCTTCTGCATAATAAAATTGATGCTGATGTGCGCCATCTTGGCCAGTTATTTGCTTTGCCGAGACAACGCCTTTTACGCGTTAATTGCCTGAAAATTGAAACATCAAATTTAATGAAAACAGCCTGCGACCGGCAAGTGTCCCGGCCCTCCACCACATATTACTCATACGTCCAGTGTGACCCACTGACGGCCCCACGAACCGCTGTCCGCCGCATGCAGGTAATTAATAAAAGTTCAGCCCTTGTCCTGACCCAAACCGCAGCCACTGCGCCCGTATGCGAGCGTGTGGCCCCTGCAGACAATCAAGTGAAATTGCTCAACGACTCCGGCGAACGAACGAGAATTATAAAATGCCAGTCGGCCGACCAACGCTGTGACAAGTGACAAATAAATGCGCTTTCAATGTGTTCCTTGTCCGCCTGTCTGTTTACTACTCCCGACCTGACAGTTGCGTCTCCTGAATATTGCAGAGCGCGGAAAATTATGAAAAACTCGGCCATGCAGGCGCGGGCGTTCCTTGTGGCCCACTGTTTAATTGCGTACGAGTGTTTTTATGCCGCAATATTGCTTGCATATTTTAATGCAACGGCCACATGTCGGCTCCTGCCGAGCACATGTTTCAGCAGACCACCTCAAAAATAATGCAAAAAAATAACCCACGGCAAACAGCCGTTGATCTCGAGCAGAACGATGCTCGTTCTGCCATTGGCAGCGTTGACTGACAGCAGGCCCGGAGCGTTTATCCACACATATGTATGTATGTATGTATGTATGTATGGACACATTTAAACGTTGATTGCTGCAAATTGTATTAATGTTAAACAAGTGACTTGTTGTGAAGTTATTAAGGCTGCATTGTTGTTGAGTTCAAGTTTATAATTCAATTGTATTTGCAAGTAAAGAGCAAGTTGAACAATTGTACAAAACAACCGCGGGGCTATTTGGCAAAATCTTAATCCCAAAACTAAAGGGTGATTTGTGTGGGCCGGGTCTCTGAATAACCGAGCAACAAACTTAACCAAAGCCACATAAAATTGCCTTACAGTTTGTATTTCGTTTTTTCATCATCATTGTAGTATTGGCCACTTCATGTCGAATATAGTCTTTCAATGATTTCAGGGTCCATAATTTTTTGGCATAAATTTCGGACTTCAACAGCCTCTCTGCAGCAGGCGATCATAGAACGGAATAATGCGATCGTTGCTCGGGTTCTGTGAGCTGTGGCGCCGTTCTGCTGAAACCAAAATTTGTCAATGGCGTTAGCAGTAAGATTTAGTCAAACAAACTCCGTTCTGTTCCAGCGTCGTCTTCGAAGAGGAACGTTCCAAAGTAAAGATGCCGGATATAACATTGATATATCGATATCATTGTTCAAAAGCACAAAATACATATAATTATCGATTTATTTTTGTTGACACTTTTAGGCGATTCTTAACAGTAAACAAACCTTTTGTACCAAATTGTTATACGGCACTTTTTCGAACTCCGAGTCGGTTTTCGTGTAAGCGATACTATTTCTAATTTAAAGTTCACAATTTTATATGAAAAGTAAGCAGAATGTCTGTGGCTTCTAGATCAGGTCTTTTATTTTTGACAAGTTTATAATTCAATTGTATTTGCAAGTAAAGGAGGATCCACCGGCCTGTTGGCCCTGCTTGGTATTGAGCAATCGGTTTCAGCTGCTTAAGCAATTCTGATTTTTGTCAAACCTCATCTAGTAACCGTTGAAATGCTTGTAAGCATCCAAAAGCAAACGTTTACACAAAAACCGACTCGGAATACGTTGCGGTTCAGCATTTCGGAAAGGCGTTTGTTCAGAACCGGATTGCATCCTTGTGTCATTGGAATATAAAATAAAAAACTAGGAAAAAAATTTGCACTCCAGCTACAAGAAGTGACTATCCTATTTTCTCTGTTCCGACATAAGTGCAGTGTGCAGCTAAAAGATGACTCTGTGCAAAATTTCAGCTCGATAGATTCAAAACTGAGTGACTAGATTGTGTAGAAACAGACAGACGCACAGACGGACGGACGCACGGACGAACAAAGCTCAATCGACTCAGCTCGTCATGCTGATCAAGAATATATAACCTTTCTGTGGTCGCAAATGATTCCTTCGATGCGTTCCAAACTTCTGGGAAAAATTAAGGTACACTTTTCAAAAATATACATGGGCATTGCCGATAAAAGTCTTCCCGGAGTCAATTTGTGAAGCTGAGCCAATTTATCTACAAAATATTGAATAGGCCACTTACATACCCTTATGAATATGTTAAGGTATGGGCTATGGGCATCCTAACCAATTCAGCTTAAATTATTACCAACTTTAAAAAGTTTATTTTTTCTGCACAGATAAACTAAACAAACGGTAAAGAACATTGAAGTTCGCGCTGGTAAAGGCCCCTCGTATAGTCTTTGCGAGACACTTCAACTCTTCAAGGGGGTACAAAAGTTCCTCCATTTTAAGAATCGGTACTCCCCAAAAACGCAGCTTCTACATCCTAGTCACTGGTAAGAGCGCCGCAGCGAGGAGAGAAGAACTGTTAAGTGTACCAGTACAGCCAATTATGCATTCGAGGCTCCCTCACTTTTCATTTGTTTTTTAGTAGAGGAAACAAATTTTATCTTCCGAACGGCACTTAAATCAATCATTATTTCTTTGCAAAAGCAAGCTGATCAAACAATTTTCCACGATTTGAACGTACTGTCTAAACGCTATGTTCCACTATGTTTTAGTTAACGATTTATTAATTAGATCGACGGAAATGAACAAAAATATGTATACGTAACTGATGCTCAAGAGAGAGACAAGGTAGATTCTGCGATAAATATTCTAAGTCAGCCATGTCCGTCCACTTCACGAACAGATCTCAGAAATCGTAAGAGCTGCAGGCATCAAATTTTGGGGACACTTAATGAAACCTATGTTCTTCAAGAAACTTACACACCTGGTCACCTTAACCAGTTGTTTATGCCAGCTGTGAGTTAACTCGCCGATAAGGTCAAAGTTCTTTGAAGCCCTGTCTACCTTTGGTATTCCAGCAAAGTACGTTCGACTTTGCATGATGACGTTGAGAAGCACACAAAGCTCCGTCAAAATAGGTAAAGACCGCTCCGAGCCTTTCGATACCAAAAGAGGTTTTAGGCAGGGTGATACCTTATCGTGCGACTTCTTTAATCTACTGATGGAGTACGAGGTGTGTTCAAAAAGTATCGCGAATTTTGTGTTTTTTCAAAAATTATTTATTTATTCATGAATATCTATTTTGTCCCCTTCAAAGTAATCCCCATGAGATATTATACACTTGTGCCAACGGTTTTTCCAATCTTCGAAGCACTTCAAAAAATCATTTTTTTATCTTGTCAGATCCTCCTTCGATGCCGTCTTTATCTCGTCAAGCGTAGCGTAACGTCGTCCTTTCATGGGCCTCTTCAGTTTAGGGAACAAGAAAAAGTCACAGGGGGCCAGATCTGGGGAATACGGTGGCTCCGGCATCATTAGTGGTTGTTTTGGCCAAAAGTCGCGCACAAGCAACGATGTGTGAGCAGGGCAAAAGCCAATTTTGTTCTTCCACAAATCCGGGCGTTTATGGCGGATTGCTTCGCGCAAATTGCGCAAACGCGGTATATTCTTATTCCGTTCTTTCCTGTGGCAAGAACTCATGATGCACCACGCCCGCAATCGAAGAAAACTGTCAGCAAAACTTTCACTTCGACCTAACTGGCGCGTTTTTCGGTTTGGTCGGCGCTTCCATTGAGATGATTGAGCTTTGGTTTCACGTCTAACCATAACCCACGTTCGTCACCAGTTATGACCCTTGGGCAATTTGGGTCGTCGCGGACAGAGTTTAACATCCTAGCAATGTTCTGCGTGCTGTTTTTGGTCGCAATTGAGGTAAAAATCGAAGACGATCACAAAATACGTGCAAGCGAAGCAGCTGTCAATAATTAAGTGAACATTCAAAATGGCCGAGCTTGTCGGCATAAGTGAGAGACATGAGTAGCAACATAACGCCACAAAAAAATTGAAATTCGAATATACGTAACCCGCGAAAATTAAATATTCGCGATACTTTTTGAACACACCTCGTACATACTGCGCCAGTGCCCAAATGCTAACAGAACGGGCACCATCTTTACCAGAGATAACATGCTACTTGCATATGCCGATGATATTGACATCATCGGCAAAAGCGAATCTGTGGTACAACAGGCGTTCTCAGAGATAGAGAAGCAGTCAAAACTATGGGCTTAGCGGTAAATGAGGATAAGACGAAGTACTACAATCAACGCGCAGTGAGTCTACGCTGAAAATCTGTTGCAATGGGAGACTACAGCTTAGGTTGTTAGGAATTTGTCACCGGAGACGTTCAGCGACAACAACACAGTCTGGAAATCCGAAGAAGAACTACGCTTGCAAACCGATGTTATTACGGGCTCAATAAGGAGTTCAAGAGCAGAGACCTCTCTCGGAAAACGAAAATTGCGCTATACAGTCGCTTATCATCCCAGTCCTGCATACGGCGCAGAAGCATGGACAATGACAAAAGAGGATGAGGCGGCAATTGGCGTGTTCGAGAGAAAAGTTCTTCGGAGGATTTATGGACCCTAAACGTTGGCGGCGAATTTCGCATCCGAACGAATCGCGAACTGTATGAGCTATGGGGACACTGACCTAGTCAAGCGCATAAAACAACAGCGTTTGCGCTGATAGACATGTCCCGTATGGATGATAACGCTCCAAAAGCGTGTTACAATCGGCATCATAGGTTGGGAGGCACTCCCCGCCTGGCGACCAAAGAGGAGATGGCGTGACCAGGTGCAGGAGAAACTGGGGTGTCCTCTGGTGGAATGTCGCCGGGACGACGTAACGGTTGTGATGGCCAAAGAAGAAGAAGAAGAAGAGTTAACTCGCCATGAAAAAGCTTCTCAAACTTTGCCGTTCGGATTCGGCATTAAGCTGTAGCCCAGTTTCTCTTGTGCGAAAACAAGAAGCACACAAGCCAAATCAATTATTTTTACATTTTTAATATCTACTAAATTCTCCATATTTTTGCGCCATCAATTTTTTATTTTTATTCAATATGAACCCAAAAATTAATACTATTTTTGTTTCTGAAATATGATGTGCCGTTGAACTTTTTCGGCAAATATTTAGTTCGCTTAGTGTGCCATGCATATGAAATGTTGAATAGCACTGCCAAGCATTTCAAATGTACTATTACTATGCTATCGATATTTTCACAGTATTTTCATAGCAATAGCACAGCTTTGCTCTCTGATTTTTGTACTATTCATTTCCATGTAAACTACCATTTCGAAAAAGCACAGCACAGACGATAGCAAATGAAATTTAAAACTGACATTAATTTTAAACCCTGCTTTAACTTACGATTTCGTTTTTAATGCTGTTGGTTAGCAAAAAAAATTTTTTGCGAACAATTTGAATTAAATCGATTGAAATGATAAAATAAAGTGAATGTTTAAAATGACCAAGAGGGAAAACTTTTGCGAGGCTGAGGAACATTTGCTTGTGAACCTTTTTGAGTCAAACAAATATATTTTGGAGTAAAGTGTGATGCAAAAATTTATAAAAAGAAGGCGAAAGCTTGGCAGAGACTTGGAGATCACTTTGCCGAATAAGCCAAAGTTTATTGTCCTTGCAGAAAGTTAGACAACTGAACGGCCTGAAGGAAAGTCATGCCCACTGATGAGGAAGCTGCCATTTGTATAAAAACGCGGCATAACCAAAAGTTTGGTCTCTGATGACATTGCTTGATTCCTGTTATGAATCCGAGTCATGATCATTGAACAAATTGTCAACATACAGATCAATAAAATAATGATGCCTTTTCCTGAACTCTCTTGCAATATTTATTCATTCCTCTGTCTCTTCCGAATCTATTTCCATTAAGTGGATGTACAAAATTCGTTTATTATTTATTAAATGTTGGAGTCAACTGTTGCTCCTACGTTTTATCGATACATTTTGGGACTAAACTAGAGTTTAAAATTTTACTTGAGCATGAGTCGAAGGTAAAGTGTGTTGCCTGGTACTCGTCAAGCAGAGGGCAAATTGACTAATCGGATATTCAGAAATGAAACTTGGAAACGACTGGACCAAATTGTATACCACCTTCTGCAGGGTTGTTCGAACTTAATAAGCGTTCGTCTAAAAAGAAAAGTCGAAAAAATTCGAAATAAAGGAGCTGCAGGCGCACATTTCGTTTTTTAGTTCAATTCAATTACACTTGAACACGTGGCGCAGTAGGCGGTCATTCCACTTGACAGCTCAGCATGAGCACTTCCTGGTTTGATGTTAAGGTTTTGGTTTTCAAATTTTAATTGCATCTAATTGTTTTTTTTTTGCTATCATTGTTTTGACATTTTTGATTAGTGAAAACCATCATACAATTATCCAGGTACGGCGCACATTTAAAAATGAGGACTGACAGCATTTGCTAAGAGAGCTAGAGAGAGTATGTTAGAGAGTGTGTGTAAGTGAGAGAGAGTCTGACAGGGCACTCGCACGCAAATTTAAAGGCTATTTACACTAGGAGTGCGTTATGCGTTAATAGCTAACAGCTAGCTTTTTTCCCATACAAAAAAAGCCAAGTGTGTGTGTGAAAAAAACGATATTCATATTATATACTTGATGTAAGTCATTATCAGCAACATCAAAGTGAGCTGTGCAAACAAAAACCCTCCCCTAAATTTGCCGCCGGCAATCGGAGAGAGGAGAGTGGGACAACCTTTCACAAGGAATTACAGCAACAGACTTTAATAATGTGGACTAAATTGAGAGCACAATGACATATACGCCTTACGTATAATTGTATCATGGTGAAAACTTTAAGTGTGATTTATACAAAGTGATTATTACATACAGTTTGATATTTGTTTCGATGCCAAGAAGATCAGCTTTCTTAGAATGCCATGCAACACCGAAAAGTCGCAGCATTTATAATGGTAGAAAAAAGTGCTATTGAAAAGGAATGGGCTCGATTCAGAATGCTGGAATATCCTACTCCTACTCAAAAATGCTTAATAATAGCAAGAAAATTGAGAAGAGGAGAAGTTCGTGTTCGGCAAAGTGATGAGGCAAGATTACAATGTGCGACTTTTGAACAACAACGTCGGTAATTAGAAGGTTCCAGCTAGTTCTTACTTCAATTGTTTTTAAATGTTTAACGTCAAGTTAAACGTATGTACACCACTTCAGGGTAAGATATGGCAACTTAGAGCACAGTTGAAATTGGTTTATCAAAGAATATCGTTTGCCCCAAGGAAATGACTCAACTATTCAAATACCAAACGAAAAGGTTTATAGCATTCTAAAACTTTTCACTATTTAAATGCCACAAACCACTGGTAGATATGCAACAAATGCAAATTGAATCCAGCTACTTTAATAGTTAAAACTTTTCCACTTTCAGGTTGATGAATGAGTTAAGCTAAGCTCTGGTCTTTGCGGCTGATAAATAAATATGTTTGTTCAACGTGTGTCCACCACTGACCACCACCGGGCGAACGGAGCTGCCACGAAATAAACATTTGCTCACATCAGCAAGTCCCAAAATCAAACTTTAAGCTGTTCCCACTTTAAGTTCTCCAACATTAATGATAACAAACTAACCGCAACGCAAATGAATTTACACACAGGCAACAAATTTCAAAAGGAAACGCCAGCAGCAGCAGCATTAAAATAATGGCATGAGGCGTGTACTGAAAGGGGTGCGAGGAGTCCAGTGACTCTTAGCTGCGATTTTCAACTTAATTAATTAAAAGCAAATTAAAAGTTTTAATCTTTGAGCTACGAATTTGTTGTTGCTGCCCCCGAAAGCAAGCAACAACAATGTGATTTAGAGGAGGCGGAAGGACGGGCAGGGATGAGCAAAAACAATAAACTGTTGTTGTTGCTGCTGCTGCCGCTGCTGCCGATGTGAAAACAATCAAGTCAAAAACCCATAACAGCAACAACAATGAAAGAACTTTGGTTTCATAAGCCAGTGTAAGCAGATTTTATCTTAATTCAACGCAAAATTAACAAATTGCCAAGCCAAACAACGGCTGACAAAACAAGCAAAGTCAATTTGTTCGAATGACTTTGTTGCCGTTTCTTGGGACGGAAAACTTTACCTGTGCATGTGGAATCTTGAAGCTTGTTTAAGATGTGAAGCAATTTTGTGGCACATTCAAATCGAATGCACGTAGTCCGACGACCATCATCTGGGGGGGACGTCATTTGCTGAATTTATGATGCCATGTCGTCGCAGTGAGCTGCATTCATCACGTGCCCGTCAGCTGCATGTCCAAGGCGTCGGATAGTTGTCATAAAAGCCGCGCGCTCATCAACGGTTTTCGGGGGGAATCATAAAACGTTCATGTTAACGCTCCAAGGAGACAAGGAGACGTCTTCCGGCCACGCCGGAAATGTGCTGCGAATATTTTTGAATATTGTTTCTTTAGCCTAATTGCTTGGCTCGTATTGCACGAGCACATAAATTTATGCCTGTCGAGTGGGCCACGCCCACAGCGTCTTGTTTTGCATTTACGAAATGAAAATATTGTCCTGCCGGTCCTGCCAAGTACACAAAGTTGATTCTGTCAATGGGCGCCGCATTTAGTTGCAACATTTTATTGTGGAGTTTTTGGCAGTGTGCGGACTTAGTTGCTGCTGTTGTTGTTGTCGTCTCGTAAATGTCATGGCAGGCATTTGCATTTCAATTTCCATTACAATTTCACAATTTTTGGAACGCCAACACAGAACAGAGGCGTCCTGGGCCACCTCCCCGTTGCTGTTTGGCCGCGATTAGCGCGCTATAAATCCAAAAATGTTGCTGTATTTTAACAATGTTTTTGTGCTGTGCTCTGCCAACCAATACGCTCCCCATGCTGTTGTTTGTGTTGTTAAATGCATGCAAAGACCATAAACCAAATCGTTTCGGGCAGACACGCCCCTTTGTGAAACTGTAAAACATGGTACTGGTGGTCGTCGTGGTCCTAGAGAAGAGGCGAGAGAGAGAGAGAGAGTCTCATATCACAATGATACGAAATATGCAACTCATTTGGTTGACGGTTGGGGCAACCGGCAGCATCCCATTTGCATTATTTGTTACTCGATACGGATTTAATTTTAATCGCGCATTTGCATTAGGACATCGCTTGGCTTCATCATGTGTTTCTAAAACCATGTACTCTGATTTAAGCGCTATCGTTTGGCTTTGAAGAGATGTTAAAATGGATAAAATAACAAGAGCTGAAGAAGAGTGTTCCGACTAGAAAATACCCAGTTCCCTTGATTTTGTGTGTTTTGATCACACATTTCCACTGCTTTTGACTTGCTGCTGCTTCTGAGAAAAATATTAATTCGCTGTCAAGGCAAGCACAAAAACTGATTTCTGAGAACAAGCAATCAGCACCAAGAGTCGTCGCATAACGCTATTTAGTCATTTTGCTTTCTCTGCTTGCGCTCAGCGGAGCAAGTCAGAGCTGCTGCTTCAGTTCAGCGGCGCCAGTTGGAGCACCAGCAAGCGCTTTTGTTATTCGTCGGTAGCACAAGCGCGACAGAAGTTGCTCGTCTCTTCTCAGCAGCACCAGTCAACAAATAATATATGGTACCAACAACAATAATAACTAGAGATCGAGAGAGAGAGAGAGACCGCGAGTGTGAGCGCGTACGCACAAACACATACAAATATATTATGTGTGTGCAGAAAAATAATCAAAATTATTGACTAGCTCCGGGGCTGCTGTCGGCGCTTGCAAGAGCGCAAGCAGCGAAAAGCAAAATGACAAAAAAGCGTTATGTGACGACTGTTGGTGCTGTTTGGGGAAGGGGGGTTAAGTAAAGTAAGTCAAATGGCTTGTCTAGTTGACACAGCCCCAAGGCTTGTCACGTTGACACAGCCCCAAAGGGCCAAAGCCGAGCTTCTCTCAATCTCTTGGCTTGTGCGCTTCTAATTTTCACACAAGAGAAAGGGACCTACAGTTTAACGCCGAATACGAACGGCAGCTTGAGAAACTTTTCATGGCTAATTACAACAAAGCTGGCGCCAACAGCAGAGAGGCGTGACCGGGTGTAAAGTTTTATTCAAAGAAAAAAACTTTTCATTAGATGTTCCGAGGCGGGATCGAACCCACGACCTCTTGCACAGCGGTCGCGCACACTAGCCGCTGAGCCACCCGGCCACAAATTTTCCAAATCGAAAACAAACTTCATATGGGTATACAGCAGCTACATGTACAAATTTGAGGCTCTATCCCTTATGGTCTCTAAGATCGACGCTTTCATACAGACAGACGGACATGGCTATATCGAATCGGCTTTTGTCGCTGATCAAGAATATATAAACTTACTGTTACATACACTTGCACAACTTCAGAATCCCCGTTTTCCCATTTTGAATCAGTACAGGGTATAAAAACATTTTACTACTTTTGGTTCAATAAGAGGCGTTGCTGAGAGTTCTTAATTTAACCATATTCATGTTGAGTCTGTTTTAATGTTTGGTGCTTTTCTGTCAATTATGAGTCGCATTTTTTGATGCAATGGAAGTAACGCAGTTCTATATTCAGTTCAATATGCTAATTGCTGGGGTAGGGTGGGGCTGGGGCTGCGGCCCTCGATTGATTGTCCGGTGATGATCGGAAAAGTACACAATACTTCCAGATCTGGAAAAAAAAGTGCAGAGAGGCAGAGGTCATAATCATTTTTCCAGCTCGGACTCAAACAAATGGGTGCGTTAGGTACCGCCAATGCTTACTATATACAAAAGTTGAATCAGGCATTCGCTCTCAAGGCAGCGTTTATCCTAATGAATTTTAGCATTGAGTCGTCACTTTTGATAATTCATTATTACACGCAGGCGACTGGTGAGATGAATTGACGAAGAGAACTTGGTTCACGTGATACCTTATGACCCTTAATAAACCAAATTGTATAAACTCTTTGGCAGAAAACATCACAATAACTAGGTAGTATAACACAGAGCGACAAAATTCCTTTTTATACCCTTGAAGAAGGTATATTAAAATTGTCCGGAAGTTAGTAACGCATAGAAGGAAGTATTTTCGACCACATAAAGTATATATATTCTGGATCAGCATGACGAGCTGAGTTGATTTAGCCCTGTCCGTCGGTCCGTCCGTCCGTTTGTTTATTTACGTAAACCCAATAACGAAACTTACTTGAAATTTTAAGTACAAAACGTTTCATTTAGAACGCTGGCAGCCGTTTTTTTTCTGAGTGTATGCAGCACATCAAACTGTAATTGTAGAAGCCTCCAGGGAATCTATTGCGGTAAATTCGTCATAGTCCAAGACAATCAAATCTTTTAGGTCACATGAGCCACCTCTTCGGAATAACATTTTCCATCATTGCGTTTCTTTTTTGCTCTGCGCATAGAAAAAAGTATGGATAGTTGTTGATGATGATTTTGGTATCCATTCGGAATGGATATTAATTAATGTCCTCTCATAAAAATCCATTTAATGTTAACTTGATCTTAGATTTTCATCAAACGAAAAACATCAAAAGGATGTGAAAATGTTTATATGGAAATGATATATAATATCCAAAAAAGGTTTAAAACAAATTTATTCTAAATGGATCTTTGTGGATCTTTATTTTCTGTGTACACAACAATATCAACTTAGTCCTTTAATCACCTTCTTCTTTGCCAATAACAAACATAATTGCGGTGGCGTTTGCACTTACGTTACGACCTTCCATTTCCAGACTTGTTAGGCAAAGGTATAAGCTGATTCTAAAACTATGGACTATTAATCGGGCTCTAATTTTTATATCTTCAAGTGAATTCGAATTATTTTCAATTTTTCAGGCAGATAATTAAGCTCATAAACCCGTTATTAACACGCACACACACCCACTAGACACAGCAGTGGCATTGCCATTTGCCAGACCGAACCCAAAGTAGCTTCATGTTGTCATGTTGCCAACAGCTGCACTTACAAACAAACATGCAATGGCAGCGGATGGTGACACAGTCGGCGAGCAGAGCAGGCATGTATGTACGAACCACCAGCAGCAGCAGCAGCAGGATACCCTCTAAGCACTGAGGTGGGGACCAGGACCAACGTTTCGTCGTCGTCGTCTCATGTTTTGTAAATTAAGCAAACAAATTAAGTGCACTTGGCGCCCGGGTACCACACGAGGCTCGCTGTTGCGCTCCATGTAAACACATTGTGATTGTAACAAAGCCATATATCAAAACCGGCACACACGCAGAGCTGTGGTGCCAGCGTCCTTGAGCCACCTATTCGCCCAAGGACGTCGGGCTTAAGTTCGTGACCCCCACGCATTGCACGTTAGTTTGTCTTAATTAGTTGCAGCAACAGCAGCGGGCGCATCCGCAGTTGCGTACCCATTGCATATTGGTTACAAAGTGCCACCGCCACGGCAACCTTGGACTTATGCTCCGGCATCACCTGCCGGGGCTTACCTGTGCGCATTACTTACAAGCCATTGGCTGCTGCCAAGACTCAGCCACAATTTCAACTCCCTCACCTTCATAATTGTGCAGTCATCGTGCCATTTAAAGTTTCCCAAGCACGCATACTTATTGCGAGCAGGCTCCCAGCAGGACGCATGGTACATGGCGTATGCGTAACGCAAAATGAGTAGGCAAAATGGGTTAAAAGAACACGTGCCACAGGAATTTTCAAGCCCTTTCCAATTCACTCTGCTTCAGCACTAAATTAAAAGGCAAAAGTTGCTGACAGCTACAAAGTTAATATGTGGAGTTCTGCTCGGGAATGCTGGCCAACTTTCACCAGTCCACTGTGCTGGGTCGATCTGTGCCATAGAAATAGAGTCCTAGTTTTTGATATCTAATAGGATGTCAAGCCATAATATGTCCCACCAATATTCGCCATGTTGTCATGAGCGATCAGTAGATTTTGCACTATATTCCATACCTTCAATTATAAAGATTGTAGGGATTTTTGTACTTCTGTCAAAATCTCATTAAGTTCGTTTTGTTAAGGTCATTTAGCATCTCCGCTAATGCTACTACCTTGTCTTCCCCTGGGTTCAGCTGTAATAGAATGTTATTCTTGCTTAGCACCCAATGCAGAATTACGTATCTCGTTAGTTAATTGCCACTTAGAAGATTAACAGATTCCAGAGCTGTGACATCACTGAATATTCAATGAAATTCACTAGGCAACAAAATTTAGTATATCGAAGTGTTGCTGGTGACTCTAGATAATTTTTGTATACTGAATGGTCCATCACGTCTACATTTTTGATAATCTTAGCTTAATGCTCCATCAAAAAGGTGTACAAACGGAGGTCGAACGAATTCGGGAAAAGAAAAAGGCAGGGGCGACCAAAACTAAGATGGAAAGATTAGGTGCTGGAAAATATTGAGGCGCTTGAGGTAACCAACTTGTGCCAGCTTGCACAATACAGAGGCGAGTGGCGGGCATAAATTGTAGCGGCCGAGACCGTCAAGCGATTGTGATTGAATTATCGGGTCAATAAGAGTAAGCAGCTTAAATTTGCTTACTTTTCAATTTTTTGCATGTTTTGACACTTTTTAAAAACGTTATGTGGAGTTCCTTTTCGTTTGATTTGGCACACTTTGACATTGAGGGTATTCACTAGCCCTCGTAAAATGGCAAAGCGTAAAGGCGTAGATCCAAAAGTTCTCTTGAGAAAAAAATTACTACATTTAACATGCCTTAGGGAATGTTTACAAAATCAGTTGTTAATGTGGAATGTTTTGAAGTGTTGTAAAATTATTCAAAGAATCGGTTAAAAATACTTGGTATCGAGATATTTCAAGATTTTTGTCTTAAAAATATGCGGTCACACCAGCAAACATCAAATTATAAAAAAGAAAACTGGAAGGCAATTTAAAGCGCTTGAAGAATGTTATGACGCTAAGCGATTCCGCAAGGCCCAGTGGAGCATCTGACCTGCAGCCTTATGTTGAAGGGACCATTTCTTGTATCATTCCTTGTGGATGTGTCGCCCTTGCATCGCGTTAACCAGGCCATCTGGTGCATGTTTGGCTGTCACAATATCATTGCCGAGTGCTTGGCCGATAAACTGATCAATGCTGCAAAGAGTTCCTGAAATTCGTACGCCATCAATTTAAAAAGAAAAAGATGAAAACTTAACAATTCCACTGACATGTTAACAAAAAATGTAAAATTCCTTCCGTAGCTTAACTGGGGTCGTGATCACCCACGATTTAAAAACATACAAAAATACAATAAATAAAACTCTGTCTGTTGCAAGAACTAGAGTGTCGCCATCACCTACTCCAAAAATTGCTTTAATTTTCCTTGTTGATGCAGCTATTTTGCATACCATTTCATGAAGGGCCTAGTCATTTCATCGCTTATTCAAAGCTTTTTGAACCCTTTGTCTTGGCACTTTTATATTGATTTTATATAGTCCCAAGAAAAGTTTTGACACTCAAATAATAGCTAGGTGGTCTCGCCAGCTCTCTCGATTAGTCCCTTAGTGTCAGTTCTTGACAGACTGTCAACAGAGTAGGCTCGTATCGGACGAAATTTTTTTCGTCTCGTCATGAGAGCAGCTCTCTGGATTAGTCCACTGATGCATTACTTCGGCAAGCATTTGGTGTGAATTTCCGAGTGTGTTCGGCCCCCCGGGTCATGGCTGGGGAATACTACTTAGTGTCAGTACTTGACAGACTGTCAACAGCACTGACCAGATAGAATTAGTCTGTGTCAACAGAGTAGGCTCGTATCGATCGCAATTTCTGCGGATTTTTTTGTTCATTGCTTTAACCCTTTCGTGAGGAGAAACAAAATGACCTTTTGCAATTATTGTCGTGGGAGCATTAAAACAGAGGGAGTAAGTTTTATTCATGTTCCCAAAGATGGGAAGAATCCTTAATGGAGAATGGTACAAATGGAAAAATCTGCCACACACTTTTTAAGCTACCGATTTGAAGCCTTTAACCAACAAAGGCCAGGAGTCGAAGAGAAGACGCCTCATGCCTCATGGAGAGTGAACCGAAAATCATTCGACATAGGACATAGGCTGCTACAGTAGGCTGCAAATGTACCCCATTGCCATTCTAAGGGTTAAACACAGAAAATGTTGCAGTTTCACTCACTCACATGAAATTAGTAGGCTCACTCTCATTTGTCAACATACAATAAGGGAGAGATTTTCATTAGCTCTGAATTTGAAAATTAACTGTTTCAAGCAGTTCTACGATTTCTTAAAGCGGAGATCTACCATGTGAGCCAACTGACCATATTTTGTACCATCCATGGGTTTGCAAACCACTCGGAACAATGTGCGAGGAGTGGCAACCTTTGTGGTGTATACAAAGCCATCAAGAAATTGGCAAACACTAAAGCCAACACACCGCCAACCAGGGTCCAAGATGAAACTAATATTACAGCGATACCTGACCAGCTCTCTCGTTCAAGAGAAATTCTTCAAAGACGACCGAATCGCAGCAGAAACCGGAGGGTTTTACAAAGTTGATAATGGCGTTGTGGTGACGCGAGACTCACCGTTCACTCGAAAGGCAGTCACAGTGCTAGTCTTGCCGAAAATAAAGGCGTTTTCATAGTCGTCCTCTAAGATGCCCTCAAACGCACAAATAACGAGGCGGGATTGTATCCAGTGTGTTATCGGAGTTCTTCTTGCACATTATTATCTCTGCTGCTGCGCAGTATACAGCTAGTAGCTCAATGAATAAAAATTGTTGTTTTTCAAATATTTGTCTGCGAATGCAGAGAAATATGGACCGAGTTTATACGCAGGAAGTCCGAAGTGGAAGCTGTCTATTGTTACCGCATTACTTTTGGAACGATATGCCACAAATTTGACTGCTAGATCAATGCTTTTTAATAGTGGCACTTAGCTTTAACACTTACTTTCCTCTCACCGTTACGAGTTTATTTAACTCGCGGATTGTCAATGTCCGAAAATAAAACGACGCAAACTAGCTCTGACCTGCTCTCATCGACCGCTGACCTGCGAAGCGCGCTGTTTGCTCTCTTAAGCCGTGACTCGGCTTGCGCTCGGCTCGAGTCTGTGTGAATAGCGAAATGTCATCGAACCATGTGGGCCAGGCATGACCATCGCAGATCTAATACAGAATGACCTACTTATAAATCAATTTTCCAACCCTGAGCACTCCTTCTCCTTCAATAAAACTCAAAGAATACATTTTATTTGTTTTTATTTATTTCTTCATATAATTTTTGCCATTAATTTTGAGCTAAATTTCACGCCATTTCTTGGCGTGTTTCATTTTGCCTTTCAGTGGATTGAGTGTGTGTGTGTATGTGTGTGTGGTGTGAGTGTGTGCATGTGTCAGTGTGTGCCTTGATTTTCTTTTTTTTTAAATTGGCGTTGCTTAACTCCCAGTAAATTATCCATAATTAAGCATAGTATTTAATTTATATATATATTTTCTTTTTAGTTTGGCTCATTTGTTTTTACGCTTGTTTATGTTCTTTGTTTCATCCTTTTCCTGTAATTAAGTTTGATTTTACATTTTATTATTCGCTTAGTTTCGTTTCGAATTTTTGTGTCTGTGTTTTGATTTACAATTGTTGCTTGCTTTGCTTTGATTTGGAATTTTGCTCTCCGGTTCGGAATCAATACACGATACGCCTTTGACAAGGAAACGTATTAACATTTGATTGGAAATAATTCGGAATTTTTTTGCTTGCCAAATTGCGCTGGCAAAAACTCATTCGGGTTTACTCTTAATCCATCAAACTAACATTTAGGGCTAGGTTCTCTGCTCTTCTTACGTTATTTAGCTAGTTATTTAACTAGATTCAAACGGGGCGGCTAACAAAATTGTTTAACAAAAATTAAAAAAGTACAAACACCGCAAACGAAAACCACAAAGTGCAAATCATTTCAATTCGAATTGAAAACTCTTTGGACAATTTGACTTTTTGGGTTTAAATGGATTTCTATGATGACTTAATTAGTTGTTGTTTTTAATTGTTAAACTTTAATTAATATTTTGTTTATTTTATGGGTTGCACATGAGTTGTTGCCTTTGTTTTTTGTATTTTTTTTACAATTATTATTTACATAGCTTACGTTGCTAGGCGGCTGCATTAGTTGGATGGTAGGAGGGGGTGGTGTACTTAGTTTATAAATGTGTTGGACTTATGCTTATTAATTGTGTTTTGTTTTTTTTGTCGTGTTTCATTTTATCAGTTTTACAAACTGGTATTTTTCTCTCGTCGATTTTGCAAGTGCGCGTGTTAATTAACATTAATTTATTGATTCTCTTTTTTTTTAGTAATTTTATTTCTGTGGTTTCGCTTTCGTTAACAGATTTTAACATCGCACCGCATTCTCCTTACGTATTCAATTTATGCTAAGTATTCGGTATTTTGTTTCGATTTCTGCCACTTTGTAGCTTGCCCTCATATACACACTTGACCACATTTCTCTGCCCACAGCCACGAAATAAAGTGAATTTGTAAACTTTCTAAGATGTTACGGCTTTTAGTAAGCAAACTTGGCTAGATTTAAAAGCTCGCAGTTTCTTTTCAATTAACTACTTAATTTTTTTTTGCTTTGTTTTAAAAACAAAAATTTCGACTTAAAGAGTTAACAAGTAACTCGCTGGAATATAAAGAAGTATTCAGTTAGTTAGGCACCATCTGGAAGCATTAAAACTCGTTTTAACAAATCCAGATATATTTCAATTTCTTTTCGAAAACATTTCTAGTTCATGAATTTGCGCTAGGATCTGCTTGGATTTCATTACCGCTACCATTAAAAATTCACCTAATCCCTGGATTTCTGGATCCATCACGTAGTTTATTAGATAAATTTCGGTTCGAAAGATTTTAGTAGGAGTAAAATTGGATTTCCGCGTCACCCGTCACGCTGACATGTATATTTTGAGTACTGAGAGTCGAATTCTGAGTACTGAGTATTGAGTTACCAGTATCGAGTACTGATTATCGAGTTATGAATATCTTTTACCTAGTATCGATCCCTTAGTATTGAGTACTACGTATCAAGTACTAAGTACCGAGTAATAAGTATCGAATACTAAGTATCGAGTACTGAGTATCGAGTACTAAGAGACGTGTTCTGAGTATCGAAGTCTGAGTATCGATTACTAAGTATCAAATTCTGAGTATCGAGTCCTTAGTATTGAGTATCGAGAACTAAGTGACGAGGTCTGAGTATCGAGTACTAACTATCGAGAATGTAGGATCGAGATCTTAGTATCAAATACCAAGTATTGCATAGTAAGATCGAGTGCTGAGTATCGAGTACAAAGAGTCGTGTACTGAGTATCGAGTACTAAGTATTAAATACTGAGTATAGAGTACTTAGTTTTGAGTATCGAGAACTGAGAATCGAGAACTAAGTTACGAGGTCTGAGTATCGAGTTCTAACTCTCGTGTACTAAGTATCGATTACGTAGGATCGATATCCTAGTATCGAGAAATAAGTATTGACTACTGAGTATCGAATACCGTGTAATGAGTATCGAGTACTGAATATCGAGTAAAGACTAACACACAAACACAAGTAATTGAAAGTCGGAGCACATCTTATACATCGTGAGTATTAGCCACAGTCATATCTTTTTTATATTTACCATTGATCCATTGGGATGGTTACAAAACCATTCATATGCCAAGTGTCATCCAGATGGGTTAAAAACTGAGAAAGAAGATGGCATAGAACCCTAGACAGGGTTCAAGGCTTTATAAATTCAACCCGTTATGCTGAATGCACTTTCTTCAAGTAGTAGGAGCTGCTTACATCTCTGTATTTCAAACATCTGATAAAATTATAGCACCCTCTAAAAGGGTATAAATTTCTGGGGCTTGAGGTAATAGATCTGTGAATTGAGGGTTCAGCATAGATCACTTAAGCCACAAGCTATGGAGATCAACCTGACTTCATCATGTATTACGCAGAAAAACAAAAAGATCCATTAAGACTGGGTATTAATGAATAACGATTTTTGATATTATAAAAAAAACATTTTTTCATATCCTTTTGAAAATTTTCGGCTCCATTGGATGAAAATGTAAGATCAATTTAACAATTAATAGATATTTTAAACAAAATGGATACCAAAATCATACAATGGTTCATCAACAACTACAATATTTTTTCTCTGGGAGTAGATACTAAAGAAGTCTAAGCTCTTAAGACTGGCTTTGAGAGAAATTTAATAAAGCAATACATTGCACTTGAACTAAGAAATTGAAATGGAATGGAACTTGAAAACCTCTTCAAGCTGAACTTTACCGATTATAGAAGTAGAAGGAATATACATCACTGGGTGAGATCAAAAGTATGAGCTGTATACCACTAAGTGCTACACATGCGCGAAGGAAGCAGATCCCAAACCTATGTCACTATTAACTTTATTATGGATACAGAGAAAACCAGAGCTCGAAAAAGGTGCTCCCGTTTTAACAGACTGTCAGAAAAATGTTAATACTAGGACATTATTTAAAAGTAACCGAAATGACATCACCTCTGAACGTACTCTTTGCTCAACCAAAGAGCGCTTTTTTCTATCACTTTGCTAATATGTTGCCATAAGACACTTTGCTGGGCAGAATCTACAGAAAGTGGTATTTGCCAATGAACGTGTCTGTAAACTTCAAGTGCGTATGCGTGGTAGAGTAGTTCTAACGCCACAACAACAAAAACAGAATTGCTCAGTTGCTTATGCTCAGCTGCTGACAGCAGAACGACAGAATCACCTTCAAAACAGACCTGGACTGGACCTGTGACTTTTTGAAAGAGAAGCACAGAAAAGCAAATAAATCGACAGCAGTATTAAGTGCTCGCCAACATAAGCACATTATCGTGTCATCTTCAATTGGCTGGGTCTGCTTCAAGCTCTTATCGTAAGACAACATAATCGAGAAACATGAAACATAAACTCTTCAAAGAGTTAATAAGCTTGTTTAATTTGTACCTGTCCTTTTGGTGAGCAGACAGTACAAAAAAATTAGTTGACTATCTTTTGCGTGCTTTGGAGAAAACTGAAGCAACCTTAAGACAAGTCAATCAGTGGAACCACACAACGATAGCAATGTATAGTAGAATTAGACTTCTTTCTGGGTACTGTGAACCCAAAGGTTACTCTTAGCAATCTGGGAATGGGAACAAAAGGAACTTAGAATACTATGTCCGTGATAGATGTCGTCATTTGTTTAGGCAATGGAATAGCACGGGACTTCTAAGCTTAGCAGGGAACACGATAGCTTACAAGGCTATGTAGTAGCGATGGGCGCTCTCCCAATTTTCGGCGCAAATAGCAATAAAACACAGCTAGCGCTTCGCGTTTCAGCATCAAAAGCAAACACAATACGATCTTGCAAACGTAAAGAGTTCGAAACTAGTTTATATGTTCGCATTAAGAAACAATTAAAGCGAAAAGAGCAAAACTAAAGCCTTAAGCGATTATCGAAGGTCACCTACAAAGTTAACAGTTCAAGCAAGTAAGCGACATTTTATTTGTTCCTACTTTAAACATTTAGAAAGCCAGTAAGTGCCTTCCATTCTTTTCTGTTGACAATGAACTTAAAAACTAAAATATGCGCAGAGATATGCAGTCAAGTGTAGATGGCAATTATGTTATTATCAGAAACGATTAATCGTTTTTTGTTTTTTTTTTTTTTTTTTGCAGCCGCAAATTAATTAATGCATTGAAAATATTCATCTTTTTTTCGTAATATGTGGGCTGTGACCCGCTTGTTTGTTTGGCAAACAACACAAACAAAGAAAAAAGGACCTGCTACTTGACGTTAAAAACGATTCTGCAAATATTTTTGTTTTCGCAGGCATTTTTTTTTTTTATTGTGTTTCAATTACACTCGATGTGCTCGAGTCCGGGGTTGTTTCCTTGTCATTTGCTCTCCGGTATTTGGTTTAAGCCGCTGCGCCTGGTCACAGCTGTGATGCAGCCAGCGTTGCCAGGGCCAGGGAAAGAACGCCCAGAGCACTGCAGCAGCTGCAGTGCGAGGCGCCTGTCAGGGCCGAGTTGTCCGGATCGCCATTGACATACCTCTTGGAGCCTTCGAGGCCGAGCAAATTGGGTGAAATGGTGGTCGGCGGCGCGTTGCTAAGTCCAATGCGTTGCTGTACATTCTTGTGGAAGACATGCAGTATGGACACCTCGCACATCAGCAATATACTTGTTTGATACTTGGGCATGGCCTGAAAAAATCCCTGCAGCACCTGACTGTGCGGATAGATTTCCAGCGAGGAGTATGTGGTCGAGCCTTCGAATGCGTCCTGTGTGATGCGCTGCAGTGGCGTTTTGTATACCTGCAAGGGGGGGTCGTCAAGGAATGAGCACGATTACCTTAGGCACTTTCATTTACACTTACCTTGCGGGCATTAATGTACCAGGTGATGTTGGCCGGCGGATAGGAGGGTCCCACCGTGCACACAGCCTTGAATTGGTCATTCACGCCGATCACCTTCTTATCCACCTGCATGACGGGATCATCTTTGGGCAATTCAATCACTTGCATATGTGCCGACCGTATGTCTGTGTGAAAGAGCGGAGCATCTTCCGAAACCTCGCACTGATAGCTGCCACTTAGCTCCCGGGTGACACCTTTGATCGTCACCGATGTGGCATCTGAATTGGTCAACTGCAATTGAAATTGGATTCAATGAGATTTTGAAACTCAAAGTTTTGCTGAATATAGAATATAGAATAGGCGTTAAGTCCGATATCATTATCAGTTTGAAGTCGATTCAAAGAGACACAATTTCATAAAAAATAGGACAGAAAATAAGGTTTTCTCGCAAACACACTCTCTCTGGCCCAAGTGGCAAAAGCTGTCAGTCCACTTTCTTGAATTGATGACATACCTATGTACATATATAGTCAATGCCTATTCAGTCAAGAATGTTGATAGGTTCAAGATAAGAGATAAAAGTTTTCCCATTCTAACTTTTTGGTGGGATTTTCCAATTGGGGGTTGATTTTTTTATGGCCCCGCCTTAGTGTCCACATTCACCTCAAATGGAAACTACCTTCCAAATTTCAAAATTCTATCTCTAACTGTTCTTGTGTTCTGTTTTGGTTCTAATTATACCCTTGCAGAGGGTATTATAAAATTGTCCGGATGTTTGTAACAGAAAAAATATCCAATCACAACGAGCTGAGTTGAGTTAGCCCGCGTCTGTTCGTCGTCTGTTTATGTATTTCCCCGTCGTTTAAGTATCCACCAAACTTTGCAGAAGTTTTTGGTATAAATACGCTGAATTTGTCGGAATGGGCCGGAGCGGAAGACTATTGCATATAGCTGTCATAGGAACGATCGGTCGAAAAACTGTTTCTGTTTTCTCATGTTCCTTGTTTTTGCAAAACTAGGTAGATTTGGTGAACTGGCACTGCTCACTTTGAGCGTGAGCTATGCAAATGCGTAAGATCCACCTAGATTTGCAAAAACAGGAACATGAGAAAACGGGCCTAAGACTTCTACATACATTTTATAAAGTTTGAATCTTCAGATTTTTCTTTAGCTTTTTGCCTTAGCTTTTCAATGATTAACTTCGATTTTTCGTCAGGCTCTTTGGCAGTTTATGCTTGAATGACCTTTCGGTCAGCCTGGAATTTCTTCCATAAACCTGCGCAAACTTATTCTTGTCGTCTTTGATATAGAATCCTCTATGACTCTTGGTATATTTTTGACTTTCTTTTTTTGACTAGTTCCTCTACTTTCTTTTCCTCTTTACCAGTGGCTTGCAGCATTTATTAACACTCCCAGTTTCGACACTCTTCTTTTCCGCCATTTTCACTTTACTCATATGTTCTCCATCTCGCAGTGGCTTATGCCGCTTCCTTAGGCACTAAATACTCTCTCAATCAACTTCAACGCAAAAGAGTACTTGCAATTTTTCAAACAGACGGCAAACATCTTGAAAAAACCAGTTCATTAATAACAACATTATGTTTCTATTCAACTGAAACAAAACCTTAAAAAAAGTCGAATACAAATTCCAGAATATCGAAGTAGTTCAAAGACACAAGAGAGAAAATGGTTCATTCCCTATTCTGTAAGAGTATCCCAGTTTTGGGTTATCTGTTAGGTGTGGTTTGCATACCTCGTTGTCGCAATTTAGCATTTTTGTGTTAATTGCCAGCAAGAGTTTGCCACTTGGTGAACACTGCTGCCATATCCTGCTCAAAATCCACTTTGGAACACTGCAACAGCAGCAGCAGCAGTCGACGCGATTAAAGCGTGTGTGTTCTGTGCTCTGTCCTTTTATCCCAGACCTGGGCCTTTTGTGTTTAGGTTCGAGTTTTGCATACGCCGCTAAAGGTTGCCAGTTGCACGCTTTGTTCATTTGCATCTGTGCTAATCCCCCGTTGCACTCTCCTACCCCTAACCCTGGCATTGCCATTGTGCATTGCCAAAGGCGCACAACTGCTTTTTACGATTGTTTCAACACTTTCGCGCATTGCTTGTCCCGATATTTCTATTTAGTTGTTGTTGTTTTCTTTTCTGCTAGTTTCACCAGTTCATTCGCAGATAACGTTCGATAACGGACACCCCCCACTGGAGCATTCAGCGCTTGTGGCAGCCATTTGGCATATTGGCCAGGACTTTCCTGTACTACTCTGCCCCGCCAGACCCGCTGGCTGTGGTTTTAGTGGCTTTTGGATTTGGCGACGTTGATCTCGTTACACAATCGTGAAATGAAAACAAATGGAAAACGTATTGATAAGGTTTTCTATGTGCATAAGAGGCGGACTGTCACGGATGTGTGTGTGTTTTGTGTTGCTATTTGTACGAGCCATGAATAATGTGCAGTGGGCCACCAACGATAGACCGCATTAATTTCAGATTAGTTTCGATGAGTTATGCGTGTGGCAAATTAGCCAAATTTTGGCCTGCAAGAGACAGGCCTCAACCAAAACCGCTCTGAATAAGTCCAACGTTGGCTTTGAGCGAAATGGAAATTATTTGATTTTGAATTTATTATTTCAGGTTCTCCACGACAAACAGACAAACAGATAAACAAGCAAACTGACAAACAGACACAGAGAGAAAGAGACAAACATGCTAACAGAAAAACAAACAAACTGAAAAAACGACAAACTGTCAGTATGACATACTGATAAACAGACAAACATAGGAATTGACGTGCTGACATACTGACAAACTAATATAGCTGATAAACTGACAAACTGAAAAACTGACAACCTAAAAAACTGACAAACAGACAAACAGACATAAACGACGAACTGACAAACTGACAAACTGAGGACAAACTGACAAGCTGACAAGCTGACGTACTGACAAACTGATAAATTGAAAAACTGACAGCCTGAAAAACTGACAAACAGACAAACTGGCAATCTGACAAACTGAAACCGAAAACTGGTCAAAACTGGTAAATTGAGAAACTGACAAACTGTCAAACTGACAAACTTTCCAACTGACAAACTGACCTACTGACATACTGATAAACAAACTGACAAACTGAGGAACTGAAAAACTGACTAACTGGCAAACTGATAAATTAAGAAAAGTAAAAATAAAATAGCTTGCCAAGATGACACAGCAAAAGAGCAACGACTTAATCTCTGGCGCTTCTAATCTAGACAAGGAAGGGACCTACAGTAACGGAACGTGGCAGTTTGAGAAGCTCATGGCTAATACTCAACTGGCGCCAACAGCAAGAGGTGGGGGTTTAAATTTTCCAAAAAAAACTTTCATTTTAGAGGCTGGAACCACGACCTCATGATAAACTGAAAACTGGTAAACTGAGAAACTGACGAACTGTCAAACTGAGAAACTGTCAAACTGATTAGCTTAAGAACTGCAAAACTGACCAACAGACAAACATACTAATAGACAAACAGACTAACTGACAAAGTGACAAACGCACAAAAATACAAAACATTAAACTGTATTTGCACTTTACAGAGAAACTGAACTTTCAAAGAGGGCTCAACCATCGAGTCAAGCATAATGCCTGGATTTTTCTATGCATTTGTCTTACTTTTTAATTAAATGACACTAATTATGTGTGCTGCCCCCGTCAACTGTTCTCTGCGCTGCGGTTTGCTACATTATGTAAAAATTTGCCCTGCCCATGCCCTGGTTCCTCTTTCAGTTAAAGTTGCTGTTGTTGTCATATTTATTTAATTGCATGTGACTTTGTTGGCTGGTACTCGTGCTCTGTGGCTGACGGAAACGGAAGTGGCAGCGCCAGGAAGCGCGCCAAACAAAACGCAAATGTCTGGCATTTTGAGGAATTATATGCCCTGCCCTGCCCAGCACACACACACGCACCGCCGAGATCCCTTTTAGTTGCTCACATGATGAGGCAGTAGCCAGTTTGTAACTTCTCCACCCGCAGGCGGGCAACAAAACTCAATTCAACTCAAGTTGGATTTGTCGTGCAAAGTTTTTGCCGCTGCTGCGCTTTTTTCCTGTTCTTATTTATTTTCATTTGCTGGCTTTTAATTTCTATTTATATTTTATATTACTTTTGCAGCCGCAGCTGCAACTTTCCGACAACAGCGAAATGATGCCACTAAAGCGCAATTTAGCATGCCACAGACACGTGGAGTTTCCCTCTTCAAGCCATGTGTGAGAATAAAGTATTGTTTCAATAATTCTGGCTTTATGAAATAATAACTTTACTGCACAGCAACAAAAAAAGAAAAGCGACCGCTCAGCCCGGTCCCGCAGTCTGAATACAATGAATTTTCCCCTCCTCCCTCCCCCAACTGCAGTGGCTGACGTTGTTGTTGGCTCCTCGCTGAGTTTCCGCTGTTTGTTGTGCAGCAATTTTAATTTTACCAACGCCGTCGCGTGGACTCTGCTTGCCTCAGCTGCAGCCTCGTTTGCATGCAACACATTATGAATTATAGCTGTATCAACTCAAGTCGCGGCTGCCAGCCACACCGCACCATACACTCCTTTCTCTATCCCGCCTGTGGTTTGCCCCACTCTCCACACACACACACACACATGTGCACGTATTATGTCATGCTGAATTTCCGTTGCCTCCAGCTTTGTTGTAACTAACGGCGTTGGCGTTGGCTCTGGCTCTGACTATGGCTCCCATTCCCATTCCCACTTGCCCAGTTGCCGTTGGCATTTCACAACTTCGACTGCCTAACGCTTGGCAAAAACCGACCACAAATTTAGTGAATGAGATGTTTCCGGTGCGGCAGTTGTTGTTGCTGCTGTGAACAATTTTTGGTGTTTGGAAAATGCATGGCTTTTTATTGTCCTCATTGTTGTGAAGATGGCAACTGTGGCGCACGCCATTTCTGTGGCTGGACGGCGTTCTCCACTCGTGTATGGGGAGCTAGTTACACATTCGGCGAACGCTGCACATTATTCGCATGCATTTCACATTTATATTTATTATGTTTGTTTGCTGCCATTTGTCATAAAAAATAATTTTTGGGCAAGGTCCGCCGTCAGACAGGGACAAAAGAGATGTGTGCATGTGACTGGCTTTAAGTGGCTGATGGCAATTGGAATTGGGGGCACTCCATAGCAGAGATTGGAAAAGAGAGAGAGAGGAGAGTTGGAAAGGAGTGGAGTTATCATCTATAGATACCAGAAGAGTCAGTGCTGTTCATTCACTGACTGATTGACAAGTTATACACAGCCTAAATGGTAGGAATCAGAAAGAATGTATATTTAGCAGATATTAGAGCAGGGCGTGTTAAGCGAATTTTCTGTCAAGTCACGAACCATTCACGATTCACGCACGTAGTTTTTGAAGAGTTTTGCGTCACTCACAAATTATGCACGATGAAAGGAAGCGTGACAAATGCTCAAGCATGATCTCCATCTCATCTCCTTATAATTGGATTTGCCAAAATACAATGCACAGCGTTGGACGCAGGATTTTTCCAAGGTGGGCTTTTAACTGATTTTACCTTAGTTGCTACCTCCAAAGTCTAGTATTTAGCATGTAAATATATATCCGTTAGGGTGTGCTGTGGGTTAATCCCTCAACTCTTCAGGGCCTAAGCACGCTAGAACTTCTTTAAAAATTAACCAGAAATGGCAAGAAATTTTTCAAAGTAGCTATATAAGTAGCAATCATAGTTTTTTATACCCTGTTCCAATAAAAAATGGAAAAAAGGGGATCATGAAGTTGTGAATATGTATGTAAAAGAATAGGGAAGGAACCATTTTCTCTTGAGTCTAACTACTTCTAAAGTGAAGTATTTACTTTTTAAGTTTGTTCCAGCTGTAGCAACAAATTTTTAAGCAAGAGTGCCGCACAAAGAAGTTCACAGATGCATTGTCCAAACCGATTCCAATCAAGTTTCCAATGTTTAATTTAAACTTCCTTAGTTCCTGTTAGTTATCGATTTGGAGTCTCCTTCATTAAGAGGGTCGAACGACAACTTTCTAAATTTCTCACATTGCGCTGTGGGCCAGAAATCTAAATGGTTGGCCAAAACTCTGGCATTTCTATACCAGCCTAGCTAGAAAGCTAACATTTTTGGTGAAATGTTCTTAAAAGATTAAACTTATTTCCTGTAATTTGTAAGGCCAACCAATTTATATAAGACTAGCATATATCCTGGCGCGCTTCGCTAAGCCGCCGTCAGTCTATACTGACATCACATAAAACCGATATAGTTATTCTTTTCCGACCGGGTTTAAGTAACATTACCGTTATCGTAACCGCTAACTGTATCGTTTTCGATACCGTTATCGTTATCCTCAAATTTATCTTTATCTTTATTGTTATCGCTATCGATACCGCTAACGATATCGCTATCGTTATCGTCATCGTTATCTAGTTATCGTAATAATTATCGTTGTCGTTGTCGTTATCGTTGCTATCCTTACAAACCAAGTTTAAAGCCAATCGGATGGAAGTCGGTTTTTGGCTGCACAGTTTTCAATGACTTTTCCGACCCTAAGGTCAAATTTTCAAACATCAGAAAATTACATTTCAATTCATTTCACTTACTATCCTTACAAACCGAATTTCAAGTCAATCGGATGAAAAATAGAATTTTTGCATATTTTGAGTTTCCGCGAGAATTGTTCCTCCGCTGTGGTCGTTTTCCGAAAAAATTTACACGGGCAAACACTTGTGTGCCAGATTGTATTTAGCCATACAATGCTTCCAACCAACTCGGTTAACTGCAAGTCAATCTGGATGAAAATTAAAAAAAATTTTGCCTTGGGGCGTTCGATAATACTAACTTTTTTCCGACACTTTTCCTGGTGAAATTTTCCAAAACCCCGTCTTTGTAGGCACTTTCACCACATAAGGAAACTCCTGTCCAAATTTCAGCCCTCTAGCTCTTACCGTTTAGGCTGTGCGATGATTGCCAATCAGTCAGTAGACTACTGACCACTTGAAAATAAGTACTGGTTCGGTTCAGTGGTTCACACAGTTTTTGTACCGCCGGTTCTGTTCATTACATGGTTTTTAGAGCTAACTGAACCACGGTTTCGGTTCGGTTCAGTGGTTCATAAAGGCATATTATGAAATACAGTTGAATCTTCAAATACATAAATAAGCTTGTTATCTTAAAATTACAAAAATAAGCTTTGTTTTATAGAAAAATTGACTGTGCTAATATAGAATAGTTTGAATATTGAACGAAATAGCAGTGTTCTGGAAGTTAATTCGCTATAAAGAAAATTTCATTGTACAGAAGTTCGTAATAGAGAAGTTCGACTGTATTATGATTTCTGTTGTTATGAGACTTTTCGTACACTTTGGAAACTGAATTCCTATAAGCCAACCGAGTATTTTTAAGATTCTTAGAAGAACTTTTGAAGTCGGATTTGTAGGACTCGTCTATAAATTCTAGGAATGCACTTCGAAAACGGAGAATGTCAGCAAGAAGAGAATACGTACTATGCATCTTACACACCCTATTAATGGTATGAGAAAAAACTCTCCTGGCTAAGATTAAATGATTATCAACCTTTAAGAAAAGAATGCACACTGGTGACTGGTATATTGAGAGATCGGCTTGCAATTGCGGTAGAGGAGTACATGTTGTAAAATTTGTGTCAAGTCATCCTTAAAGGCTTTATCTCTCCTAAGGATCAATTCGGTCTATCAGTGGTCCCTTTGGTAGAGGGTCGAACTAAAATTATCTTAGGAAAACGAAGTTAATAAGTAGGTATCATTGGCTAGAGGAAAGCGATTCACGTTTTAAAACTCATCTGAACCGAACCGAACCGTTTTTCTTTTCGGTTTTAGGTTCGGTTCAGCATTTCTGAAAGGAAGCCGGTTCGGTTTGCGGTACGGCTCACCAGCTGGAAAAAAAACGGTTCGGTTCAGAACCGGTTTGCATCCCTGATATATAAGTTTTCAAAAAAAAAGAAAAGTTTTCAACTTTTCAATTTTGAATATAGTAAACATAAGCTCGTATTTGGACTTGACCCAAATCTAGCAAAAAAAAATATATTGGTAGCAGATCAATAAGAAAATATATTACATGATATGTCAAATGGTTTTTGTTTGTAGACAAATCACAGCTAAGAAAAAGTTGTGACATCTTAATAATACCAAATGTCGCAATTTTGTAATTTTTTGGCTATCTGAACTCACTATTTTGCTTTCAAAAATTTCAAAAATACTATTTTCTTTCCTTTTTTCGCTTCCTAAAAAGCTCAATTTTGTTGCATAATATCCTCCCATATTTTGAGTATTTCAAGTCAATTTCATGCCTCGTACACAGCATTCTAATTTTTGCTGACGCTTTAAAGCAAAACAAAACCAAAAAAAAAAAGAAACGAATCACTTGTCGTATAATCATAAATAAATAAAATTGAATTTGCCATGAAAAATTTGTGTGAGTTTGTGTGTGCGAAATATAAATTGAAAACTCATTCGTCCGCACATAAAACTCCAAACTCATTTACCAACACTTCAGGCAGCATTTTTCAAATTTGCCAAAACAAAAAATAAATAAAAAATACTGAGAAAAAAGGGGGACGAACGTTAAATAATAATAAATAATGGCATAAAGCGCGGGGAACGACGTCAGCTGCCGAATGATGGAGTAATGTTTGTTTTATGTAAGCGAAACAAAGCAAAAGGGGGCGGCCCCTCGATCTCTCCGGCTGGCCACATCAATCAGCAGCAACCGGACTTGATTAATTTGCTTTGATTGTGTCTTTAATTTGCAGCGAGAGAGGAGAACACAAGTAAAACCAACAAAAAAAAAAAACAGAAAAAATAAAGCAAAATGAAACGAAACGAGAGGAACTCTGCTCGAATGTTAATTTGCCACTAATTAGCATTCAAAGGCATTTTTGCACTAATTAAATATTTCGATTGCAGTATCGTGGCCAGCTTTGCATGTTAATTTTTTTCAACTTCATTTTCTTGTTTTTTTGGTTCAGCTTTCAGAGCCAGCGAATTGGAAACTATTCAGAAGCGGGAGAGTAGTAATCCATGTTCAATGACGTTACTACTGAGAAATTTTGTATAGCCTACTTATGAGAGTGGAAATAAATTTTAATTTAAGCAAATTTACACGCCACCTGCACACACCGAGGCGAACTACTTGAGATGCAATCAGGTATGAACCGCAAATGGTGAAAGGCATAAGAAAATCCAAAGAGGAGGTGGAAGAGGGCGAAAGACTACAATGAGGATAGGTCAGAGAAAAGTACTGTGGGAAATGTTGGCAGTTTACTGCTCAGAAAACTCATTAGCAATATTTGATAATGAATAACTGTATGAATGTAATGGACCCTTCCTATGATTTCTAAATTAAAATACTATTGCCACAAATATGTTTAACCCTGCAGGGTTATGTGGTGTCGTTTCGACAACGCTTCTTAATATTTTGCTTATTTTTTGTGCAGATTTTTCGTACAACGTCAGTTGCTGATGTGCTGTTGGTGCATGCGACTGGTCGGCTGCGTAGTCGAAACGACGAGCGATGAACTTTGTGTCAGCTTCGTACGCTTGTAAAAATAAATGAATAATGTAAAGCGATAAGGTAGCGATTACCACCAGTAAGAAGTCAATGTAAGTAGTGGACCAATGCACAAAATCGAAGGACAAAAGATATTATATAGAATTTCGGTTTGTGTCGCGTTTCAATTTTGTTTTTGATTAGGTCACAAGGTATTAGATTAAAGTTTGTAATTAAAGTCCACCAATTCCGTTGTCCTATGCCAAGGAAAACGATTAACACGGTCCCTTAAGTAGATTCGGCTCGAAGGACCAAAAAAGTAATAACACTTTCATATACACCTTTAAATCATTTGTTTCATTGTTTCGTGGAATGGGGAATGCGAATGGGTGTGTTCGGCCTATCGTATCCTCAACCCTTTTCCTTTTTACTATTATGCTTATGATGTCTAATGCTACGTGTGCATAATGGGATTGTGGTCTCATGTTTAGATTCTAAACATCGTCGATTCGACGAACGAAGATCTTTTTGTCATAAAGAAAACGATGACCGTCCAGGGTTAAATTTCCCATAGTGCTCTGTGGCTTTGGTGGTCGGGTGCTGCGTTCATTTAGCTCAGTGCAATTAAGTTTGAAGGTTACACAGCAGCAGCAGGAGCAGCTTTTCAGCATAAAATCGAAATGAGGCGCCGCCGGGTAGCGTTTTTTCTAATTTAAATTGATAGTCGCTGGCAGCAGGCAGCACTAACGAAGGCAAGAAGTCAAAGGCCACAAATGGAAATGGAATTTTTAAGTTAGGTCCGGGCGAAGCCAAGGCAAGTGGCAGGTTGGGTGGCAAGTGCCGTAATTGAGATTAAAACATTATAACTTGACTTGTTTTACTTTTGCTAAATCATTTCAAACAGCTAAACACGCTTAATGAGAAAAGTTACAGGCCTTGCCAAGTCGTTGTCGGCCATTATGCATATGTGCATATGTGTGGGTGTGTACAAGGGCGGGCTGGGTGGTTGCCAGCACTTGAAAGGCAGCTGCATCTGTTGATGATGCTGCCGCTGACATGCCATGCACTTATGGGTGGCAGTACCCGTTGGGGGGTGGGGCCCAAGTGCACTCCAGTCGTCCACTTGAGCGTTATTGGAATGTAAATGCATGCAGGTTAAGGTGCGGGACCCAACCGCGTCGCGCCAACCAACTTCAAAAGTCATTCAGCCCCCCGTCCGTCTGCCCGTCCGTCCACACGTGTCAGCAGCACAAAACAAAATCATCTTGTTAAATGTAATTAAATTTTTAATTTAGAGACATGGCGCGCTCGCCTCGCTGGCAATCTTCAATTAAAATTATAAAAACAAAAAAAAAAACACAATTACCAGGCCGCCCGCTGAGCCAGGACAGGAATAGGATGTGCCAAGTGCTCTAAAGTTTTGCGGCTTATTCATTGTCTGCAACAATAAAAATCAGCAGTAAGCAACCACAGGCGAAAGTCGTTGAAATTTGTGCCCCGAAAAGTTTTTGCACACTGTCAACACGGAAGGAATTATTCCGCATTAAGTTTGCGGTAATGGCAAACGGCCCGGCAGTGGCAGTCACACACCAAGTGTCCCTCTGCCGCTGTTGTTGTGGCTGGAGCGTTTGCTTTTAACATTGTTAATAACCCGACACGCCTCACATTTATGCACAGAAATGTGCGCTTAAAATTAATGCACTTGCAACAGCAACAGCGGCACGAAGACAACGATGACAAAGCCGGGAACAGAAGTGGCCAAAAAGTTTGTCGGAATGGCTGTGAGTGGGTTGAATTCGTCGAGCTTCTGCGGTAGTCAGCCCCCACAGTTCGGACTGTTATTAATTAGATGCACCAGGGGGCAGAGTGGAGAAGGGAGATAATATTCTTCTGCAGTTATCCTCTTACATTGCTAAAGTTTAATTGAGCACTGGCTGGGGAGACATAATTGAAGACGCGAAAGTTGCTCCAACCCCTTCGGCTTTCAGTGAAAACTCACCTACTTGCATAAGGTTGGTTATGCATGTCAAAGAAAATATTAATGGAGTAATATGTAAGGTTTCTTTTGGGGTGTTGGCGTCGTAAGTTGATTTACCTTTTTGGTGTTTCTGCAATCAATTAAATAGACTCAAATAATTTTAATTAATATAATTCTTTCTAAGACCTTGTCTTCTTGATCAGAGTTAAGCGGTTCAATAGTGGTTCAAAACCATATCTCTTATTTTTTTCTAGCTTTGAACTAGAAAATTGGTGTTATAGTTGTTTGATACGTTCCTTTTTCCTAACTGACTCATAACAAGTTTGAAGCAGCTTATCGGGCCTGTTACCTGTTCGATATCGATTCAAAATTGAATACAAACGCTCTTATTAGATTCATCTCAACACAACAATAGGACCCGAGCTCTGCGTATATACAGCTAGTTTTCGATAACAACGAAAAAGCAAAGCCAACTTCGTCTGAACAGAAGTTTTAATCATACCTGTTAAGTTGCCATTAGAATTACTAATCAATTAAATTATTTTTGGAAAATAGTCGTAGTGATTATATAGTTTGCTGGTGAAAAATTTATGATTATTTAATGATTACGATTAGAAATAATCAAAAATAATGGAAAATTACCATAAATTATTAAAAATAATTGAAAATAATGAAAATAATGGAAAATAATCGTTTCCATTATTTTCCATTATTTTCCATTATTTTCCATTATTTCCATTATTTTCCATTATTTCCATTATTTTCCATTATTTCCATTATTTTCCATTATTTCGACTATTTGAGACTATTTTGAGAGAAACAAATTATTTTCAACATCACATTTAATAACAATTAAATTAAACACAAACATTAAACATATTCAGGGTTTACCTTCATTAAAACTAATTTTTCGAATGAAAAATCAGACAATGATTGGCGCCTAGGGCTGTTTATAATACCAGCAAATGAAACAGACGCTCTACAGGAGCCGAAGATGTTAAAGGCGTGTTGAAAGCAATAGACGCTTCTTTTAAAATGCCATATTTTAGCCATATATCTTCCGAACTAGCATTATCACTCAAATAGCTAAAGAGCTGATGGCAAATTAAAGACCGTTGTGTCGTGCGTAGTTCATCTTGAGATGCACGCAAGTGTTGACTGCGCTTTGCCTGTTTTCATTCTGGGCAAAATAGTCTCAAATAGTCGAAATAATGGAAAATAATGGAAATAATGGAAATAATGGAAAATAATGGAAAATAATGGAAACGAATTATTTTCCATTATTTTCCATTATTTTCAATTATTTATATTTAACGTCAATCGTATGTTTAGGTCCAGCAGCTTCTGAAACTTGGTTTGTAAGAAAAGTATGCAAAATGACTTCATATCATTTCCCCTTGAGGGTGGGTAAATTCCTGGAAGTTTTTATATGGGTTTTTATATTATTATTCATTCTATTGGCTTGAAACTTACTTCTGGGAGTTTAGAAAAAGTTTCTTTTGAGCAATTAGAAAGAGTTGCGTCCTGGAGTTTAAAAAAAGTCGCTTCTGAGGGATAAAAAGCGATTCTTCCTGGAGTTAAGAAAGCGTTTCTTCCTGGAGGTAAGAATACGTTTCTTCCTAACGTTAAGAGAAAATTCTGAAAAACTACTAATTATATAAATTTTTATAAGCATTTTGCTTACTAAAATACTACTTATATTGAGTTTACCAAAAGTATTCACAAATTTATTTCTGGAATTTCGCATAGAGAGGGCAGCGTAAATACGGGTTAGCTAAGTGATTGTTAAGCGAATTATCCCCAACTTCCCGATTGGATGAAAACCGGTGATACCACATATCGCTTATTTAACCCTTAAATAACAAAAATTCGTTGCATAATGTTATTTGAGTGTGTAAAACGCCAAATTATCACCATAATTTTCCCCCCAAACTATCGCCAAACTCTCTCTTCAACGAGAGAGGTAAATAACGTGACAAAATGTTGGCAGGGGTAGTGTATATATAAGTCGATGTTATTGAGTCAACCTATGTATTTCAAGGCAATGTCACTTGCTCGAATATGCCAGGCATTGCCATGTGGTTGCTCTCTGTATGTTCCAGAGATTGGAGTCCGAGTCGAAACACAATTGTGTCGCTATGGCGCGTGGTGCACTCAGCGAAGAATTTATTGCATACTTTGCGGCGGTTGTTTTTATTAATGAGCGTGCAGCAGAGGGATAACGAATGCGAATACTGAACATTGCCAGTCGTCGAGGTGGCCAACAGCAGAGGGAACAACTACAGCAGCCGCGCCATAAACTATTTTGCACATTGCGCAATATTTTAGTGAGTTGTGGCACTTTTCAAATTGTGCAGCCGAATATTTCCATATAAACACACAGAAACACACGCAAACACATGAATATATAGAAAATTGTAAATAAAAATGGCTTACAAATATTCCACAGCAATAGAAAGAGTGCGAATGTGTAATGCTGTGGCCGCCGCCATTGTCCACACTGAAATATTTGCAGAATATTTGAATATTTCCCCCATTTCCATTTGTGAAAAACACACAAAAACTATTCCCACACTCTTTTCTTACCAATCTGATCATTAAATTGAACAAATGAAAGCAACATCAGGCCATGTCGCCCGCTTGACTGCCCGCTTAATTCAACTTACATCAACATTAATGCCCGCGACGGCAAAGACAAATGTGGGCTTCGCCTCGCGCGGCACATAGCGATAGAACTCCTCCTGGCCGAAGTACCAGCGCACCGAATACAGCGCCGCCTGCGAAAAGGAAGGATGCGTTAATGAAAAGCGAGAATGAATGGCCGTTGTCAGACAGCGGCGACAGCGGCAAGACAAAGTGCAAGTAATTATCATAATTAAGCATGCCGCCGCTGTTGAGGAGGACTGGGCCATTGTTGTAGCTGCCGGAAGTGTCACTTACCTGCTCCAAATCATATTGACAAGACAATGTCGCTGCATTGCCCATGATGACAGCCTCCGGCACGAAAATCTTCAGATCCTTTAGGCAATGAGCTAAGAGCAAACGAAACGGAACATAAGTTGACACTTAAGTTTGTGTGAAAAGTGAGCTTAATCAAGTGCCGTAGCACTGGGCTCGCCTGCATGTGGCAACAATTTGAATTCGATTATGCCAGGCCGAGAAAAACTTAATTACGCCACGCACCAGGATCGCAGTTTGGGCTGGCTGGAATCCACTTGCATGGTAATTTATGACAAAGCCAGCCAGCCGCCTGCACGGACCATTTTCCTCATTCCAATTTTCAGCCTGCATTTAATGCAATTTATTTCGCTTTTTTGCCGACTTTTTCAATTGAAAACACGTCGTTTTTATGACACCATGGGGCAAAAGCTATTTTTTGGAGGTTTAAGTTTAAGAACAAAAAATAAACTTTATAAAAAAGGGCGACCGTGACCTCCTTTCTCTTAAATGAAAAATAGTGATGAATAGAAAGGCCGCTTAATTTTTTTTAACGTATTTTTCGATTTCATCGAGGCCAAAAGATAATGCCACAAGTTGTGACAAAAAGGTGTTTACATTGAGCGCCAAAAGCCGCAAGCGAAAGGCTGTTTTTTTGTTTTATGTTGAATGAAGTTTATGCTTGTTAAAACGTTTACAATGATAAATTAAAATTGTACAATTCAATCGATACAGTCCTGACTTTTTACAACAGAATTGAAACGTTTATCGTTAAAAATGGACTGTCCACAGGGGACTGGGAATAAGCGCGAAAATTAAGCCCTTGATGAAACTAAAGTGAAGGCTATAATTATGTTCAGCTTGGTCGTCTACACCACTCATGTGCCACGACTGAAGTCTGTGAACTGGATCGAAAGTGGATCGGACTTAAAATTTCAGAAATTATCAAAGCTACAAACTAGACAATTTAATGGCCATTTGGAAAGGGCTGTAAATTTGAACATTCATGACAAGATTAGCAAAAAGGTTAAAACCGTTTCCGCACCAGATTTTCTTCAAGAAATTTCAAACACTTAATACTTGTGCGGATTGTAACGAACAGTGTGACCAGATAAAGTTAACAAACATACTCTATCCAACTCAGAGAAAATATCCATAAGCAAGAAAGAAAGTCGGTCAGCCAGTACCTGTGAAATGCTGCCCAATACCGTTGCGACCGGTGATGCCCATAATTGTTTGTCTTCCTTATAAGTCGACAAGCGTTCATCCGATCTTTACTATTCCTTTGGCGGATCGATAAATAATTGTGATTACTAAATAAGGAACGAACCTTCTATCTATAAAACTGCTGGAGATATGACGTTTTTTAAATTTGCGGGGGCGGGAGGAGGCGTGGCAAAAATTAAAAATAAGCTTGATCTGCCTGCAAGTATAAGAAGCACATGTCCCATACATGTCAAACCTCTATCTCTTACCATCTCTGAGATCTGTTTGTTCATACGGACAGATGGACAGACGGACAGACGGACGGACAGACAGACGAACATGGCTAGATCGACTCTGCTGTTGATGCTTCCTTCTGCCTGTTACTTACTTTTGCACAAACTTATTATACTCTGTGTACCTCTGGTACAGAGTTTAAAAATATCCATTGGATAATTTCCGTATCCATTTGGACTGAAAATGTCTTTAACTGTCCGTTTAATCATCCAACTGAGATTAAAATCATCTAAATTGATCTTTCTGGTTTTTTTTTTTTGTGTACCTAAAACATTTCTCAAATTCTTTGAAATAAGCTCAGTGAACTCCAAACTAAAACTGTCGCTGAATATCATCATTTGTACTCCTTGGCTGCTGAAACTCTCCGCAAAACAAAAACACAATTTCTCACCTCCCTTTTCCAACTGGTCACGAACGCTTCAAGTGAATGCTATGTACATATGCTTCCAGTTTTTAATGCCCCACAAGTATCCTTATTTCAAAATTATATAAAGCTACTAATTTGACAGCAGCCACATTGCTTGAGGAAATATCAGTTGTTCCATACAATCCATTCCATCGATATGGTGACTCTCGGATTTCCTTTTGTTTGGTTTTGCTTTCTGAGTGCCAAACAAAAGAACAAATGGAGTTTGACAGCTATTGGAAATTCGAACTCCCTCAGTACTAAGCTTAAAATAAGGAAACCGTTTCCAAGCCAACTACAAGTAAACTGGTGCACAACTGCAGATTGTATGGAAAATATCGTAGAAATTTGTGGTAGAAATATTAAACAAAATTTGTAAGTTTTGAATTTACTCAATTTGCGAGAAAATTCTCATAGAGGTCTTTTAAGGCTGGTACAGATGTACTGAACACATTCACGGAGCTAAAGCTGTGATATAATTCTCAAAGCGGCCTTCTGTAGTGAGACCAGGCATTACAAATATACATTGAAATTAAAATGGTCACTCTGTGTATTTGTGTTGGTTAAAGGTTGTTTATTTCACTGAACATGTTCGATTGTTCTTTTTTTCGAAGGGAGTCAACTCACTCAAATTGTTGTTCGCTCGCTTAATTGTTCACTTGTTCAGTTGTTCAGCTGTTCAGTTGCTTAGCTGTTTAGTTGTTCAGCTGCTCAGTGTTCACCTGTGCATTGTGGCGACTAGCGATGACTCGAACTAATTTTAATCCTTCGTTGCTGCTCCCACTGGAATGTTGCCTATTTGTTAGCCATCTCTTAAATGGTTGTGAGTTTTTATTAAAATTCACTGCAACGCCAGCATGTTGCTTACCTTGAACAATTAGACACGCGGACAAAAAACAGCTGAAGAGTCACCAAATTGAGTAAACAATTCACTGAACAGCTTTCAATGAAAAACTAACAGAACAAGAGCGTTCAGCGCAAGTGAACGAACAAGTGAAAATACAGGTGTAAGCGTTAGGAAAACTTTTTTGGTTTCCATTTTAAAAACAAATAGATTTCCTCCAAAATTTTAGAAAATGCATATTTGAATGAAGTGAGTGGACATAGATACTTCTCGTGGAAACATGAAGCTATTAAATTTGTGCCAAAAATTTAAAATAAAATTGATCTGCCATTCACGTCGAACCTCTATCTCCAACCGTTTGTGAGAACAGAGCATTCATACGGACAGACAATTCAAAAAACTTAGTTTAATTTATGGAATCCACAAGATCATCTGCAGGTGTCTGCAGCTAAACTAAAAACTTTTTTAAACTGAACATACTAAACTAAACATGTGACAGATGATCCAAAATCAAACACAAAAACTTACTTATCTAAAACAACGATTTACCATAGCTCGCCAAATAATGCTAACACTTTTTTGAACGCGACCAGCCTTAGTAAAAAGAGAAACAAACGCAGCACAAGCGGTCTCTCACTGAGCGGAACACTTTTTCTCGCACCTAAGTTGTTTTCTCTTACGTGTTTTCGGTTGCGCAAAACAAACGTGTCGGTCATCCGACAACTTCCGACAGCAACTGTTTTTGAGCGAGCGCTGTGTAAGTAACCAAACGGTTATTTGTCGACACGTTGAAAGTGTTAAGAGTTTCTTGCGAGCTCTGGTATCAAGTTATACTTAAAGGTTATATCGATCCGGCATCGCTAAAGATTAACTCGGTTTTAATATGATCTGCCTTGTAATGGGTCGAACGGAATGTCGTATAAAAATAGGGGAAAGTTAACTTCGGCTCGGCCGAAGTTTTGTATACCCTTGCGCTTCCATTGAAAACAAAAAGTTTTCTGACTAGCTATTGGACCTTCTCAGGGACTTCTATAAGATGTCGTCTCGCAAACTGGTGACTGGAGAATAATGTTAATAGATTGGAGGCGATCCCATTAACAAGTTTTCTCACTAGAACTTCTTTCGACAGATCATCATACGCAGCTATAGCTATGTCATCCGATTTTGCTAAAAACTTTGTAGAAATGTGTTAAAGTATAAAAATAAGAATCTGCCAATAAAAAGGACGTTTTCATTAAAAACAAAAAGTTTTCCTCACTAGAACTTGTTTTTCGACCGATCGTTCCTAGGGCTATACTATAGTCATCCGATCGACCAAACTGTAGAATTGTGTAAAAGGATATAAAATAAGTGTATGCCAATGATAAGGACGTTTTCATTAAAAACAAAAAGTTTTTCCATAGAACTAGTTTTCGACCGATCGTTCCTATGGCAGCTATTGCTATAGTCTTGATTCGACCAATCTTAGTGAAATCATGGAAAAGGATAGTAAACTAAGAAATACGGACTGGAGGCGGTTTCCATTGAAAACAAAAAGTTTTTCTCTCAAGACTAGTTTTCGACCGATCATTCCTATGGTGCTATATCTTGTCATCGACCGGCGGTTTCTACAAATGCGCTATTTGTCACAAGACTCGTGCAAAGTTTGGTGGAGGATAGCTCTAAAACTGACGGAATAGATGCATGAAACAGCGCGCGGGGACGGGAAGGCTAATCAACTCAGCTCGTTGCTGTCGTTATACTTTATGTGTCGGAGTGCTTCCTTCAATGCCTTACAAACATCCGCCTTTATAATCCCTGGGGTTAAATTATTCTTTGGAAACGATTCCAGATCCAAAATTAATAAGTATTATTGGCTAGAGAAAAGCGATTAACGTCTTAAACTCATCAGAGAACTAAACCGAACCGAACCGTTTTTTTTTGTAGTTTTTGGTTCGGCTCAGCATTTCTGGCTGGTTCGGTTTGCGGTTTGGTTCACCAGCTGGAATAAGCGGTGCGGTTCAGAACCGGCTTGCATCCCTGTTTTACACCTTTATTTATATAAATTATTCCAGCTGCAAGGGTATATAAACTTCCGCCGAGCCGTTCAAAAGTAAGTAACAGCCTGAGGAAGCATCTCCGTCCCTATAAAGTATATATTCTGGATCAGCATCAACAGGCGAGTCGATTTAGCCATGTCCGCCAGTCCGTCCGTCCGTATAATCAATCTCAGAGATGGTGAGAGATAGAGGTTCGACATAAATCGACAAAAACTTCTTATACTTGCAGGCAGATAAAGATCGGATGAACGATAGTCGAGTTATGGCGATGGGCAGCACTTCAAATGCCTTAACACAAACTTTGAGAGGTACAGAGTATATTATAGTCTGGCTTGACCGACTTTCTTACCTTTGTTTCTTGTCATTTTAAACAATAGCTAACGAACTTCGTTGTGTTTATCTTTGGCCAGTTTAAATTGGTTAACCTTTTTATAGTTTGTTTTAATTTTAATATTTTTTGTTTCAGTATTTTGAGGTATTTTATGTACTTATATCTTAGAGGAAATTCACAAGCTAATTTAATAATTTTAGGATTTTATCTTGGCTTAACAACAAAGTTTTAAGCGTTTCGCTTGGCCAAACAACTGATGGAAACGGAGAGATTTTGCACCCTGAATTTTCCAGCATTTAACTCATTCAACTTTTTCGGTCTAGAGCGCATTAAAAAACAACGTATTTAAAATAAATGATCTGTCCGCGGTCGCGGAGCACCCCACCTCTTCCGGCAGTGGCATTTGCATCGACAATTGAGACCGTCCGCCGTGCGGTTGGCCAAATTATGGCAACTTTAATTGGACAAACCAATATTAATCAAAAGCGAGCTCTCGCCCGTATTTGTTGTGCATATTTAATAAATTGACTACTTCACCAAGGGCGTAACGGTGCATAATGTATAAACAGTTATTGGGTAAATTAAATAATCAATTTTAACCACATTGACGCACGCAGTTGGCATAATAAATTCAGCTTGTTTAACATGACATTTCGGACTGCTGTGATACTCGCTGGAATATGGGTTCTGGGTACACTTACCACTGAGCAATAAGTCGGAGATTATAATCCAGCTCAGCGCCAGCATATTGAATGTTGTATGCAGGGCTCCGGCTCCGGCTGTGATTGCGGCTGCGGCGGCACTGCCTCCCCTTGCTCTGCGTTGGCCGGGCATATTTGTTGTGGCTGCAAAGAGTTGAGAGAGAGAAAGTTTCAAGAAGCGTAAACTCATGTGTAATCATATTTGAGACCATGTTGCTGGGGCCGCTTATTGATAACTGGCCCGGCCACTTGTCAAAGTTTCAGCAGCTGTAAATTGAAATATTGTTCCTCCACTGTCAGCTCCAGTCTATTCAGCTATCCATCTATCCATCTACTTGGTGTTCCCCGTCGCTCTCGTTCTTTCTCTGGCTGAGCGACAACTTTGTAAGGCTTTCAATGACACGCGTCCGTAAGTTTCAACAGCTCGACGTGCTTAAAAACTTTGCCGAAGACAAAAACCTTTAACTAAACAGCAGAGTGGACGGACGTGTGTGTGCCAAATGGCATTACGCATACGCAGCGTACGCCCACTGATTGACAGTCTGTCTCCGGCAACTGGAAATAGATTGAATGTGTGCCACAGGCAGAGACGGACAGAGGCAGACAGTCTCTCTGACCACAGCATCGAAAACTATTGTCCACTCGTAACTTTGCCGTGTCAATTAAACCACAAAATCAGCAGCCAGAGCAGCTTACTGTTTTGCTTCCATTTTGGCCACAATAGCAAAGGCTAATGCTCAAAAGTTTCAAATGTGACACAAATTTTGATAATGATATCATCGCATCCAGGCATTAACTCAAGACTCCCCCAAGAACTTAATCCCAGCCAGGTCTTCTGTGCCGAATCCCGCATTCCATCGTGTCATAAGCTGGGTTTTAAATAGCATTTCCCAAGCAAAGACACAGAAGCTGTACAGAAAGCAATAAAATGTCATTAGCCTGAACCGGGTTCCTGGTGCTTTTTAGCAGACAACTCCAAGTTATCGTCCCCTGGCCGCAAGAACAACAAACGCATTAACCCAAAACAAACCGAAAGCTGAGAGCTGTAGCTCTGAATATTGCATATCGTTTTGCAAATTGTCCAGCAGATTGAGCCACAGAGTCATCGATTTGCCTGCCCATTGCCTGGGATACTGCTAAATGCTCTCATGTGAGCATTTAAATTAAATTTAAATATTATTGTAGGCAAGTCGATTAAGTTTGGGTCATCATTTTGAGCTTTAATGTCTCGGGTTTATTGTTCGGATGCCTGGCCCAAAATACTCCATTATGATGAAGCACAAAAGCAAATCATTTTGCGGTTGAAGGTGGGGGATGGGAGGCACATCCTTATGGTTATTGTTTTCAGTGCTTCATGGCATAGGAAAATTCAAATATTTCATTATGACTTTAATTGAAATTTTCAGCCTTGGGACTGTGCACAATTTTGATAATGTTTAGAGGCGGCGAGTGAAAAATGCAAATTCATTAGCACAGAATCTAAAATCATGAGAGGAATGATCAATAATAATGAAAATTTCGAAATATGCTTTGATATGCTGACCAAATTGGATACTTCATTCTGCAGATTTGAACGTAATTGGTACGCGAAGGTTTTGGAAAAAAGAAAGATCGGAAAGCTTTCAACACTGTAGAGTAGGCGCCAATTTCGTTATTCAGATCAATTCAATTAAAGTTCAGCACGTGGCGCAGTAGGCGGTCATTTAATTTGAATTTCAGCATAAGTTTTTTATGATTTGTTTTGTAATTCCAAAACTTTATTAGCTATTTGTACAAAGTGATGACCATTTACTTGTTACGTTGAACGGAAGTGGAACGGGCTATTGAAAGAGAATCAGCTCGAATCAGAATAATTAAATATCGTTAGCCACGGTCAGAAGAGATCAACCAAGTTTTCAATGCGCAACAACGTCGGAAACGTTAGCAGCGAACGCATCACCCATGAAATTTTCCCTTCCGACGGGTGTACATCTGGAACTATTCTTTGAGAAAGAGAAATTAGAAAAGCAACAACAAAAACACATGCTGAAAAACGTTCTTGAGGATGCATTCTTTTTGGGTTTCACGCCTTCCCAGTCAGATTTTTCGAAACTTGGTTTCTAAAAGAATGCCTTCTGGCACACTTCTTTTTACTAGGAAGAATGCACAACCAACTTTTGCAGTATGATAGAAGGTATAGAATCTGTATGAAAACTGATGCACGCTCCTTTTGGCAGTAGGTTAGAAGCGAAGAAGTCTGCACAACATGCAAACGTTTTGGGAATTGGGACCCGAGCGATTGACGATCGGTCGTTTTTGCAAACATATTCTTTTTGCCGTATGTTGGAAGGCATAAAATCTGCATAACAAGCAAACGTCCCATCTAATTGCCCGCATCCAGCATGGAGCAGAGAGAGCCTTGCGTTTTTACAAAGTGAAACCAACAACAACAACCCATGCAAACTTCCCTTCTAATAGAACCCTAAACACAAGCGATAGGAAGATTGCAGGTTCTTGCAACTACTTCTTAGTGCAAAAGTTGTATACGAAATGTGCTTCTGGCATGCAGTCAAGTCCGAATGGGTTAACTAAAGCGAATGGAACTTTTCAGGTTTGGGAACTATTTCTTCGGTGAAAAAGAACTATGATGATGTGCCTTTTTTATGGTGTCAAGTAAGATTGGGTAGCCCCTCAATTTTGAAGCTATCGAGATGAAATTTTGTTTAGAGGTACCTTTTAGGTGTACACTGCACATATGTCAGGACTGCGCGTATCGGATGGATACTTCTTGTAGCTGTCATTGGAATAATATGTTTCAAGTGTACTTAAAATTCGGCATAGATGAAGTTAGCTTTGCTTTTTCTTTATTGTTACATTTTTATTAAACAGTAATTTGTTAGGGTTAGAGCCGATTTCACATCTTGTACATAGCTGCTATGTGACAGATAAGTCCAGAATTTACTGTTATTTGTAAGTTTATGTGACAAATAGGGCTAGGTGGTTAATTGAACTACGACCAGGGAAAACCCTTGGCGCCCGGCCCGTTAATCTTCCCCAAGCTCAAAAGCAGAATACAAGCACCGCGACTCTGCAACTCAATAGGTGGCGAGTTTAAAAGTGAAGACAAAACTTGATTTGTTGAGTGCTTTGGTTATATTTTGGTTCCCATTGGTGCTTCATAAAGACTGTTATGGCAAGGCCTCCATACAAGTCTGAATCTGCTTATCATAAAGAGCAGAGATGGTGTCTGCCCACTGGTTTCACCAAGTTAATTTTTTTTATATAAGTCCATTTGATTCTCCGTTGAATAAATGTTGGCCCAATGAATTTGATTTCCGTTTGTCGAAGTTATCCCCGTTTTTCTGAGTACACATCGACAATCCAGTATTTTATTTTGGGTGTGCTTACATATTTGTATGTGCTTTAACATGAATGCCCCTAAAAGTATAATATGATTTGTTTAGCGGCAAATTTAAATAGTTCTTATCAAATCCCTAAAAAGTAAATTTGCATATCATAGAATATAATCGCATAGAATAAAATAGTGAAACCAGTGGGGGTCAAAGTAGAAATTTCGAAAAAAAGAAGTAAATGCCAGATCTGTAAACCATTGATTATCATACTTTAGATTCCTCTCGTTGCTATCGGAATTTCCAAGGCTATAAACAATCACAGTTGTGAATGAGTATTTTCTATTATCTTGTATTATCTTGTATTATCTAAACATTATAACTCAATGCCTTCCTTGATCCTCTCTTTTGAGATTCTATTGCCGTTCCCATTACACAACTTCGTTCTGGATTATAAACCGAAATAGTAAATTTTAGAAACCACCAAGCTATCATTTGTGGTTTCTCAATATTGCATTGGCAATGGTTGTCATTTGCAAATCCAATCAAGCCCCTGTGGTCGCTTAATTGGGAGTCAAAATGACGGACCGCAGTTGGCACATGATTAAATATTGACCCATCGCTGGCTTGTCAAATGGCCTATGCCAGCAATGACCACATCTTTGGCGGCCATCCCTATCGTCTGCAAACAATTATGGCTAAATTCATTAGCGAGCCATGCATAATTAAGGGACAAATGGGGACTCTACACTGTCTTGAGCTCCCTGGCTTACTCTTGTCTTGGCCCGGCATGCATAACTAAGCAGAAGAGCCAAAGAAATTGCCCGGCCTTCGATGTAAAAGAGAAAAAAAAAAGAAATCAATGTCGTTGCAGGAAGTGCCCTGGCAATTTGCAATCCTTTGTACCATTACACAAAGCTTCCGCAGGGTCTCCTGGCTGTGTCGCCTGCAGCGACACGCTGTTGCAATCAAAGCGTTAGAAGTGGAGCAGGAGCATTAATCCTTCATTGGCAATCAGGCGTCTGCGGAACCTGCCGGTGATGAACTCTGGCCCCAGCAGAAGCGGAAGTTGTAAAAACGCCAACGCCGCACAAAGCAAACATAGATGGAATTTTCGGTGCCAGGCTGCTGGTTTGCTTTTATGGCGCCCCCTTCTTGTGCTTGGCTAACCAGTGGCACGGAACCGATTATAGTATTCAGCATTTGGATTCAGATTCAGATTTGCCTGGGGGCATTCGTCAAACGACGCAGCAACTGAGGCAATTGTTTCGCCAAGTTTCTGGTGCGCTTTGTTCCTTTCGTTTCGATTCGATTCGTTGTGATTCGAGGGGGGAAAGTATAAACACTGATTGATTGATTAGAGGCTTGAGCTAGGGATGAAGTCGCGTATGGGGCACTAAACCTAATGAGAGACCCTCAAGCAAGTGTCGCATCAATCAAGAGCGCATTTAATGCGTTATAAGTGTGTACTCCTGACTTGTGATTATTGTTTAGGTGTGTGGGTGTGTGTGTGTGCCTGACAGCTGCGCGATTAGCAAGTGGATCACTTAAATAAATCATTTCCCAAGCGCAGCTTTAAGCCCAGTCACCTTTAAGGCCCCAAATTGGCTACGTGGCCAGCTCAAGTGTCAGGGATGGCAATCAACTAAACTGAAATTGACTCCTGGCTCTGCTGGCTCAGCATTGTGGCACGTCATGGCTTCCGCACTGGACACCGGTCAGCGGACACTCCTCCCATAGTTGGCCATGTCTATGTCATTCCACAAAGTCATTTCATCAATTGACTTTGGCCACTAGTTTTATGTACAGTTGGCAGTGCTGACTTGCCCCAGCTGCTGGAAATGTGCTCATTATCAGTTGAAATGTTGTCAATTACGGATTCTCGTTTATTTTGTTTTGATTCGACTTTCAATTGAATTTCGCTTCGGCATTTGAATATCCTTGGCCCTGCCAGTTTGCGTTGTCATCGTCACGAGGAGCGGCCCCACCCAACACAGCGAGGAGTGCCATTAAGCTCGACAGTTTTTCAAAGCTCGGCGCTTATGATGAGCTGGCGTCTTCTATTGGGCAACTGCAAACTTTGTACATAAAAAATTAATTTGATTATTTTCTTTTAACGCTTAGAATTTGCGTTAATGATGCCATAATCCACTGTTTTATGGCACTTTAAAAAAGTTCAGCTCACAGCATTTGATGTAACTTTTTTAATTATGCTTTCTGGATTTCAACAGCGGAGAACAAGAATACGCAACTTCGTTAATATTAATTGATTGCCTATATAGCAAGCTGAACCGGGAAGTAGAGGACTAACTAGGATAACATCAACTGGTACGAGTCAGGTCAGTTCACTTAGCTTGAACTAGACCTGCTTTCCACAGCTAACGTATTATCAGCTGAGCAACTCAGGTGAGCAACTTAGATACAGTTACAGAACCATTGGTTCATGAAAATGATCTAGATCATTTGAACATTGTGACGGTTCTTTGTTTACATATGTATAAAAAGAAGACAAGTGGAAAAAAACGAAATGAATAAACAAGTATTAAAAATTTTAACTGCCGTCCTTTCAAGTGAAATGCAGGACAAAATAACCATAGAAGTGAAAAAGAATGACCTAAAAAGAAAATAAATGTACTGGCCGTGACTGGCTTCGACGCCGAGTAAAAGGTCGAGATGTGGCCAAAATTGTGTTGCGTGAACTGCAATACGAGGATCCGGAAACTTTGACATAAACAAAAAGCAAACCGATAGTCAAAAATCGATAACAAATGTATATCGATAGCCAGGAACTGGCAACGCTCGCAAACTTCAATCAGGCAACCCCATGATGCTCAGCTGAGTGGTCAGGTCAATTAAAACCGGTTCTTTTTCGCCTTATCACTCAGCAGAGTGAAGCCTGTTTACACGAGCTGACAGCCAGGGGGTGTGGTCTGCAAGTACAGGGTGGTCCATCTAGTGTTTGGAATTTGAACTATTCATAATTTGACTTTAAAAACGTCAAATGTCATTCGGAAAGCGACTAGTACTTAGTAAAAACTTTGCCATTTACGAAATGGGTCGCTATTTGCTTGAAGAAAGTTGGGAAATATTAAAAACATATTTCCAAAGTGGTGAGTCCTCCACTCAAACTGTGCGAAATTTGGAGAAACCAAAAAAAAAATGTTCCGAAAACTCAATTTGTGGATCAATTCGTGAAGAGAGTTCGTGAAACTGGAGTGTTGGTGGATAAACCTACTCGTCTACGTACTCGTTCGGCGCGATCGATCGAAAACATTGCTGCGGTTACTGAAAATATGCGTGAACAACCGATCGATCGATCGATCCCAACAATTGAACATTTCGCGCACTTCTTTGATGCGAACTTTGCATAAAGACCTTGCCATGAAGCCATACAAAGTTCAATTGCAGCAGGTGCAGCAGCTAAAGCCAATTGACCATCCGAATCGTCTACAGTTCGCAAATTGGGCGGAAGATCCTTTGACCGGAGATGGTGAATATTACCGAAAAATCATCTTTTCGGATGAAGCACATTTCCACCTCGGTGGTTATGTTAATAAACAAAATTGTCGCATCTGGGGCACAGAAAACCCGCATATCGTCGCCGCATATCGTGCACCCACCACGTGTCACTGTTTGGTGCGAAATTTGGTCTCGAGGCTTTATTGAAAAAGGAGAATGGTTCTTCGAGGAAATTGAAGCGGAAGACTTGGACGATATTTGGTTTCATCAAGACGGCGCTACGTGCCACACAGCGCACGCCACAATCGATCTTCTGCGCCCTATCTTCGAAAATCGAATAATTGTGTAAATTGGCCGCCAAAAAGCTGTGATCTGAAACCGTTGGACTATTATCTTTGGAAAGCGGTCAAGGACAAATGTTATGCAAACAATCCTGAAACAATTGATGAGTTGAAGAACGCGATTCGAGTTGCTGTTGCTGACAAACGTAACGAAACAATTGAAAATAATCTCAAAAATTGGGTAGACCGAATGGGCTACTACCAGGTCATTTGACCGAAATTGTTTTTCATAAATAAATGATACGAACCAACCTTTCCAATAAATGTTCAACCTTTGAAAAATATCGAGCCTTTTTTTTTAGCAAAATTAAATTCCAATTTTTAAATGGACCACCCTGTAGTATTTTGCAACGAAAAATAATCAAAAGAGAAGTTAAAAGTGGTCGGAAAGCAAACATTATGACCGGCCAAGCTGTCAACGAGATGCAGCCAAAAAATTTAATTGCACCTAAAAACACATCAGTAAAGTGCTGAAAAAGAATAATATTGTTGCCAGACGTAAGCAAAGAGCACCAAGTTACACACCTGAACAAATACAAACTGTCAAATCTCAATGTCGGAGGATGTGCAACCAATATCGCCTTTTTGCCAATATCTCTTGTGTACCAAAGGAACAAACTTCCAATTGAAGATTTTTTTGGAAGTCTGAGTTACAAAATCAACTGGAATGCCAAAAATATCAAAGAACTGAAGAACAGGATTCACTTATGTATCCGGAAATACGACCTCAATGTCGTACAGGCCGCCTGGGGAGACATTTTCCGGAAGCTACGTCGAGTGGCTGATAACCGTCCTTTCCACCAAATCCATTGATGCAATTCTTTTGGTGTCTTTGTGTTTCATGTGATGAGAATTGTGGTTATGGCGGTATTTTAAAGTTTGTACAGATTTTTAGTTGTCACCCGTTTCAGTTCGGTGTTCCGAGTTTCCTTCAAACGTTACATTCTACATGCTAAGAGAAGAAAATCCGTCATAGATGTACCGAAATCTTCACTTTCTGTTGGCGATAGTCTGCTAAGGTAGTATTTTCTATATTAATGAACATTTGATTACATTATGTCTTACAAAAAATGTGTTCTCAGTAATGATCGGTTTTTTTCTCTTTCGATTTCTAGTGGTTGTTGTTGCTTCAGAACGATTTTCTCATTTGTATTAGTTGCCGCTGCCGTAAGTTGTCTAAACCTAAACCTACTGCAATAGGAGCAGAGAGCGTTGACAGATTTTAAGTCGATTCAGTAATATTTGAGTTTCAGCAGATTTAAGTTGTCCAAAGAGCTTTAAAGCTGCCCATTTTCTGCCTCTGCTTGCCGGAATCGACCAAAACAATCAAATCAAAAGGAGCAGCTTTTGAAGTTTTTTATCGGACAGTATTCTATATATGCAGTCAGTTGCTAGTGGCAACTTATCTGCTCCTATTGCCGAACCGTGGTATAGTTTTTAGAATTGGTCTCTATGACAAAACAAACCTCCCATTCTCTTTTGGTTGCTACAAGTTTAGCCTACAAATCACAAATACAACAAAAAGATTCGTGCTAAAATGAGTTGACACTTTCAAAGCCAAAATAGTTTGGCGAACCCACGCACAGGACGACGATAAGCTCTGATGAGAGAAAGCCAACAAATAGAGTGAAATGAGTGAGGCCAAAGCCAAAGCCATTTCAAGTTTGTTGGTTGCTTTTGGAATGCCCCGGTCCCAGTGCCTGACGGCGTTGCTGGCTAACATGGAAAATGCATTTGAAACTCGAACTGTGAACCTCGAAACCGATAAATCACACAGTGGAAAACGGGCATTAGTACATTTTGAACAAAGGAAACTTAAAGGATTCACGCTGACTGTCCGATGTCTGACAGGAGTGGGCCAGGAGGGGACAAGGACGAGAGGGACGACCAGACGACGCCGGAACTGTGTTTGCATTTGGCGCTGGCCGCTGCTATTTATGAAAATAGTTTTTCGGGCCCCTCTCTCTCCGCACGCCCGCTCTCTCTATCTGTCTCTGTGTTGTGAAAGTTTTCCAACCGCTGGCTGCCAAAAGTTGTGCAAATTGTGGCCGAACAATGGACGGCAGCTTTGTGATTTCTCGGTTTTAATTTCGATGCTTAGGACTTGGTGTCTTTTGGGGGAAGGGCGGCGGCTAATCAAGTTCGCTCTATCGGTAGAATGGTTCTGTTATTCATTTAATGCACGAGTAGATGTGACCGCCAACAGATTAGTTTCCCCGAACTATACAACCGCCCCCGGGCGTGTCTGATTTCAGCTTCAACTTCAAAGTCAAAGTCTTTGTCCCGGCAAGGTGTGGAAATTATTACGCAAAGGGGCTTAAGCTCTTGCCTGTAGTTGACGTATTAATTTACATGTAAATCAGAAAACATTTTGCCACAATCTTCCCTGGATTTTTACTTTCGGGAGTATTTATTTACATCGCCCGGAGGCTCCGATTCTGGGTGCGTGTGTGTCGTGCCAGGCGCTGCTCAATTTAGTTGAGTATTAATAATTAATTACCTGCCGTTGACTGAGTTATGAAATGCGCAATTAGGCGCATTTAATATTTAATTAAGGGCTAACAGCGGCGGCAGCAGCAACAACAACAGCAAACACTCAAGCCAAAAGCAGCAGGAAGAAAAAAAAAGCGGATGCTCACATTCTGGGGGCGGACGAAGGGGCGTGGCTGGGTACGAAGCGGATGAAGTGGCTGGATTAAGTGGCAGCTTAAGCATAAACAGAAAAAGGCGGTCTGGGAGCTGGGGAGCGACCACTATTCGCCAGGGAATCTTGCTGTGGAAGTCGCCGGCACACAGTGCGTATACTTGATTTGTGGACAAACGTTGGTTAAAGGCAGGTCTTATGTTAAGCAGCAAGAGCAGAGTGGAAGCACGGGCAAAATAAACACAAATGCTAGATATAAACAACGGGGAGATGACTTGGAAAGCTTTAAAGCAAGCCAACTAACTAAATGAAAGAAAATGGGTCAAGTGCCAAATCCTACAAGAGAAACGAGGCAAGAAAATTTATCGATAAATTCTGGAGCCCCTAGAACAAGCATTAGGTGAATAAGAAAAAACAAGGGTTAATACTCTCAACGACATACTGATGCTTGCTTATTAAATGCACAAATGGATCTGCCAATTTGCGCTCAACACTTTAAATTAAGTAAGTCAACTAATACCTAATAGTTACTGTGTGACTGAGTCAACGTTCGATATGATACATACATGTTACTTGCAGAATTTAACGTTAGACATTTCTGAGCAGTAATTTAAAGCATTGCAGAGAAATGTGTAGTTTCATACACTAAGTCGAAACACACAAATATAACAATTTTGCCTTGAAACGCAGCACAGCTTAGTCTAAAAGAAAATAAGTTGAAGCTCATATCTGGGAATTTTATTATTAATGTAAAAAGCTCAGCAGTTTTCGGGTCACATGTTACTGTTAAACTTGTTCAGTTTGGTCTATAATTTAACCATGAATCGATCTACGAAACGACAAACGAACATCGCCTGCAAATTATTGAATTTTATTATCAAAATTCATGCTGGGTTAAGAAAGTGCATCGTGCACTTCTTTAAACTTATGGCCAGTTTGGGCGACCTTATGAGGCGGCTATTCTGAATCTTGTGACTAAATTTCGCACCAAATTTACATTATTGGACAATAAACTACCAGCACGCATACGTAGAGTGCGGACAGAGGAAAATGTCGCAGCAGTATCTGCCAGTGTTGTTAAAGACCGCGATTCGGCGCCGTTCGCAGCAATTGGCCTCTGTTACTTCACTACTTGGAAAATTTTGGAGAAGGATTTGAGAATAGAACCTTTTAAAATGCAGCTGGTGCATGAATTGAAGCCACACGACCTATCACAACGACTAACTTTTGGTGAATGGGCACTGGCAAAGCCACGAAGCTCATTATTGGTTGAATGGATACGTAAACAAACCAAATTGCCGTATTTGGTGTGAAGAGCAGCCAGAAGCATTGCAAGAACTGCCAATGCATCCAGAAGAATACACTGTTTGGTGTAGATTATGGGCCGGTGGCATCATTGGACCGTACTTTTTTAAAGATAAAGTATCAGAAGCGTTACTTTGAATGGAGAGCGCTACCGTGCGATTATTACAAACTCTTCCTAAATGAAAGAGCTGGAATTGCCGAGGAGGGCTGGTTAGGCGCGCCGTACAGCCGCGGCCAACGCCAAGGGGCAGTGTGATGATTACAAACTACTTCCTAACATGAAAGAGCTTGGGTCTATTTCCAAAAGGACTCGTGAAACACAGGCTCCGTTGGGCTGTCAGTTCACTTGCTTAAAAAGTCCCTCAGGCTCCACCTAACGGGGCGGAGTCCTAACACTTCGAGCGGTCGGCGCTTCTGGTATCGACCTTCCCGCTTGGAACTCAAGTTGAGTGCTGACGATGCACTGCCTAAAGGACGGGATCATAGAACCCGGCAACGGACTCCGGCGTCCGGGGACCGCCGAGCGCCGGGAGCAGGAGTCGCCGGCCGCGCGGGGGTGGGCGGGGGCGAGTGCCCGCCGCCGAGCGCGGGGCGGGCGGCGGGGGGGGGGCCGCGCGGGCGGGGTCGGGGGGGGGTTTCAACAAGCCGGTGCCAAATGCCACACGCGAAAGAATTGCCCAATGGAGAAGCGAGTTCGGTGAAGAGTTTATTTCACGTTTGGGGCCGGTCAATTGTGGGGCTATGTTAAGGAAGCCAGTATTGAAGAATTTATTCGTAACGCATCGGCCGATGTGTTGGAGAGAGAATGCCCACTCTTGTTTTTATTAAACTTTTCAGTAATTCCGAAAAATAAAAACAAAATATTTTTTCCAATTTATTTGGCGACCTTATGTTTAATTGGTAACGAATTAGCTGGCTCTAGGTCAGTAAGTTGCGCTTGTTCACTACTGTAAGCATCTTATGCATTGACACACACAAAGAGAGTGGAAAACCTTTACAGCTGTTTCATGGATGTCCAATCCAATCATCAGAAAGCTTTTCGCTTAATGACTCCTGATCGTTAAGCCAATTCCATGCAATCAGAAATTTAAACAGTTGGGAACTGCAAAGCGCAATGAAAGCAAACTTGGACTCACATACAGACAGACAGACAAGACTAACAGAGACAGATGGACATGGCTAGATCGACTCTGCTCTTGATGCTGATCAAGAATATACTTATATACTTTATAGGGTCGGAAATGCTTCCTTCTGGCTGTTACATACTTTTGCACAAACTTAATATACTCTGTGTACCTCTGGAACAGAGTATAAAATTGCCAAAAAATACTATGTATCGATTTTTTCCTCAGCTTTTAGTGAACCAGAGTATGAGCTTTTGAAAGTACCCAAGCATAGGAATTTGACCAAAATCTTGTAAAGGCTGCACACTTCAAGTGGATCGAAAAATTTACAAATAGTTAACAAATGTTAGTCAAACGCTATAAGTTGGCCAATATTAACTGATTTAAGCCAAAACATATGAAAACCGTCCATTTCAGCCTCCCAACACGCCTTTTAAGCCGTCCGCCAGACAGCCGCGCACACATGTAAATATATGGGGCAAGGGTATGGCCTTACAAATCGAAACATTAAATTGTTCCCCAATTTTTTTTAACAAACAGCTTGACTAGACAAATACAAACGTGTTTTAATCAACAAATTATTTAATTTTTCAAATTTTTAAGGTCCATTTAGTGGGCCAGTGTTTGGCGCAAGGGCGAGAGGGACGGCTCAGTCAAGTGGCCGTAAATAATCGTAAATGTACAAACGTTAAACAATGGCCAAACAATCACGATGCGTAGAATGGTCTGTTAAAACATTAAAATTTATAAAAATTAGTATTTTTCGATTTTTCCCCCGTGACCTAATATTCACCACGCTACGCCTTGGGAGAGACGAATAAACTAGCCAAAAAGGGCGTTTTAAAAGTCAATGGGGCATGAAAATGGATAAAACCATATTGGGACCATTAGTCTGATGAAGTTCTTTTAGAAAAATAAGCATTATCTGTTATTTGTTAAGTATTTCTAATATTCGCCTAAATACATAAAATTACATATGGATTATGCAACAGTTATATACATGGACAAGTCAACGTTTCTACGAAGTTTTGGTGGTAAACGCAAAAGGCTCAAATAAGTTGCATACTAAATTATCGAGAAGAAGGCTGCCACAGAGGCAAAGAAGACCAGCGAATGGTCAAAACTTCGATCAAGAAACTGAAGGAGCGTGGAACCTCATCGCGTTTGGCCATTAAACAAATATATCAGAAAAGAAAGAAGTAGAATCAGTAATAAATAAAAATAAAATAAGAAATGTATAAAAATGTCTGTTCAGCTCAAGGTTCAACAGACGAATGGGAAATATAAAATCTTAAAAATGGAACTAAAATTTGGTTGAAACAGAGCCTACTAAGATAAGCAAAAAATTTCAAATTAACAAGGCCTTCTCAGTTTCTAAAAAGCGGGTGCCATTAAAAAGCGAATTTTACCTGCACATTAGCATTAACATTAACATTAAAGAAAGGACCACAGAGAAAAGGTATAGTAATAGCGAGGTATCTAAAAAGAAAATCTTTTTAGCATTTCATTACATAAATTTTAATGAATGCTGTTTAATAGCAGGACCTGTTCGATCTATTTTTGTGTTAATATGTATCAACACCAACACAACGGAGAAACAACAGAGAATTCATTATTTCAACTGACGATTTAGTTGATATGCTTTGCCAGATAAAAACCAGTTTTCTTGAAACACTAACAGAGAAAATTCTAAATAAAATATTGATAGATATTGATTGAATAAAATTAGTAGGCTTTGCTTTAGTAGTTTGGGAACGATTCCAAATCTGTCAGGCAACCTACCTGACTCTGATTGATCTCAGCATCAAACAGAACACAAAAAAAAAAGAAAACTCTAAGGAAAATCGGGGCTAAAGAAATGTTAATAAGCGGCCCTGTTCCGAATTCCGAGACGGTTATCGTGTAAACATTTGCATTGAGAGTTTAAACTAAGCAGTGTTATATGGAAGGTGACTAGCATTTCAACGGTTACTAGATTAGGTTTGACGAAAATCGGAGCTGAAACCGAGTGCTCAACGCCAAGTGGATTCAATTCGTCAAAAGGAAAAGACCTGCTCTAGTAGCCACAGACATTCTGTTTACTTTTCATTTAAAATTGTGAATTTTACATTAGATAAAGCAACGTTTACACGAAAACCGACTCGGAATGCGGAACAGGGCCTAAGGTAAAATTTTTAATTTCAAGAAAAATGTTTTAAGACTCCTGATTCTTCCTGATAAAGAATTTTTCAAAGATCTATGTCAAATCTTAGATTTCTAGGTTGAGCTGTCTGGGCTGTGATTTTTCATCATTCACTAGTCCGCTTACAGCCCAACATAAGGTAGAAAGCAATTCAGTAGGTTGCTCATATGCCGAAAGTGAGTACTAATGTTGGGTAAATGTAGTTCATTTCACTGAACATGTTCACTTGTTCTTTTTTTCTAAGTGAGTCAACTCATTTAAGTTGTTCACTTGTTCTTGTTCTTGTTCAGTTGTTCTTCTTCAGCTGTTTAGCGTTGGTTTGAATTGTGGGCCCTTTCGTTGGATCTGTGCTGTTCCAATTGTTCACTTGCTCTTCACCTGGGCATTGTGACGGTTAGCGATCATTTAAACTAATAGTCACACTGCGGAATGTTGCCTATTTGTTAGCCATCTCTAAAATGGTTGCCACGCCAGCATGTTGCAAGAAACAGCTAAAGAGTCTCCAAATTGAGTGAACAAGTCACTAAGCAACTCACAGAATAAGAGTGAGTTAACAAGAACAAATGAACAACTCTGACTGAACCAGAACAACAAACAGAACAAGAGCGATTGAACATGAACAACTGAACAAGTGAACAACTGAACAAGAACAACTGAACAAGAACAACTGATCAAGAACAACTGAACAACTCTAGGGAAGAACATGTTCACTTGCTCAGTTAAGTGAACAAATCAATTTTGTTCACTCACTCATGAACAACCCAACACTAATGAGTACTGAGATCTGGTTTTGGAAAATTCTGTCACGAAACGAGAAAAATTCGCAGAAAACTTTTGTATGCAACTTTTTTTGTTTTTCATCCGATCGGGCTCAAACTCATTTTCAAAGATCTAAATAAAATTTCAACAATGACTGCATACCAGTCTTCTGGAAAATCGACCCCCTTGGTGGAAATTGTTGGTTGAATATATCTGAATTAAAAAGTAGGCGATGACCTGATTATAAGAATATTCAGTTTAACTCGGGCTGCCGTTTTTCATTGTTCTTGGTTGTGTGCGGGACCTGGACCTGGAGGTGGACCTAGATGGTGGAAAATGGTCCAAAAACAGCGATGCTCGCAAAATTCTTAATTTCAGTGAAAGTTTGGGGATTGGTTCGTCGCTTGCCCGGGAAGGTTTCTCAGTCGAAGAAATGGGCGGGAAATGGTCCAAAAACCGCTATATTTGCAAAATTCCTAATTTCCGTGAAACATTGTGGAATGATGGACGCTTGCCCTGGGAAGGGTCCTAAGTTGAAGAAATGGGGGGGAAATGTTCCAGAAACCGCAATATTTGCTAAATTTCTGATACCGGTGAAACTTTGGGGACTGGCTGGACGCTTGCACGGAAAGGTTTCTAAGTTAAAGAAATTGGCGGGACTCATTGAAACATTGTGGAATGGTGGACGCTGATACTGATATCGGCTTAAAAAGCTTAACTGACGGCGACGTAGCGAAGCAAGCCTGGCAGCGCTTGCCAAACCGAAAAGCAAAACGTAAAAGTCAGCCTCTCTCGTTTCCGCATGTTCCATTTTCCATCGTTTCGCTTGATTCTCTCGTGCCGATTTCGTTTGGCCCGTGTTTTGCCACAAGTAAAACGTAAACAATTTCATTCGGAATTGAGAAAAGCAAATCCAAGCCGGAAAACGGAATTGCGTTCGGTTTACTTTTCAAAACTTAGTGGAATTGAGAACATGCCTGAATTTTGGGGATTTTTGGCTGCGTGACCCGATTTTTTCGCAAAAAGAAGTGTTTTACACCCACACGATCGACTACTGTTTTTGTTTCTACGCATATATCCATGATTCGCCAGCTGTGACGATCTTATAATCGTCTTTTGAAGCACCGCGATCGTATTTTTTCTGCATTTCTTGTTCCACACAATTTTTTGAGCTTTGTCGTGGGAGTCAAGCGAACACTGCAACTGATTTTGGACGAATCCGAAATTGCTAAGCAAACTACAACCACGAATGAATTCACTTAACCTTCGATGTACAGTGGTTTTTAAAGGTAGAACACAAATAGCGCTAGTACATCAAAACGTTGCGACGTTAGAGTCACCAGTTTCCGACATTTAAATAGTACTAATTCTATTGCAATAATTAGCAAAATTTGAGCTTATTGGCCCAGTGTGCACTCAATGAAATCGTGACTCAAAGTTTAAGATCAATAGTGTAGGTTTTTGCTTAAGCAACCGTTGCTGGGCTCCTCGGGTATGGGGAATGCTCATTTTCTGCCCTTGGTTTTGCTAATATGCGCTTAAAGAGCAGTCAATTGCCTATTAGTTAACTTTTAGATTATTTTATGATGTAACCCTCGTTGCTGTTAACGGTCTGATAATTTGCGTTTATCTTCCAAATTTGCTGTTGGCCTTGGCAGGCTCACCCCGTCGTTTTTATTTTTTTACACTCATTAAAAGATAAACGCGACAAGCTAATGACTTTCGGGGCTAAATAGTAACAGCCTCTGGGTAAGGAGTGGGGGTTGGATGGGGTCTATAATGAAAGCAACAACTCAGGCGCTGGCAGTGAAGCGTAAGGCAAAGAAGAGCCTGGCCTTGCCACTACAAGCCATAAAATGAAAGAGGAAAAAAGCAAGCAGGGGACGGGGAAGAGAGAGTAAGCAGATCGAAAGCCAATGCATGCTCAAGACAGGCAAGAGTTGGGCGTGGCAGCTACAAAAAACAGCAACAGCAAAAAAACAGAAAAAAAAAACATTGCCCAGAAAAAGGCGAGCCAGATAAGATTCGTTTATGACACCCACACCCCTCTCAAGGCACTTGTGTATGCGTGTGTGTGTCTGTGTGTGTGCACATCGCACGACAAATGCAAATCCCTGGGTAATTAGGACTTGTGTTCATGTCGTCGTGGTAATAGTTTTATGTTGCCACATTGTAGGCGACACGATGCGTGGCACGTCAGCAGCCTTTAGCTGAGATTGAAGCATGCCCCAGTCGTTTTGGGGTTAATGCTTGCGCTTGCTGCAGTCTTGTCTGCCTCTCTCAATTTGCTGCATTTAATTTGATTAGTTTGCCCAAAATATATCCGCGTTCATTAGCTTGCTTTTAATTCAATTTCAGCTGGCAAAGCTTTGCCGAATTAAACCTAGACAATGTTTGTATATATGTTCCTGTGTCTGTGTGTGTGTGTGTGTGTAGCATCCTCCGCTTAAGCTAAAGTTATGTTTATACTTGAATTCGGGCGCTCACTGGGGATAAAGGAATATTTATTTTATTAGAAATTTATGATTTTGTTTTTTTCCCCTCACATTATTTTGTGTTGCCTGGCATAATAGAAACCGGAAGCGGAAGCGTGAAATGAGCTTTTTGCATAAACATCTCACACACATACACACACAGAGCCCTACAGTCGCCTGCATTGGCCCTGCAGGTGGAATCGCAGTCGCCATAACTGCGGTATTTTACGACTCAAAACTCATAACTTGTACTGGAAGCCCTTGGGGTGGGCAGAATGCGTGGAAGTTGCTTATTTTGCTCAAAAGTCCAACTCATAAATTCACTGACAAGTCGCTGGTATTGTCGTCTGTGGCTGGGCAACATACATAAAAATAGTTAAAAGTTAACTTTGGCGTAAGGAAATTTATGTACCCCGCTAGAGACCTCTTGTACCTTAGTCTCTAGCTCGATCGCTCTCCCGCTCTCTCTTTTCACAGTGTCCGTTGCTCAAGATAACTACATTAGGATGTGTAGAGATTTAATATCAGGGGTGCCACAGAAATCACTTTCGCCCTAAATTTTGCTTAAATTCACCATGCCACAGACCCTGTTTACGAGTGATTTCAAAGTTGCACCCTACTGAGTCGGTGAGTTGCTTACATAAGCCACTAAAATGCGTTTACATAAAAAAAAACCTTATTGATACATAAAGGGTTCCAAATAAACTGCATCAAAAAATCAAACATCTCGCATATTTAGTTTATTAAAATAGCAATTTAGCATGTCGCTAGTTAAATCGCTAGTTCAATTTGGCCTTCGCTTCAACACACAAAATCACTAGTATTTCAGTGATGCCACCTTTTAACATTTGAATTTCGAAATTAATCGAATTAGGATTTTCGGCGCTTGCAATAGTGATTTTTGGGATAAATCAAAGATAAAACAAATAATTTTATTCTCATTAATTTATGCGTTAATCTTTGGCGTATTTATAGTGGAAATTTTAAATCGATTGCAGTCATTTTGTGTTTAATAAAGTGGCAACCATAAAATAAACGACGAATACATATGTACATGACGGCAAAAAAAGGTGTGAGTGTGGCTAACACACACGGAGCCTTGATGTGAAACATGTTGTATACGATACGATCCGCCTTTCACATTCTTGGGGTTGAGCGTTACTTTATACTCCATATTCAGAGCTCGATACTCAGTAATCGATAATAGTACTCGATTCTAAGTATTAAATACCAAGTTCTCGATATTAAGTACTCGATGCTCAGTATTTGAAACTCAGTATTAAGTACTCGATAAAAAGTTCTCGATACTCAGTACTCGATTCTTAGAGTTCGGTACTAAGTACTCGATACTAAGTACTCGATATTAAGTACTCGATACTGAGTATTTGATACTCAGTACTCGATTCTAAATACTCGATACTTATTACTCAATACCAAGCACTCGATACTCAGTACTTGATTCTAAGTATTCGATACTTAGTACTCGATAGTAAGTTCTCGATACTTATTATTCGATTCCAAGTTATCGATACCAAGTACTCGATACTCCGTTCTCGATTCTAAGTATTCGAGACCAAGTATATAAGTCTAAGTATTTGGTACTTAGTACTCGATTCTAAATATTTGGGGCGAAGTACTCGATGATAAATTTTAGATACTCTGTATTCTGTGTTTGTTTTTGTCTTCGATTTTGTCTTTGATTTATGTGTTTGTCTTTGTGTTTGTTTTTGTTTTTTTGCCTTTGTTCTGTGTTTGTTTTTGTGTTTGTTTTGGTCTTTTGTGTTTGTTTTTGTCTTTGTTTTTGTGTTCGTCATTGTCTTTTTGTCTTTGTTATGTGTTTGTTTTTGTCTTTGATATTGTCTTTGTTTTGGTGTTTGTTTTTGTCCTTGTGTTTGTCATTGTTTTTGTCTTTGTTTTTGTGTTGTTTTTGTGTTTGTTTTTGTGTTAGTTTTGTCTTTGATTTTGTCTTTGATTTTGTCTTTGTTTTTGTGTTTGTTTTTGTATTTTGCTTTTGTGGGCTTGTGTGTCGGGTGGTTGCCAGGCCAGCCAACTGATATTGCACGTTTCTTTAATTAAAGCGATTCTTTGTTTACATAGTGTTTTGCCGTTCATCCGGCTGCTCGAGTTGCAAGGTTATATAGATTAGCGAGCGGTAAATTTGATTTATTTTTTTGGAAATTAAGTAAAATTAAACGTAGATGAAGAAAATAAAGTTAATTTAGCATAAAAATCTACGCTAATTTGCTTTTGCGAGGTTGATAGCTGAAGTGAAGTCAGTGAAGTCCGAAAAGGTTTGTGAACAAGCTAAATCACTCGAAGTTCTGTGGCATGGCGAAAATTTTAAGGCGATTTGGCAAATCGCTAGTGAATTCTGTGGCACCTCCGTATATTTAGTCTCTATTTTTTTAAAATATTGTTTTAAGTTTGTTATCAATGATCAACACCCGAGCAAGCAGACATACTGTCAGATACTGACTCGCTCTTAAAATCTATCTCGCAAGAGTAGATTTAGTATTAGAACTTGACAGAAGGCGGGCTCTGTTGGCATTGTATTGGTACCGCTACATCTATTCCCCCTCAGTGACTTTGTCAGATAGAGAAGAAAACGATGGAGATCATGAGAAAAATGATGATGGCGAGGTCATCGGTGGCGACGGCATAGGGATATTGATGTTGAGGCACATTGCCTCGAATTGAGGGCCTTAAGATGCCTCTTATTGAGGTTTTTGGTGCCTCAGATTGATGGCGTTGCGGTGGCTTAGATTAACTTTTTCAGGCACAATACCCACAGACAACATTGTCTTCACAATCATCGGATTTTTACTTTTTTTGCTAGTTGAGTTTGACATTGTCTAGTTGACCGTTTAGTTTTGTGAATTTTAATATAGTTACAACTTAGTCAGCTGCTATGAGTTCTTTGTATTAGCGTCGCTATCGTTTCGACTCTGTGAGCAAAAAGTAATTTTGCATTATATTTAATTAGAATGAAACTAGTTCAACATAGTTAAAATAATATATGAAGAGGTACTTTGCTAGCGAAAATTGTTTACAGGAATTTCAGTAAGTTATTGGGGAATCCTTTTCATAAGGACAATCTAGGATACGTGGTTCTTTGAAATTCATATCAATTAACCTTTGTGGCCATACCACAAAAAATGGGACGTAACTCATTTTTTAAGTTCACCACTTTAACTTGGGGTTGAATGGACTAAGGGCTTTGGTGATCCGGATTGGGAACTTTGGTGCCTCGGATTGAGGTCTTTGAGGAGCTTCGGGTTGAGGTCTTTGGTGGCTCTAGTTGAGGGCTTTGCGGTGCCTCGGGTTGATCACTTTGGTACCTCGGATTGAGGTCTTTGCAGAGCCTCAGATTGAAGTCTTTGGTGCCAAGGATTGAGGGCTTTGTGGTGCATCGGCAAGACGGTTTATCAACCAATAGAATTTGATTATTAGACAAATGCTTTAGTTCTACTCCACTGCTGCCAAGCTCTTAAACCGAACTAAATGTGCTATATACTAGCAGTGAATGTACTAGCCAAAGGATGTACGGATGACATGGTGCTGTTCCCGAATATACGATCGATTGCTGCACAATATAGAATTTTTGGCAAATTAAAGATAAAAGATATAAAGGAGTCAAAAAGAGCAATTGACTGGAGTCACTTATTGTGAATGGGTGTGGTGCAACGGTTAGTGTCTGTGCCTGCTAAGCAAGAGTTCGTTGTTTCGATTCTGCCTCGAGGACATATAATGAAACGGCGAAAATGAGAAGAGCACTAACCAAGAGATTGAGAAGGAGCCAGCTCGGCTTGGCCCTTTGTGCAAATTGCGGATCGGCCAGGCTTCGGTTATCGTTATCCCTTCAGATTGTTGTATGGTTAAATAAAACACCCAAGCCGACATTTAATGTACAAGCTCTGGTAATGCTGTGCGGATCGGGTAGGCTGATTTTTACCCATAGCTGACTGACGGATGGTTAACAGACATGTGCTGGCCAACAGCTTTTCCGAAACCGGTATGGTAATGCTGAACCAATATGCCGGTCCGATGGTTACCATTAACTGGCTGCCACGTGGCTAATGGAGAATGGCTGTCCTAAAACCGGCTGGTTGATGGCAGAAACTTAAAGTACGAGCTTCTGGTAATTCTGTGCTGATCGGCCACGCCGATGGTTACCTTTAGCAGACTGCCGGATGGCTAACTTCATATGTCTCAACGTCAGGGAGTTCTGTACCGAACCGATTACCTGACGACTTACACAGAAAAAACTACAGGGTAGGCAATAATAAATGCCCAGCTGAGCTTCCAGCTAAGATAGAGATCACGAGAAACCATAAGAGTTCCACATGTGTGAAAGTTTGACACGGCATATGACTTAAGTGGAGTTCTTAAGTAATGATAATGGTTTAGGTGGAATGACAGAACCCGAGTCAATTAAGAAGTTGGTGTTGTGTGTTTGGCGATTGGTTGACTCTGTAAATCGTTTGATTATGGTCTCCTTTAAGTCCTCGTACGTATCAGAATCGGTTGGCTGCATAAAGATATCAGTTAATTCGCATGAACCTACACCAGCATCAAGAAAGTTTAGCAAGTGATAATAGCGTGTGATGTGGGCGGTAAAACGATTTCTTAGGAATTGTCCATTATTAAAAAAAAACGGCAGTTTGATGACTGATGTCATGTTGTTGTTCGTGCGGGATATTTCACCAGAACTCGCAATTGCCGCGTCTTATTTCTTAGGAATTTGTTGAGGGAGCTGGATTTTCAGAGTTTGTTTGAGTGTGGATTGTTCATTGCTTTGATTGCGGGGTCACCAATGTAGAGATTTAATATGTTTTCTCTGAAAATATAATCTTAACTTTAATAAAAATGCTCAACACCCGATCACTGACAAGCAACTAGTTACTGACTCGCTCTTAGAATCAGGTACCGCCACATAAGGGAAGTGTCATTTGAAACTTGTGTTCACTATTTTAATTCTGGTATGTAGATCGTTTTGAGGGAAACTTTGTTTTGCATATTGCTAGTGGGTAATTTAGCATTTCTGCCCGCTGCTCATCAGCCTTTCAAGTGGGAATGTCAAAAAGGTCTTCTTTTTCATGGGCGCCACTAGACTTGACTAAATGTTAGCAGTTTTTATCTGTTAGCGGTTAATACGCTGTCTTAGTCATAATTTATAGCATGAAATAATGCGCCATTAAAAGTTTTGCCGGAAAGCGGAAAGGCACAGGGACACAACAGCATCAGCATAAGCGTCAACAGCAGTGGCAGTGGCGCCTGGCCACGACGAGAGAAGCAGCTGCCACCACCAACAACTTTGCATGCACGTGTTGAAAATGCCAGCGATACAAATCTAAGCCAACTTTGTGCCTGGGTCGTGCCGAGGGGAATGGGGGGTGGGGGCAACGAAAGCTCAAAATGAAATCAACGCCGGCAGATAAAAATCTTTTGCTATGCAAGCTCGTTAATACATTTTTGATGAGACACAACAAGTGGCAGGCGGGGCAAGTTATAAGGAAAACTTGTTCATGCACACACAACACACACACATACACACTCAACTGGGTTGGCTTTTGAAATGTTTTGCCTTCATAAATCAGTGGACGTAGCAAACTAAAAGGGGCTCTCACACACACACACACACACACAGGTGGCACAGAACTACCGTTACAGTTACAGTTAAATATGTTGTAACAAATAAAGTACATCTACATGGGGCAAAGGATGCGGTGAGGCTCTTTCATATTTATGGCATTTTTGCATTCAGCCAACATCATTTCGTAATGTGAATGGCTGTTAGATCTCCCAGCCACCAACCACTAAGGCCAGCCCCCAACCCCTAACCCCTACTCCAACCGTTCTCTCACAGAAATCATGGCAATTGGCACGTTGCTCATACGCCACATTGGCCCGAGCTGCTGTGCTGGCCGGGGCTTTATGCTTTGGTCATTTATGAAGCTCATAAATTTCACAAAAATTTTTGTTCTTTGCCTTCGTTTCGGGTTGGGAAAAGGGGGGGAATTGTCTAATAAACTTTGCAATAAATTCGAACATAAATTTTATACTCACTGCAAAAGCAAGCGAACTTCAAGCGTTAAAACTATGCCAACAAAAGCCATTAATTCCAGTCAGCAGGAATGAAGTAAAGTGTCAGTTCTGTGGGGGCGGGGGGTGCTGAGACAGCGGAAATTAAATGCCGCCCCTGATATGGAGGCTGCCACTGCCGCTGCCGCTGCTGCTCATAATTAGATGATTTAAAGTTATCGCAAAAGTTGCAGGTGGCCAGTAGTTCGATTCACTTTGCCTTTTTGCCAAATGTCTAATGGCGCTTAATTGCAAAGTTTTTGCTGGCAGTGGCCGAAGTGATTTCGCCCCAACTTGGCACATAAATTATCCGGATTTTTAAACAGCCACCGTTTCAGTTGGTTAGTGGGGCAGCAAACTTCAAGAAAACAAATACATATAATTTTGCATTAATGAAATTCACTTTGGAGTACCGAAGTTCGAATGAGCCGCCGGCTCAAAGTGGCTGCCGTTGCTGGGAAATGTTTAATGAGGACACACGAGGCGAGGCTGCTGCTGCTGATGATCCCGCTCTCCCTCTCTGTGGGTCTATGTTTGCCTGTATGCTGAATGGATTAAAAAACTTTTGATTAACCTTATCAAAAGCAAAAGCAGTGTAAACATCACACAGGCCAGAGCAATCAGGACGTGAACGGAACGAGGCAAAAAGAGCAAAGTCTCAAGCAAGTTTTTAAAAGAAAATAAGCAACTTTTTGACAGGCTGATGTTCAGCACACACACACACACGCACACGACCTAAACGTTGTTGTTTCAGTACAAAGCAGCGCAAAAGTTTGTTTTTTAAAAAGCCAACTCTCTTAGCCTTTTGCAAAGAGTCGTAAGTGTGTGTGTGTGTAAGAATGGCAAATAAATTAAAATGAATGTAAGAACATAGTGGGCGGTTCAATAAGTTACCGGAAATTGAGAAAGAAAACAAGATATGGGCGGAATGGAGGGGACTTGCTCTACAACCGTCAAGTTTACCTCTTGCTCATAGATAAAAGAAAATCTATTTCAACCGTTTTTCTACAAATGTTTGAAATTCGTATTAAAATGAAACCACTTTTTATGTAAAGTGACACATAAATAAAATTTTGGTCACAATGCCAGATCGACTAATTACATTGCGCGTTTGAAACCTCAGTCCAAGAAGATTTTTACCTTGGAGCAGTACATGCCATGCGAACGCTCTCAAATTGAGTGCTAGTTAAGCCGTCTCAAGGTCGAAAAGAAATTATAATTCAATAATTCTCAAGAAATCAACAACAAATGATACGAACATATGGGCACAAGCAGGTGTCTAACTCACCATTACACACATGCACAACTGTGTAGGCAGAAGATGTAGCTATCATTAGCATTTGTGATTTGTCAAGCTCAGAGATTTTTTTGTTCTTACAATTCACAAGTTTAAATTCGCTACATCATTCAGTTTATATAGGCAATTGGTAATGGCTATTGGTGTGGAAAGCGGTTAGCATCTCACTGACGAGTTTAGTTGGTACTAGACGAAACGTGATCATGTCTGGGAAACCTTAACCTGCTTGTGACCATATGTTCATATCATTTGTTGTTGATTTCTTGAGAATTATTCAATTATAGTTCCTCTCCGACCTTCAGACGGCTAAACTCGCACTCTGACTAAAAATCAAATCAGGACGTTAAGCCCCAACAACATTTTTAAATAATATCTAAGTAATTTGTCTTAGTCTACCCTTACGAGGGTATTATAAAATTGTCCGGATGTTTGTAACGCATTGAAAGAAGCTTCTCCGACCACATAAAGAATATATATTCTTGATCAGCACGACGAGCTGAGTTGATTTAGCCCTGTCCGTTCGTCCGTTTGTTTCTATGTTATCTTCTCCGTCAGTTTGAGCGCTATCTTCAAAAAAACTTTGCACGAAGTCTTTTAATACTTATACGCTGGACATTTGTTAAAATCGGCCGGATCGGATGACTATAGCATATAGCTGTCATAGGAACGATCGGTCGAAAAAGTAGTTAAGTGCCAAAAACATTCTTGTTTTCAATGGAAACGCCTCCATACTTCGCATTTCTTAGTTTGCTATACTTCTTAGTTTGCTATATATAGATGTTTGAAATCGGACATCTATATAGTATAGCTGCCATAGAAAAGTTGAGACCGAAAAGTAGTCTTAGTTAGGAAAACTTTTTTGTTTTCAATGGAAATGTCCTTAAAATTGGCAGTTACTTATTTGGTAAGCTTTCACACATTTCTACAAAGTTTGCTCAAAATCGGATGACCATAGCATATAGCTGTCATAGGAACGATCAATTGACAATAACTTTTTTGTTTTTAATAGAATCGTCCTTATCATTGGCATATGCTTATTGTATATGCTTTTACATTGTTCTACAAAGTTTTGTCAAAATCGGATGACTATTGCATATAGCTGCAGTACGAATGATCAGTCGAAAAAGTTATAATGAGAAAAACTTTTTCGTTTTAAATGGATTAGCCTCCAATTGTTAGTTTGTTATGCTTTTCCTTAATTCCACTAAGTTTGGTCGAAATTGGACATCAGTATAGTATACCTCCCATAGAAAAGTATGGTCCGAAAAGTTAAAAAAAACTTCTTTATTTTCAAAGGAGGCTGCAAGGGTTTACAAAACTTCAGCTGAGCCAAAGCTAAATTTCCCCTATTTTTATACCCTGTTCCCATTGAAAATGGGAAAAGGGGGATCATGAAGTTGTGCAAAAGTATGTAACAGATAGAAGGAAGCATTTGCGACCCTATAAAGTATATATATTCTTGATCAGCATCAACAGCCGGGCCGATTTAGCCATGTCCGTCTGTCCGTCCGTCTGTCCGTCTGTCCGTCTGTCTGTCTGTCCGTCTGTCCGTATGAACGCGTGTTGCTCAGAGACTATAAGAGCTAGAGCCACAAATTTTTGCATGTAGGTAGGTGTATACCCGAGTCAAATCGAGTTTGTTTCAGATTTGGAAAATTCCTCCCCCTCCCCCCTTTAAGCGCAAAAAACTGTCAGAGCCACAATTTTTAAGATAGACCTTCCAAACTTTACATATATCAAGTATGGCCCAATATCTTTCTATTCTGAAAAGATCAATAAGATCGGATAAAAAACACCGAAGTTATATACGAATCTATTTTGCTTGTGGGAGAGAGGGGGGCCTTGCATTGTCAGTTACCGCGTTTGCGCGTGCGTGTATGTTAGAGTGTGTGTGTATGTGTGAGTGTGTGTATATGTGTATGAAAACACAAGAAGTCAAGGGAACAGGGTATTTTGTAGTCGGGGCACTCGACTACAGCTCCCTTACTTGTTTAATATTTCAATTGTGAAAGCTTGTATGTTTTACTCAACGGATTTGAAAAAAATTTTGCACACAGATAGAAAGTAGTACCATTAAGCACTTAATGTAGAAGTGCTTAGTGGTAGTACTTGGGCTTTTTAATTTAATTTTTTATGGCAAATCAAAACCACGAAATTTAGTAAATTTGTCAATTTTCTTATAGGAGGCAAATAGGAGGGTTAATATGTGCCTTACACATTGCATCCCAGAGAGCTGCTGAGTCTGTAGTGGAAACAGAAGCTCGTAGACTTGCTGTTGCTGAAAAGGCGACCCAATACAATGAATCATGAGTTAAGATTATTAAGATCGAACGTGAGATTTAAAAGTTTTGACGGTGGTTGACAGTAGACCTTGGCGACGATTTATCGATATACAGGCATGTTCTCAATACAACTAGTTCCGAATGAAACTGCTCACTTTTTACTTATGGTAAACCAAGGGACAAACGAGATCGGCACTTGATAAATAAGAGAGAGACCACATTTCCAAGCGAATTGGTCGAAAACGGAACTGTCGAAAATGATAGAGGCTGACTTGTATGTTTCACTTTTCGTAATGTGCCAAATACTTGACACATTAACAACAAAACTCTTTTAATTCAGTTAAAGACTTTAATGCAAAGCAAAGTAAATAAGCAATGTCTAAATTGATCACGCACATAAGGAAAATTCACTTAATGTAAACCTTGCCGAGTAATATGAGTGCGTTATATGCCAACTACTTTTCATTCCACCGACCAACAAGCATAACTTTTTAAAGCAATCAGCAACATCGTTTTTTGTTGCAAGAACATGAATCAATACCAATTTCAAAAACTTGCAGTGGAAGTGGAATTGAGAACATACCTGATTGTATTTCGAAAGCGATTCATTAAATATTTATTTGGTCTATATTTCATTGTCTTGCTGGCTCCGAGTTCTTTAATTGAGCAGAAATAACCAAATTGCGTATTCAAAAAAAAAACATACAAACGTTTGAATTCAATACCGAAAATATATAAATCGAATTATTAAAAAAATGTTACCCCCACTTTGCATATTAAAGCCACAAAAGCAGTTAATTCAATTCGAAAGGGTCAAAAAGGAAATCAGCAGTGCAAAAAAGCAAAATCAAAATTGCCATGACTTCTGCTTGCCACATATCATTCAAGAGAGTTTGCATTTTCATATCTATTAAAAAAAACACTTTCAGCAAATTCAGACATACAGAGAGTGACTGTTTGAGAGTTGGCGGCATTATGCTTTTGAAGGGTCTGACTTGGGGAAATTAAGGCTAAATGAATTTCACAAAAATATGCCATTGAGCTGGTTTGAAACGGATCTGCACTGCAAGCTCACATTAATCTCTTGTCAAGTAGAAAATATGCGACATCCGCCCATCGCTTGTTCAACCATTTTGAAGAGTGTTTCCGTTTCGGCTTTGTCCCCAAAATGTTTATGTCCATTTTTATGGCATTTTACTGAGCGTCTCTCGTTATTGTTGTTACGGTTGCTCTCATTGTTGTTATCGCTGGTCAAAAGTGGATAACCACGCACACTGACAAACTCCAACAGCGGCTCAAGTGTTATTTGTATATGCAAACATAAATATTCCACTTTTGTTTAAAACTGTAGCCTGCTTTTGGGCGCCATTGGCCAATTAAGGATTATATTTTATTTCAGTTGTTTCGTCTGCGTATTTGTGATTTATTTCAAATGTATGCACGTATATGTATGTATGTAAGCATTTTTGTATTTTTTTATAAAATTTCGGTCAATGCGCCGCACAAAGAAGAGCGATTTTTTGTGGGCTGTTTCGTGTTTTTCGTTTTATATATTTTTATTTTTGCATAAAAAAGTGTTTATGCGCTGGAAATTGAGGTCGTCAGCGTTTTGGAGTGAGCGAGTGTGTGTGTGTGTGTGTGTGTGGTGGGAAAGGGAGGGGGTGAAGGGCTGCGTGGCTGTGCATGAGTGGCAAGTTTTGGCTCACGGCTGAAGTGCTTGCCTTGCTGCCTGCCCGACTGCCTGGCTAAATGTTTGGCGACAAGGAGGCCGAGGCAGAAATGAAATGCTCTGCCTGTTTGTCTCGTTTTTGTTGTAGTTGTTGTTGGTATTGTTGCAGTGAAGTTGCGCTGTGTTAATGAAATGCGTTTGGATTTTTAGCCGTGGCACAAAGCACAACTTGCGCAGGAAGCCCCCGCTCATTCCGGCAACTGTAATTAAATGCAGCGCATAACTGCTGCGAGCTGCTGCCACAGTTATGAACAAGTGCAGTTTTTAAAGGTTTTTTTCTTTTTGTTTTGTGTAGCATTTTGACCTAAAATTTTTTTCCACTCTAATGTCAAGTATGCTTTAAACAGCACTGCCAACGTCGGCGTCACATGTGCGCAATTATATGCTCAGTATGTGTGTGTGTGTGTGTGTGCCACAAACGACAACAACAACAACAATTGCGGGTAATCAAGTAATGCTCATTTAGCAGAAGGAGCAAAAAAAAAATTGTATCTTGATGATAAAGAAGACATCGTGAGGCAGAAATGCGACCGCGTCAAATGTGACATGTTAATTCCAAAGACACAGGCACAGGCTGATTGAAGTGGAACGCCTCAGCGATAAGCACATTTAACAGTACAAACGTGTCCTCGGCAAATGCCTTTTACCTTTTACTGTCTACATATGCGTGAAAGGTGCGACACTTGCGACGCACTTTACCAGTGAGAGAGTGCGAGTGTGTCTGTGTGTGTGTGTGTGCGCCTTAACAAATTGCGGTTTTATTTGCACTCAACTGTAACTGCGACCGCCCCTCAAGTTTGAAAATCAACAAAAGCCAGTCAGATGAAAAATGAAACAAATTTCCATCGCTGCCAAGGCAATTGCAAACAAATTTATTTCGCACATAAACAAGTTAAACCAGTTTTTAATTCAGCGGGCTAAAAGTGAGGCCTCATGTGAGGCAGAGCCCGCCTAGTTAGATTGGAGAGCGGTTCAATTAGGTGGTTTCTATTGAACAGGGGTTGATAATTAATAGGGTAAAGTAATAACGAAGGGAGAACGTATTCTATTTGGTTACCCAATCTCTTGATGATATTAAGTTGTTCAAAAAGGGCTGATTAGGGACTTCTACCGCTAGTAAGTTTCTCAAACAATTTTGAGCAATCAGTTGCCTTGGAAACCTAGCTTCAAGTCTAACGGATGAAAAAATGGATTTTTCGCACCCTGGGGGCAAATTTTTCACTGGATCCGAAGAAGCTAACTACGAGTTCTTGAAATCTTCCATCGTATTTAACAGTGAATTTTTGAGAGTATGTTTTAGCCGAAAATTTTGTAAACTTTTGTCATGGGTTTCCAACGCTTCTTCCGACTTCAAGTCAATCGGAAGTGGTACACATTCTTTAGCATTTCTTGAAACTGAACTTCTGCCCAACATTCTTCCGTTCTAATAAAATCCCGATAGCACATCCTCTTAGCAAATCACGAAACATCATATTTTTGGAAGATATTGGCTTTTCGCGCTTTTGTATCTGTTTGAGAAAGCTTATATGAGTTTTTGGCGTCGGGATATATGCCAAGAATTGAAATAACATCCGATGCACTCAGTTTTTCGCATTTGTATAGGCTAATACATGTTGCTCTCATAAGCCCATTGCAAATGTTGTGTTCGATGAGATTCGAAACTTTTCATTGACGATTTGGGTGGCAATCAGCAATATCCTATTCTTTCCGTTCTGCGCCCAGTTTCCTGTCTGGGCGTAGAACAACCAAATGTTTGTTCAACCAATCGCTTCTTATCCCGATTGCATATTCTTCACTTTTCAGAGAATCTTTTGCTGAAAATTTTGAGTTCCTCAATAACGCAATTGTAATCCTGCTTAGTATAGTTAAATTTTATAATAAGATTGGAAAATATGAACTCGGCTAATGCTGAAAATTTGCTTCAAGCCGCTATTTCTCTATGCTATACTAAAAACAAAACTTGCCTGCAGGCCGCCTTGATTCCTTAAAAAAACCACATTGGGAGAATGGGCAGCTCAGGGCAGCTAATGTTTGATAATTTACAAAGAAAATGAACAATAATTTCACACAAGTATTACAATTTTCCTGGCCGATGAGTGCCTCATAAAGTTTTACTCAACAGAAGATGAAATTAGCCCACAAGTAGGGTATAAAAAGGGGGTTAGTTTCAAGGATAAGTTAGCAACAAAACATGTATTCACTGGTCACGAAACTTTTTTTTTTCGTTTAATGCATACATTCAGCTTGTGAGAAACCATAAAACCAGATCCGAAATGATTAAACCAACATATTTTCACTGCAAGCTAAAAACATGTAAAACGCCGAAAAAATGTTTAAAACTTGTGCTTGCAAATGCCCTCTCTTGTCGATGTCCTAAATGAACATTTCGGTATCGGCTGGAAATCAAAGTTTGGAAGATTTTAAAAGTTTAACATTTTTATTTCGTTACGCTGGATCAGTCAAATCGCCCACTGAGCAACGGCAAAATCACATTTCAAATTATTTCGCTTATAATCCTTACAAACTGAGTTTCAAGTCAATCGGTTGAAAAATAGTTGAATTCCTAAAAAAATTTGCCCAAAACTTTTCTACATGGCAAGAGCAAATCACAAATTATTTCACATACAATCTTTTAATACCGAGTGTCAAGTTATTTGGATGAAAAATAAATTTTGGGATGCAGAATTTCTGGGCTATTTTCCTCGGGCAATTACATACATTATTTCGAGTACTTTGCTTACAAACCGAGTTTCAAGACAATCCGATGAAAAAGGAATTTTCGCATGGAGAATTTTTTCAGGAGCATCGGAAAATCACATCTCAAATTATTTCGCATACAATGAAGAATAGATTTTTGCACAGAGAATTGTTCGTCCATTTTCATTGCGGGCGGATTTTCCGAAATCGGGGAATGGGAATCATGTGTCCAATTATTTCGCTGACTTTGCTTTCGAACAGATATATAATCGAACTAAAAATAATTTTGCCGTACAAACTTTTCAAGGTCTTTTCCGCCTCTTGGGGCGGAATGTATTGTGAAAAGATTTGTGAAATAAAACATGAATAACTGTAAAGTACAGTATAGGTTGCATATTGGGCCCAGTCATAACTACTACAACTGGCTACACAGAGGCCAACTGGTATTAAACTGGTTGGAAATGGCTGCAGCATGGGACAATTGGAGTTAAACTGGTAGCAAATGGTTGCTGCCGGGGACAATTGTTCTTTGCCGATGACAAGCCAGTGTAAGATGGACGACTTCAATACTTTGCTTTGTATACGAAAAGCATCCAGTTGCGAGTTTTTAGAGACTGGTGCTCTTCTGGTATTAAACTAGAAAGTTTTTCTTTAGGGTACTGTTCAAATTTCACCCTTCTGACTCTTACAGTTCAGGCTGTGCGTAGATCACTCTTATTTGTTATAAATCTTCTTGTCTCAGAGATTTAGCTGTTCATAAAGACGGACGGACAAGGCTATATCGACTCGGCTGTTGAACATACATACTCGGGTCGGGTCACGCAGCCAAAACAACCTAAACATTCATTTCTAATATTTCCGAGGTGCAACTTAACTTAGGTTTAATTCATTGTTTTGACTTGATTATTGCCCACGGTGTCGCTTAGACACAAACACACACACACACATATTGTAAATTCGTATGCAGCACTAATTCTCTCGCACATCACTGTATCGCGCTCTCCTATTATCTTTCAACTTTAATTCTTTGTCGCTTGCATTTGGCAGCTTTGGGCAATTTGGCCTTACCTGCCCACACGCATAGCAGTTATTAATTGGATTTCGAAGCGCTCAGTCGCACTTAGTAGTTGGAATCGTATTCCTTAATTGCTAATTGAAAGTTGCTGAATACACTCGGTAGCTCAGTAAACTAACAGACATTTGCTCTCGACTCCACACGCAATCACCCTTTTTCGTTGTCTGGATCTCGCAGTAGACGCTAGTCTGCTAGATCGATTGAAAATTTGTACTTTTCATTAGACTACTCCTTGCAAAGTGAACTAACAAAAGGCTGGTTAGTCAAACATCCTGACATATGTACATACATCCGAACACATTATATGTAAACATAACCTCAAATTTCGAGGCCTCTTTATTGGGAAATAAAGTGGAATAATTTTCATAAAAAAGTAGCAAGTAAAATAGCTTACAAGTTCAACACATACTTAATCGGAAATGCTTCCTTCTGCCTGTACAACACTTGCAAGATGAAACAGAGATGAAAACCGGTTTTGAACAAACCGAACCGCAAACCGAACCGGTGTCTCTTCGAAAATGCTGAACCGAATTGATTCACTGACGACGAAAGATGTAAATATTTTGGAAATTTCAGTCATATCAATCATACAATAACTTCGAAATTGTTAAAATACACTTTATGTTGAATATTTTAAGGTTTAGCTAACCAAAAAGAGTTGGTTCAAAAAAAAAAATCTGGGGCTTAATACCTCAAAAATTTAATGAGACCTGATGTTACATCAAATAGTATCGGAATTCTACATTTATGGTTTTTCAAACTTCTGCACCTTCTAATGTCCAGCAAAATACCATTCCGACCAGATTCAAGGACATTTCTGAATGTTATGAATGAATGTTTTATGGTTCGGTGGAATTATGCGCAATCCTTGAACAGAAAGATGTTTTGCAGCAAATTCAAATGTCTGAAAACATGACCTCTCGAAAAGATTTACGATTACTCAAGAAAAGGATTTAAGAGTTGAGATAGGGTGAAATTAAGGTTCACGAGTTTTAAAACGTTTTGCGAACTGCCATACCTTCAAAAGTTGGGAAAAAGTACATTTCTGCACAGATTTAAGAGCAAATCGGGGCATTATACTTAAAAAGGGTCTTAAGATTTTAATATCGGAGAACTTAGGGACGATCCTTGAACAGATATGCGATTTTGATCATTTTTCGGACTGCTCTACACTCAAAAGTTTGGAAATATTAATTACAGCTCAGATTTAAGGGAAGTTTGGGAAAAAATATATAATAAATTGCTAGTGAACCACTGAACAGAACCGAAACCGCAGTTCTGTTAGCTTCAAAAACCATGAATCAGGCCCAGGTTCAAAAACTCTGTGAGCCACTGCGCCGAGCCAAGTTGTTATTTCCGATCGGCTTGCGTTCCCGATAAAATAAGTTATACCCCCCATTGATAGGGAACTGTAAGTAGGAAAATCGACCTCGATGAAATTGTCAATGTCCTTTTAGCAGACGCCTGGCGACAGACAAGCTGTCACTTTGTAGCTCTCTCTCTCTACCCACTCGCACAAGCACTCAAACATGCAAAACCAAGTCAATACGTTCCATTAATTGCTTACAAGTTGGTTTTGTTGTTGCTGCTGAGTATGTTTATCGTTTAAAGTCAAGAGAGCTGACCCCAAAGCACGGACATACCATTGCCCAGTGCGTGTAGCCCGGGCCCCAAACTGTCGGCATTGATTTTTATGTGGCTCTATCGCTCTATTGCCCAGATAGAAACACAAACCGACCACTTTACGACTTTTTTAATTACTTATTTTGCTTAAAATTGTGTAGTGTAGGCAAATAAACAAATGGAGAAGCCAAATGTGTGGGATACTGTTTTGTATCTATAAGTGCTTATGTCTGTGCGTGTTTGTGTGTGTGCGTCATACACTGGCAAAAATATAGCTTCGTTTATAGGCAAATAAAATAATGAAAATTGCGATACGAAAAAGCTCCTTGGTGGCTCCCAGAGTCCTTTGTTTGTCTTTTATTAGCACAGTAAAAATCTTTATTGTTGTAGCGCCTGATGCTGCTCCAGCTTCAGCGTCGTGATGGTGGTGGCTGCGGCTGCTAGCTAGCCAGCCACTTGACCAGGCCCAGGACAATGACGACAATGACGATGCCGCTATCCCGACCTTTTGTCCATCAGCAGTCGCCTCGGCTGGCCGGGCAAATTTTTATATAGTTTACCATATTGTTGTGCCGTTTTTGTTGCTTTTTGCTGCAAATATTTTAAGAGGAATGAGGCCAAAAGGCAAAGTCCTGGCCACAGCATAATTTCGAGTGCAAAGGGAGCCAACAACAAAACCAGAACAAGCAGCTGAGTGAGTCAATTCGAGTGGCCCCTGGTCTGTCGACTCGGTGAAGTCTGAATAGCCATATGAACAAGTATTTACATGCAATTCCGGGGCGTGGCCACATTTTGATTGTCCTCATTTAGTTAGGTTTTATGCTGATTTACTTAGGCCACGGACAACAGCAGATGGCATTTACGATGCTTTAATGCATGTGCGATAAAATTGAATCGTTCGTACATCAATCCAGGACCCGGAGCGATTTGGCCAAAGACGTAGAAAATATGTGGATCATTTTGTTACCCAATGAAGGCGATTTTTTCTCTCTGCGAAACCAAATAAAAAGCCGGAAAACTTCTCACAGCATCAACTTCAGGCCATAGCAGGATCCTATAGGATGTAGGAATACTATCTGAGGCAAAGGTAAGCGACTACTGTATACCAATTCAGAAATGGATTGACAATTTTATAATCTGGATTGTGCAGAGATGGAACACGAAAGAGGGCACAGCAGCGGGTAGCTTTTCCGAAGAGCTAGCGACACAGCTCTAATATCGTCTAACCGAACTGGTGTTGCGTTTCTAAACTCTAAACGACCTCCGTCCTACATGACGTCTTTCTTGGACAGTCAAGACATTGTGGCACCACATCCCACACAGAAGGCAGCAAGACCGAACTGGCAGATCCATGAAGCCGATGTTGAAACAATGAAATTAAATAAACTTCAGTTCTTCATGCTCACTTCTAGCGGATCTAGTGAAACTAGAAAAAAAGAAAGTAAGGCTAATACACTTGCAAAAACTCGCTCAAAGTGATCTTATTGTTAGCACATAGAATGTAAATGGATGTTAGATTTGGGTGAAGTCAGAATTGTAACGAATCTGATTGCTTAGGATGCGGTCTGTCTCACTGACAGGTGGCCATATTTATCTGCACTAGTTGCTGCCATACACGAGTAAACACCTGCCAGTGTAGTGCCATATATGGTCAGAAAAAACTGTCAGTCGATAATGCTTTATCTTGAGGTCCAAATTGTCCCCGTCCATATTTTTTGCTATCAAAATGGCTCTTTCTGTCTGCCACGCTTGGTTTATGTATTGTGTGCGTACATCGGGAAATATGTGGTCAATGAGAGCTTTTCGGTGAATTAACGACTGTGCGGAAATTGGTAAGCAATTTTATGTATCCCATGTTTTCATGGACCGAAACTTTTCCATTGCCGATATTGGTTGGAGAATGTGCCATCGGTTGGAATTTGCGTATGTGTGGATGAAGTTCGTTGAAGCGGACGTAGCGCTATCTGCCATTCAACAAAAAAAAAAAAAAAATACATACTAAAATCGCGATTAAATAATGTAAGGGTGGAGGTTGGCGGTTGAAATGTAGGTAACGGTCAGCCTGTGATATTGTAAAGGAACGTAGGTAGTTCGGCGGACCCCACAGCATCGACAATGTGCTTTATGAGGCCGGGTTTTCATTTCAATGATTCCATTTCTACTTAGAAGTCCAGCTGTAATGATAATATTTGTTTGGGGGCCTCTTGAAAACGTTGTTTTTTTTATCTTAACTAGCAAGTAATTTGCTCCAGAGTTGCTTCGACTCCGTGCGACTGCTAGGCAGTGACTGTAAATGTGACTTTAACTTACCCAACATTTGGAATATCATTTTAACAAAAATCACTTTGAGGAGTCTTTTACGAGCCCATTAGATCATTAGAGAACGATAACCATCATGTGCGCTTAAAAGAAGACTCGAGAATGACTCATGCATATACTCAAAATGTGATTAATTGAAAAACGAAGTTTCGCAAATGGCTCGAACGTGAATCGAAACTGATCAGAAGAACTCGCTTAAATCGACTTTTCAAGAAAAATCTCGGCTAGGCTACCATTTTCACCCGACAAAGTATCATTTATAATCAGAAAACGAGCGCATTTGTGATACTTTTAACAGACTCGAAAAAGACTCGAATGTGATGAAAAATTTCATAAGATGTTTGCTTGGACTGAGTCTGAAGTCGCCTCTTTGGGGATGCTGCTTTCTGTGCTATCTCTTCTGGAATGCAAATAAGTTGAGATAGGTAAGATATATCCTTTTCACACTGGCAGCACCATAGTCGAAGCTGCGAAAACCCCCTGCATACGTTCACACTAAACTCTCACAGCTTCACAAATAACTGACAAGACTGTGTGAATAAAAAATAAAAGTAGGAAGAAAATTTTAACAAAATGGAGCAAGGAGGAGATTTAAGCACAGGAAGAGATCGACTTGAATGAAGGTTCTTGTAGGATGCATAATTCAACACATGCGAGCCACTGAGTTTGGTTGCCAGCTTGCAATGATGGAAATGCCATTTCTACAAAGACGTACAACTGTGTGGACCATGGTTAGCTTATGTCTTTACATTTACCTTCTTGCAATGCAACATTTTGTATAGAATTACATTGTAGCAAGGGATTCGCCCTATTTGGGAGATGGACGTATCCACCAATAGTGAAGACTTTTTCAGAAAGCAGTTTCGGATGTAAAAAGACTTTCAGGTCTTTTCAAGCAGGACACTAATTGGAGACGGTGTATTCTGCTTTCTCCGACGGCGCCGCAACTGGAGAAGCAGTTCAACTACAAAGCAATTGAACACCTCGAAGCAAGATTCAGAAGTATTGGGAAAGGACTTCCGCATGCGTTGTGCGCAACTTTATAATTGCACGTGGAGAAGAAGCACCTCAAGGATTTTTCAAAGTAACCACTTTTATCAAGAGGGAACAGGACAACTTGAGCCTGATTATAGGAGACCGCAGAAGAGGGGCGAAAATTATTAGAAATGCAATAGCTGATAATTTCTGTAACAATTAAATTAATTAATTTTTAAACTCAATGGTTTTGTGGTTTGACGTTTATTAGTTTCAAGAATTGGTCATGGAATATTTTATGGTCCTCTAAGAATCGGTAAATTTGGTCGCAAAGCTGTCAGCTGGCAATCCTAAATTCATTGATCCAATATTTCTGACCGTCGGTTGACTTGTCGGTTTCTTTTTGCAGGTGATTAACTAGACGGAGTCGAGATGCTTGAATTGCTGAGTCGAAACCTTATAATTTTTTGAACGGGAACACCCAGGCACTTGCGAAACTCTCGAAGTTCACTGTAGTAAGCATTTGCTAATACTACTGTTGAGTCACGACACCCAGACTATGTATTTCCTATAGAAGAAATTCTCGCAGCTTCGACATTGATAGTTTTTTCGAAGCTGCGCCCAGTGTGAAAAGGATATTACATATAGCTTCTTGGCCAAGTGTGACTCCGGCTTTGGCAAGACAGTCTGTCATCTCATTTCCATCAATTCCCCGGCGCACCTTTTTAAAAGTGATGCTGTGAAACAAGCTTTGACAAGTTTAGAGACTTTATGATGAGTTCGAACTTCCTAGACTATAAAGCAGTCCTGCCTGAAGTTCCTTTCCATACGAAAATGTCAAACTGCTCGATGCATAGCTTTTGCTATGAACAGAGCTCCCAATCAAATCTTTCTGTGCTGTCTGCTCACCAAAACAACAGGTGAAAATTAAACACACTCGCTCACTCTCTGCACACTTATTTTTGCTTTCCTCGTGTTTTCACTTTAATGATTCTCGATGAGAGAAACATACGAAGCTGTCTCACGATAACAGCTTGAAGGGGATAATTTCGTTCGGTCCAGCAGCTAAGCAAAAGCAACTGAGCAAAACTGAGCCGAACTGAACTGAGCTCAACGTGTTCTTTTTGTTGTTGTAGCGTTAAGTTATTGTTCTTGAGTTAGAAGCACACTAGCACGCATACACACTTGCAGTTTACTGAGGCACACGCGCAACAAATATACATGCGCAAAAGACCGCAAAAGAACCGAAATGTTCCCTTTTTCCGAAATGTTCCCTTTTTCATGGTGTCTTAGGGTAACTGTTTCTGGCGCCCCAAATCCTTTCTTCATTTCAACCGCTTAATGTTATAGTAGCTGATTTCCATAAAGCAACTTAAATTTAATAAAAAAAATATAACATGATTTTCCTTTTGGCAAATAGAAATGCCCGACAAAGAAAGGATCAGCATATAGCAATTGGCCCCGCAGTATCATCTGACTGTAATCATATCTTTTTCAAAGAAATTGTATAACGCAGCGCCCATTCCGGATCCCATTCAAGACGTTCGCTTTTGTGCCGACTATCGAACCACAACAAAAACCCAATGTCAACCTGTTTATGTTGCAATGAGGGCGACTATTTTATAAACGTGGCATTTGCCATTTCCTTCTCTTTTTCTTGGTCTTGGTGCAAGCTGCTCGGTAAATTTAGCGCTCTTTTTCTAGCACGTATCATTAAAATTGATTCTGTGGATGGGCCAAAGGTGTGTGCGAGCGGAGTAAGGAAACCATTGGAAGTTGGCTTTTCTATTTGCCAAACGGCAAGGAATTTGCTAAATTGCTTTTCTGCTAGTGCTTCGCACCCGCCCACCCGTACCTGGGCAGTCGGAGCCACTTGCCTCCTGTGCGTTTGGTTTTGCAATTAGTTTTTTGCCTTTGGCTGTGGCAAAAAGTTGCAATGGCTGCTTAGTCATACAAAAGAGAAAAAGCAAAAGAGCATGGCGAAGGAGGAGGCAGACCACATTCCGTTTATTGTGCTGTATTGTCAAGTTATTGTTGCGACTTTGGCAACTGTAACAAAAGCGATTAAAACTGCCATAAAACCTGAGCCCATTAATAGCGCAATAATATTATCAGCTTATGTTCAATGCCACACACACCCATCCACACCCACACACACACACATGCAGCGGCAAGTCCCTGGACCCTCAAACTAAACTTTGTCTCTTGTATTTTCATTAACATTTATTGGTTTTTTACTTAGACGTCGGAACATAATAACTTGGAGTCTCCTCCGGATCTCCCCTCGGTTGCAAGTCCTTCAGCTTCGGTGGGATGCTGGGCCACAATATTTCGCGGTCGTATCAGCGTCATCATAAAATAACGTTAATGACGGCAACAAGGTCGTAAAATCAAAATTTCTGCTATTTCAACGCTGAAACCGCTGCGGTTGGGAGTCTTTGGCTCTGACGCTGCCAGCTTAGCAACATTGTTGATACGCGCTGAAGGCGACGGGGATCAAACCGAGACGAGACCAGGGAACCCAGAACCGAGAACTGAGACTCATGCCCTTGTTGCAAACAGCAGGCGCCGACATGGCCCAAATACAAGCCTCGCAAACAAACACACAACGTCCTGTGGCTGGCTGTACCAGACGGCGTATGCGTAATGCCACTCAAATTTAATTACTTTAAAGGCAGACAAGATAGATAGATAATCCTTTTGAATCCCAAAATTCTTTTGCTCCCGAGCACACACACACAAAATAGATGTACCCCCCAGTCTCCTGCCAATAACTATTTTTGGGTTATTCAAATAAATTTCACATTTCCATTTAATGTTCCACCCTAGCAACTAGTTGGGAGAGCTGAGAGGCTGCCTATAGCTCGCTCGCTGTGGGCTCTCCATGTGCTGGCGGGATGTGCAGCGCTTTAAATATTCATTAGACAGCTGGATAGCAGCCACAGACAGAACCGCTGGCCCAAGCTCAAGCCCAGGTCAGGGTCACCGAGTGAGAAATGATGCTGGAAATTAATTTAAATCACCGAAAATTTGAGCCACAAATTTATTGACCTTTGTGCGGTGCAAATTGCGGGTTCATCGACATAGTTGCCTTTTGTGAATAATTTCTTAGCTTTTATCTACTTGTATAAAAATTTGGTTTCACTGTGTTTCAAATACCTTAACCGTCGAACGTACTTGAAACAGAACGAAGTTATTTAAATATTAAATGACAGATGGCGTCATTTTGTCATTTCCTTCTGCATTTCTTATGTTTACAACGTAATGCGTGCTAAGGAGATAGGCGATGGAAAAGTTCCTGTCCATGAAAATAAAAGATGAATAAAAATGCTCTCATTGACAGCGTATTTCCCGATGTACGCACACAATACATAAACCATGCTGCTGGCATAAAGAGACATTTCGGCTGCAAAAAAAGCGGACGTCGACAATTCAAGATATAGCAGTCGTTGCCAGGCGACACGGTATTTTATAAATCAATCGATACATTTTGCGAATTCACTGGACTTGACAGACATGTCACCACACCTTCTACGACTGAAAGTTGGAAAGTAAAACCCAACACGACTGTGCAATGGCACACGATTGGTATTCAAAAACTGCTGAAAAACATTTTCGAAGCCACCACATTCAACACCAAAATCCAAAATTATCACAGGCGTCCCTATTGAATTCATTTAGTTTTGAGTCAATCTTGTCTGTCTGTCTGTCCCTTATGCCTGCCTAAACCGTTCATCCGATTGCAATGAAACTTTGGGGAGTGGTGGACTGCTTGCCCGGAAAGGTTTCTAAGTTAAAAAACAGGGGAAAGTTAACTTCGGCTCGGCCGAAGATTTGTATACCCTTGCAGCTTCCATTGAAAACAAAAAAGTTTTTCTAGCTAAGACTACTTTTTGGACCTCCGTGCAAAGTTTGGTGAGGATAGCTTTAAAACTGACGCAGGAGATAGCATAGAAACAGACAGGCGGACAGACGGACAGACGGACGCACGGACAGACGGACAGGGCTAAATCAACTCAGCTCGACATGCTGATCAAGAATATATATACTTTATGTGGTCGGAGATGCTTCCTTCAATGCGTTACAAACATCCGCACCCAACCCGTTCATCCGATTACGATGAAGCTTAGAGGAAACGCCTGCCTGCGAAGGTTTCTTAGTTAAATTAATGGCCGGGAAATGGTCCAAAAACCACGAAATTCGCCAAAAAATTTTACTTTTCATCCGATAGCAATGAAACTTTGGTGAATGGTTGAAGCTTGCCTTGAAAGGTTTCTAAGTTAAAAAAATTTGCGGAAAATGGTCCAAAAACCGCGAAAATTGAAAAACTTCCAGTTTTAGTACAACTTTGGTCCAAAAACCGCGAATCTTACAAAATGTTCGATTGTGATTAAACTTTGGGGAATGATAAGACGCTTGCCCTCGAAAGTTTCTAAGAGGAAGAAAAGGGCTGAAATGGTTCAAAATCAGCGATATTTCAAAAACTATACCGATCATCCGATTAGCCCGCTAAGCTTTCTAAGGTTCAAAAATCGCGAAATTTGCAAAATTACGTTATGAGTATTTATGAAAACGCTTAATGCCAACATAACAAATGTAAGCTGTAAATTACACGTACCAAAATATTGCAAAATTTGCAAATTTTTCATTGGAGCCTGGATTATTGTGAAGATTTGACAGACGGCAATTGTAGATTGGTAAATAGGAGGTATGTATAAACTAAACGGTCAAAAAGGCCACGACATTTGCAAAATTTTAATGAGTTTAGTTAATAATGAAGACGGGTATATAGAGGAAAAGATCGAACAGTCCAAAATGTTTATATCGATTTGCAGCCAGCACTAGCTTGAATATAATCGCTCTCATAAGAATGAAAAGATCCCGGGCGACGCCGGTTATTCAGCTAGTATTTTATAATTTAAAAACGCATTAAAAAAGTTCGAAAAAGTGCTGTTTGAACCAAAAACCAAAGAATCTTAACATAATATCGTCTGCAGCAAAACTGAGACATGTCGCTTGTGCTGGAACATGAAAGTGAACCTGTAAAATGATATACTGACATATTGTCATCTCACTCGGGAACTATACAAGATAGCAATTTAAAACTTTACACATGGAATCTGGAATATTTCTGCATCATTGGGCCATTACATTTACCTCTCGGCTAGCCAACAAATGGAGCAAATAATTATAAGCAAACACTTTTCGCTCTTGCAATTCTGAAGTTTTAATTCTCTGTTTCGTTGGTTAAATAAAAATTTGCAAATGGCTTAATGGTGTGACTGCAATAGAAAGCGTACTGACGAGGCTTAGCCGTGGTGGCAGCCGAAACAGTCTACGCAACCACTACTGCTGTTGTTCATATGTATTCTTTGTTGATTTTTCTAATGATTATTGATTATAGCACATGGAACAAAATGTTTAATTTTGTATGTTGCAGCCTCTGGAAAATTCTGGTCAAGTTTTATCCACTGATTACAAAACTGTTTTCGGCTTGGCTTCATCAGCTTTTGTTTTAAAGTTATGGCGGAAAATGTGTTTTGCATGTTTTTTTAATTTGAAAAAACTATGGAGGTCATACTGAGCAAAAATGTCTGGCTTTATGAGTCTTATGCGACAGAACACATATCAATGCAGACAAAAAAAAAACCAAGGGCCCAAATAGGCCTTTGAAGAGAGTCATTCCTTAGTTTATGGCAAATTTTGCAAATTTGATTGTCATGTAAAAGTCAGAGCGGTGGTCGAATTTTTATTTCAACCACTTTAGCATAAAGCCAAAGATCTTGATAAGTCAATACATATGTGTAAAGGGTGCGAACCGACTATCTTCGAAACTTAGGAGATATGAGGCGTATCTAAGTGCGGGTAAAGTCTAAAAAGTAAAGTATAATCATTGTTTTACATTAACTGCATAAATTACTAGTTAATTGAAGAAAGATGAAGGTTGAGTTCTAGTTGAAGAAGCGAGGTTAAGCGAGATGTTTTTCCCCTCAACGTCCCTGTAAAATCGACCTCACTGTGTATCGGAGAAAATTTTTAGTCATGGTTCAACCAAGTAGATGGTCATTTTCAATCCAAGAATCTCGACGTCCGATAAGAGCTTACAGAATGTGTTACATAAGTCCGATATACGTAAGACAATTTTGACAACTAATCAAACCTTTCTTAACCTCTCAATAATAAGACATACTTGCAGCGGCAATATTAAAGCCACCTTTGATGATATACCCACTCTCTATTCCATTCTTAGCAGCCTCGTCTGGCAGGTTGCATAATCCACATGCTCCACATGTACCCCATTTTATATCCATCTTTCTCTGATGCCTTGCAGGTGCACACAGATGCCATTCCTTTAGCTCTAGTGTTGGCTTGTCGCAATTAACGTTCGCGGAAATTCCTGACAGGGGCAAAAGGCAAGCAGCTCATTGGGGCGTGAACAGCACGGAAGTCGTTGGGGCCCACGCGGCGTATACGTGCTTTAAAGTATGACTTAAGCAAGCAAGTGACCTTCTCTCTTTCTGCACTGCAAGTGTGTGTGTGTGTGCAGTAAATTGTACACTGGCATTGTTTCTTTGCTTCCTACCCCCATCGCCCCGCTCCTTCCACTTGCTTGCATTTAGTTTTTCAGCGACAACTGTCGGCCTACTTGCCGCTTTGCGTGCCATATGCTCGAGTCACAGCAAAACAATTGCTGCCATTACAGTTTGTAATTTGGTAATCAGCCATACGAATCTGCATAATGGCAATTGGAGCAACGGCGACAACGTCCCCATCCGCCTGCTCGTTCTCGTCCCGGCAAGTTAGGTAAACATGGCAAGAAAAGTTGCCAACTTTTAATTGAAGTGAAAACGACGATAACGACAGCATTGTAGGGATTGGGCTAGAGCTGTAGCTTTGTTTGCCAGTCCGCTGGGATGTGCATGTGGATGTGGACCCGCCCTCGCCCCGCCCCCTGTGGGCAGACACACACATGGCAAAAAACAGTTGCGGAATTGCTTTTTAAACCCACAGAGCGGCGCATAAAAAACCAGCAGAAGCAGAGCCGCACTCTGGGGCCCCGGTATTCGGATTCGGTCTGCAAATGGAGCGATGTGGGAACGGGTTGAGTTAAGCCTTTAAAACGCAAAACTTTTGAGCCGCTCAAGTTTTAGCCGAGCGTATTTGCCTTTGTGGTCGCTTAGCCCCAGCTGACATACATATATTCCAGTTCCCATTGCAGTGTTAAAGTTTGCATTTCATGCATTCACGAGGGGATCGGCCTGGGTTAACCTGTTGCCCAGTCGCTGTTTACATTAGACGGGCTATCAGTAGTGCGGGTGGAGAGCGATAGCGGCCTTGAGATGCTGGTCGGAAGGTGGTGGCCACATTGTTTGCATTGCCCCACGCAAATATGTTGGCAGCCCCAGCTGGGGCCAGAGGCACGCGCCGGAGTGCGACATTCGTGACGTTGCTCTCACGACCCACCAAATGCCTGCCCGCCCGTCTGCCTGGCTTTGATTTATTGATTTTGGCCCAGGCACACAGCATACGAAATGAGACAATATTTGCCGGCCCCACTGCTGGCCCACATGTGGTAGACTCCGGCAGCATCCGCGTCCCACTTCCATTAGCCTGCACCGCCTGCGTCTCGTTTAATAAGCTGCCGCATTTTAAATATATCAGCAGCTGCACAAACCTCCCGCCCGCCCTTGGTTCGGGTGTAACTTCCATCGAAAGCAAATGGCGCAAGTTCAATTAAATCAAAGCCTGAGCATATTTCTTACCCGCTAGACAGTTCCGGCGCCAGACGCCGTCGTCTGCTGGCGGCAACGTCTGTAAGTAGAAATGGTAAGAAAATGGTAAGACAAATTAAATTACATTTAAAGCGCCAGAAAAAAAAGAAGCATCAGAGCATAGAACTGATGTGGTAGGAAGACCAACAAAAAGTTTGACATTTCTATAACAATACGACTTAAATGTTACACTTAACGTGGCTCCTACGAATTTTAGAAGATTTCGTGTGGAATTAGATATTTTCCAAAATCATGGAAAAATACATTTTCCTGAAAACAAATTTTTAACTAGCTCAGACCAGTGGTCGAAACTCGACCATCTAAAAAAATGAACACCTAACATTAAATGGAAATCAGTTTAAAGTTCATTGAACGATGAACGCTTGTAAGAAATTTTGGTTAATCAAAATATGCCAACATAGTCTTAAGTATTTACAGTTATTGGTCCATAACAACCGACATGAAACATGGAGAAACTCTCCGCAGTGGACGAAGTTTTAGTACGATCTAGGGACGAGTGCACAATGGTGCACATACGCGCATTGAAAGCACTCTGCGCTATGACTCGAGATGTTTTGGAAGCGCAATGATTTTACTGTCTAGCGACTTACGCCAAGTACTGTCAGTCGTTCCACGATCAACTACTGCCGATGAAAGAAGCATTTGCTTCAAATCATCATATCTGTGGCGCTATGTGAAGAAACTTCAGCTGGCAGCAAACATAGAGAGAGAGAGAGAAGAGATGGAACGATCCACCTGCTCAAGATTTCTTCAAGCAATTGCTGTCTTTCGACCGGTCCTCTCATTGCAGTTGTGAAAAAAAAGCGGTTTCGTGCTGCACATTGACAAAGAGGGACGGAAGCAACCTTTAACTACGCTCTCTGATAGTGTTCGGTTGGGTGAGGAGAGAAGCACACTTGTTTTGCTTTTTTCGCTCTTGGTCTTTTTCCAAGCTATTTGCAGAAACCGCTTGCTGAAAAGGTCTTTTTCTATGTATGCTATCAGTGTGTGCTTCTTAGGCTAACGATATCAACGCATGTTTGTATGTATGCGACAAACTATGTGTGCTCTCTCATTCTCTCTAGGACTGTTACGCTCTGCTCCACTTGACTTTGTTCACAGCAACCTTTTTGAAATAACATTTTGGTCTTTCGGTCTTCGAATAAGTCACACTTTGCGACCGCTTGACTGAAATGGGCCTGTTATTGGGTTGCTGCCAGACCTATCAGTCTGAGTGTATAACAACAGCCGCCTAACAGCGAGCGCGAGAGCAGCACACCATCGGTTGAGGAAAGACCAAGGTCATTATTTTTTTAGTTTTTCGGTTGTAGTCGTGAGCAGAGCAGACCGAAAATATGTGTTGAGAGTTATTTACGTGCTATGCTTTTGATAATGGCTGATTTCAAACGAACTTTTGAAATTTTATGAAATCGAAAGGCGGGCTCATCAACAAAGAAATCACGAATATCATTGATATATCGAAGTCGGGCAGGACCGACTTTAACCTACGCTCTCGTTTTTATTTGTGTTAGTGACGCAAGCATTAAGTGCTTTTGGGCACCCCTGTTCTAGAGAGTTATCCTAGTTTAAAGGAGATGCTGCTCTACAACTGCTACTCCTACTACATAAATGACGCTCAGGGTTAACTTGTTGATGTAATATTCACTAAAGTGGTTATTGTAGTCAAAGATTTCGGTTCCGGTCCCTTCCACCTCACTTTCTCAATTGTGACCAAGTCTTGGAATTCCTCTTCGACTGTGAAACTGAAGTGCTAGCACAAATCTAGACACTTACTTTCCAATACAACACCTGCACTTAAATAAGTCTTGGTCAAGTTCTTACCAACAAGTGTAGGTTAAGACCTTCAGGTATATAATCATTTCCCTTTTCTTATCAATAATAAAAAAATATTTAAATCAAATAAATTCATAACAACTTTAGTGGCAAACAGAATATGCCCGTTCATTCAGTCGCATCCAGAAGCCCAACAAAGTGTGAGAAATGGTGAGAAATGAAAGCAGAAAGAAAGCTAAGACTGTGCATACAGAAAAAGAAACCCATGTGGGAGGGCGAAGAGATAAGTAAAAGCACAAAATTAAATTGGACATTTATCAAGAGATTCTTATTGATGCTCAAAGTGCCGGCAGAGGACAAATACAAATACACACAAGCTTTGGGGTGCCCGAGTCGAAGTCAAGTGGCCAATCATCGACAAGAGGACAAATGCCGGCAATTATCGTTTTGAGTGAAAAGTTTTATTGCCGGAGAAAACGTTGATGGTATTCAAATGTTGCCAAAACAAACGGCCCGCCGACACGCGGGCATAAATTTAAGTCAGGCCACAGAGTCCTTCGCCTGCGCCCCCAAAGGATCAGCCACTAATTACGGCTATTAGTGGAGCGGCTGGAACAGGCAGCAACAGCGAAAACAATTACAGCGCATTTAATCACCTGCTGAAAATGTAATTATGTTGCATACTTTTGGGCTGGCGTTTGTCTTCACACGCTCCTTTCACTTGGCAGGACCCATAAAACAACACCGAAGCCCCTCGAGGAGAGATTTGAAGTCTCGTTTTGAATTTATTGCATGAAATTAACTTTTGCAAAATAATTCACATAACTTCGGGGCGTGCCGAAGGGCCAGCCGAAGTGGCTTAATAAAATAATTTATGGTTCGGCAAAATGCCCATTTGGTGTTGAAGGAGAGGGGAGCGGGGGCTGGCATCCAACTGAGACGCAGCGGTGGCTCTGTGTCTGGGTCCGTCTCTGTCTGATGCGCAGTCAAGCGTACAAAACAAAGCAAATTAATTGCAAGTCAAAGCGAACCTTTGACTCGACTAACAGAGCGCACCTTTCCACAGACACACACACAGACAGGCACACAAATGTTATGGCAATTCCTTTATCAATATCCTTTTAAGTAGGTTCAGGCCAAAGTCTAATCAAATGCGACAGCAGCTGCCTTTGCCTTCCCTTTGGGCCTTTCACTTTTCGCAGGCTGTGCCCGTTGATGCGTGGCTAATATGCCACTGGGCACGGTCACGCCCCCTTTTGACCGGACAACTGCGTGACGGTTGGGGCGTGGCGTTGCGTTTCGTTTCGTTCGGTTTGGTTTGGTTGCGGCTCATCCAGCATTTTTACACCGCCCAAGTTGCTCATTGAAGCGTTGAGCCGACTGAATCAACAGCTGCCAAGCGTTTGACACGCAAATTTATAATGCTTTAGTGGCATTCCTGTGCTTATTATCAACACATTTCACATGTCATTAGCCAAGTTAGAGTGAGAAAGATAGAGCGAGCTGGAAACTTAGAAACACATTTAAGCACATTTAAACACCTAGAATTTATTTGTTTGCTTAAATTAATAAATTTTCGACATCGATTTGTACCATTTAGCTCATGTCATTAGCCAAGATTGATCGAGAAACAGAGAGTTAGAAACTGTAGCAGCTTTTTGGCGCAAAGAATTTATTTGTTAGTTTAAGCTGATAAATTGTTGCAATTGATTTATCCAACAATAACTCTTTATTTACTTGATAATTAGAATGAGTAAATGCAATTGCCAATCACCTAAGGCAGTTGTCTTACGCCATTTCTTAGTTCGTGCGTTTTAAAAAGGCTAAGTCGTTAAAATTTTATTTTCCAAATTCAATAAAAGTTTTTAAGTTTTACTTTTTGAATATTTTACAATTGGTTAAAAAATTATAGAAGGCAATCATGAAACTGGTTTGAAAATCGCATATATTGCAAAAAATAAGAACAATATCTGAAATTACTTAAAAATCAAATTATGCGTCCAATCAAATTAAGTAAGGAACAGCTCCCACGAAGCGGTTGGAAAACCAACATCCATATCCACTGCAAACCAAAGATCTGCAGCACTTCATAAGTACTTGATATTGTTCACACGCGAGTGTCCCAATGCAGTCTTTACTCTATATTTTCAGGCATATTTGAGCTTCGCACAAGCAGTGCCAATGATACTCGCGCCGCTCGTGTCGTTCATTTCTAATACTCGTACGAACAGAGAGCGCTCTCTCGCTTGGCGCTCTCTCTCTTACCATTACACTATCAGTTTTACGGCTTTTACCGTTACTTTTTTAACAGTGGTTCCGGCTTGCTTGCACGAACTAGTCTCCTGTCTAGTTCAAAAGGCCAAGTAAAGTGCTAGTATAAGATGGTGCAAAGAAATATAGTGGTTGTGGGCACTCGGTGCGCTCAAGAATATCCCACGTTGACTAGTTATAGGCCAATCAATGCTGATGCAACGGCGTCCAATCGCCAGCGGATAATAACTTAACGAGACACAATTAAAAACGAGTAGCCAACGCAATCCCCCGAAGGGCGTTGTCTTAACAACGCAATGTATATTTAGTTGTTAATGACGTAAAAATCTGGGGTGATGTTGGGGCAATGTGTGAAATGTTTCCCTTGCCACCGGGCTCGATAAAAAGGATCAATTTTAGTCAGGCAAGGCAAAAACCGGGATCGAAATTTTAGTCCCTGTTTGGTTCAATTTAGGCCATTTCGTGATGAACCCACCAAAATACCCAGTACCCTTCATTAATTTTCTAGTCGAGTGTGTACACTAAGGCGCCAGTATGACCTTAAATTGTCCATGCTAAAAAAGTGGGCTCTAGTGTACATACACAATTCTACATTCACACACACACGAGTGTAAGCACGTGCCCAGTCGGATTTGGCGGAACGTGGTTCCCAAAGGAATGACTTCTGGCACATTTCTTTTTACAAGGAAGAATGCACTACCAACTTTTGCTGTGTGATAGAAGGCATATAGTCTGATTGAAAACTGATGCACGTTCCATTTTTCAGTAGGTTGGAAGCGAAGAAGTCTGCACAACTTACAAACGTCCCTTCTAATGGCACGCATGCAGCAGCCTACTCATGGACTAGTCATAATTGTCTACTCATGAACAAGTCCTCCTTGATGCTTGCCTATGTCCTAGTCCTAGTAGTGGCCCATACGGACTAGTCAACGACATGACACTCGACTGGATTTCAGAATCTGAGGTTAGACACTCAGTCACTGAATACTAGTACGAAAATGCGAGAGTGATTGATTTGACTGCATATTATGGGTGTTTGTCATACCGCATACGCTTTTATAGCGACTGCACTCAAACACCAAAACCAACTTCTTGCTGTGGGTGATTCCATGAGTAGCGGACCAATTAAGGATCATATAAGTCTTCAAGAAACAAAGACAAACATTTTTCAACGGCACATGTAGGCTCGCCAATACGGTTTTTGGAGCGAAGCGTATATAAAAGTCATTTTTAGTGAAAAACAAAATAAAACTAATAAAGACCAGGAGACATATGCACCAGGATCAGCGATTTTGTTGCAAGAGGGATTTTGGCCGCGGAAGTATGTGACACCTATATGCTACATCTCAAAGCTGGGCTCTGGGGTATCCTCTCTGCCAAAGTTTTCAAGAATGGCAAACAGTTTGAGATAGCTAGGCAGCTTAAATTGGCAATTCAAAAAGAATGGGCGAATATCGATATATCCAGCCTTAAATCGTTGCCATCTCGACAAAATTTAGGTTCAATAAATAATGAAAACAAAACATTAATATTAATAATATTAATATAGGCAAAATGCAAAATGCACATATAAATATTTACTATGAAGACAACTTTTAATATGAGTTTCTCCTTACATTTGATCAGAATGTATTATTATCATAAATGTATTTTATGTTTTTAAATGTAAAAATCGCTAGTTATATTAAGTTTGACTGCTGTAAAATAATAGTTTTATTTACTTTTGGGATAAAGAAAGAATATGAGAACAGAAGATTAAATAATTTGAGTAAGAAGAATGGAAATAAAAGATCTTCGTTCTACACAGAGGAAACAAATGATTTTAGCAAATATCCATCTGATGATTTCCGTATCCATTTGGACTGGAAAAGTTTTTAATATACTTTTAATCATCCCAGGGTGGAAATGATCATCCTTTGGACGATTTGCAGCTCCGTTAGATGATTAAAAGGATATTAAAAACATATGCAGTCCAAGTGGATCTCTTTTGGATCTTTATTTTTTCTGTGAAGAGTTTCTAAGAATTTTTAACCGAAAATCGTTCTCATTTATGGATTTTATAAGCGAGGAGATTGAGCAAAGGCAACAATCGTAGTTGGAGAGTATATGGTTCAAAACTTTATTCAGGGATCAACAATTCTCTTTCTGTGCTGCCCACCTCGAACATGCTTAATCCCAAGTATGAAATTCAGCATTTTTTCTCTGAGTGCTGGAAATGTACCTTTAACTATCAGTTAAGAGAACTAAGGTGAAATGTTAGCTTTTAAACCCCTTACTGTTTTGAGAAATGACAAATTCCACATATTTTCTTGCGTTTGACAACTTTGACAATTTGCTTTTTTCACGTGTTTTGGTTAACTGTGCAAATGAAATGCTTTTACTCTAACAACAAAAGCATCAATGACAACCCACAAATGTGTCGTTTTGAGACCCATTTGAAAAATTAACAAAGGGCACAGGTGACAGCAGCGACAACAGCAACGGCACCCACTATCCAGGATTCCTGCTGGATGCGCTCGCCCGCTCTTGAGCTGACAGTGCAACATGTGCGGATGTCACAGACAATTCCGCTAAAAGCTTTATGCCGTGGACAGTTGCCACTGCCAACTGCGACTCAAATTAAATGCTGCACACTTCAAAACAGCTCGAGGAGATGTGAGTTTTATCTGAGTCACAGCAAAAGCGGCTAAGCATCATAACTCACGCCCGGCAGACGACCGGTCTTGTCACTCAAGAAGCGTGAAAAACCTGCCAAGATGCCGAGGAGTCATCTCTGAAGTAACGTTGCCGTTGCCTGCATTATGCAGATGTCCCCGAGCAGCGGCAGCTGCTGCCGTGGCATGCACTTAACATGTTGTACCACAAAATCGTCAGCCATATGCCGCGCATATTAATTTGATGGCACTCATATTTATGCCAAAGCAAAGGCAAAGCGTTTGCTGCGCTGTTGCGACATTTTTTTGACAAGTTGCAGTCAGTGTGGCAGTCTGAATCGCAGTGGCACATTTGCAATGCGAGTAGGAGCAGCAGCAGCTGACTGTTTTGCATATGGTCGGAGGGGACAAGCTGGCAAGTTGGCAATAGACAAGCAGACGGGGGCTAAGCAAATGCCGCTGCGATTTTTCCTGCATTTTCCCAGCATTCTTTTTTCTGGTTTTTGTACTGAGTTTTTTGTTGTTGTCGCATTCCAGTTTAATTATTTCAGCAATGCTGCTGCCGCTGCCGCTCCTGCTGTTGCTGTTGGTAACGACATCAAATTTACATACGCAATTTCATTGTTGCCGCCGGATCTGGCCGATGTCGTCCTTCTAGTGCTGCACTCTGGCCGCTGTCTGTGCCACCGCATAACGCATTTTGTATTCAAATTTTTTCGCTGCAGTCGGAACATTACAAATTCTATTCGCAGTTGGCTCCACTGTTGTTTCTGTGCAGTTTCCTTTATATTATACCCGCTGGCCCCCCTGCCCCCTGGCCCTTGACTAACATGTGCTCTCATAATAATCAGCTGCAGGCGAATGTAGCGCCGATTTTATGTTATGACTTCAGCATGAGGTAAAGTAAATAGGACTTAAATATGCTTTTTATATATTTACAGACGTTGAAGGGCACTAGGAAGTCGAGTGCTTTGGCGAACTTGTCATGCAAATCAGTATCTTTGCTTTATTATGCAGGTTTCGCTCGGGTACTCGAGTAGAGCACTTCTGCCCCTCCGCGCCATGTCATTGCACGCTTGAGCAGCAAATCTGGGGATAGTGTCAACAGCTTTTAGGCCTCTTTGCGTGTTAAATGTAGCACAATAATGAGGCTCAAGGTATTTGCATTTCTTTTGCCAAACCAAATGCAATAAACTCTCGAAACGAAAGCAAATAAAAAGTAATCAGAATTTCAGATTCGGTCAGTGCCAAAAGGAATTAAAAAGTGTGCTAAATAATTCATTCCCGAATTAAAATATAAATCACTTTCACACCATTTTGTCGGCCGACGGCGAACAGTGGGCACAAATCAGCATGAAACATGGAAAAAACAAAAACTGTCAGATACAAATTTAAGGCCGCAACTGATGACTTTACGACTTCATCTTCGTTAACAACGCATTAGATCGACTTTTATGAAAGCAGTTAAACCTCTCGAAGTATCTAACGGATTTTGACCTTTACCGATTCTCAGCAGTTCTTTGGAGAAGTCTTCTGCGGTTCAACCCTGTTGCAGGAACTCACGCATATTCATACTCAATGGAAGTTGTTATTGATTTCGCAATCACGGAAAGTGATTGCCGGAAGTCGCCCGCCAGCAGTACTAGCATGCCACCAAATCGACGATTATTGTTGCGCAAATCTTTCAATATTAGAGTGCTGTAAAGATTGCTTGTGCACCATGGTGCTCTCAGCCCAAATGATCAACTTTCTTCTATTCAACACCTTAGCCTTGGCTGATTGCTTTGAAAGGTTGCAAACAGGATTTTCGTTGATTTGCAGGTTTAAAGAAAGCTTGAGTGCTGCAGCCGTTCCGGTAGATGCGAGAGCTAAAGAAATGCTCAATTCAATTACGGTTCAACACGTGCCGCAGTAGGCGGTTGTTCCATTTTTCAACGGGTAAGGAACGAATAGGAATGATTGAAAATCTCAAACTGAAAACAAAATATGCAGGCGCAGCACTACCTAATGAGAAATTTCCCTCTTTTCTTTTTTTCTAAACCTTCGCGCAGCAATAACAATTAAAGCCCGCAGAAGGAAGTATTCCATTTTGGTTCAGTCGATTTTAGGATTTAAGTGAACTAACTAACAACAGATCTATTGTCAACAGATCTGAACATATCTTCAGGTGTCTCACAGGCCAACCATATCTTGGTCCATAACAGTTCTCAGTTTTTGTAAAGTACCTCCAATACTCTGAGTGGTTCTTGCACACGCGCCTACAACTACTAAAGTGATGTTAAGCAAATCTCCTTTTCTTAAGCCATTTCAAAAGCCAAGTTATGACATTCCATTGTAGCTCAGCTCACACTGTACTTTTCGATTAGAAATGTTGTTTCAACACCCACATAAGTTAATAAAGCCAAGCTAATTGTCTGGAACAGGGACCTGTGATCTAAAAATTCCAAACAAAAGGGGCTCGATGGACCCCGAATTATAAAGAATTGTCATGCAAAAAATTTGCGGCGGACTTCCATGGTCTCTTTTAAAATGAATTTTGAAATTCACTATTTTTGCACCAATTTTATGCATGTGCTATTCGTCAAATGTCAAAAATTTAATTTAAAATAGTAATTTGATATCGTTTTTACTCATATCTGGTTGAACATGAAGGTGATGGGATGGTCCAGGCAGGCTGTCATCGGTCCATTCGGGATTCCCGGGGTCCCGGACAAATTTTGGATATCGACGAAACCAAAGTAGTCGTATAGTCAAAGGGAAGTGGATATTCGGAGGAGTCAATCGACTGTCTGGGGAAGTCCGATTGCAGGAGGGCTATTTAAGCAGCTGTTTAAGCGACGAGGGGTATGTCTATCAAACTGTAAGCTACTCGAAGAACACACTCAAAACACTCAAAATATTGAGATGCTCTGGCGGGATTTTAGAAGTCGAAACGCCTCATTATGGCCGAAAAAAGATCATTATTTGGGTTAATTGGCGAAATTTGGCTTTTTCAAACGATTTCCCAAAAATTTTGCTCAAATTAACGAAATTTTTATGGCGATTGGGCGTCTGTACGATCCCGGGAGGACTAATGTGTTTGGGATATTTTAGGAAAAAAATTGTTTGCCTGTGAGACAATCAGGACTTACCTCCGCGAATTAACCATAACTGTACGTATCCACTTTTAAGGACTCCGATGAATAATCGGTTACTTGAATTTGCATCGTGAATGAGTGGATTATGCCTCCTGGGGACACCACAATAAAAAAAACCCACCCAAAACTACGTCAAGGTGGTGTGGAAAAGAGTTTTAAAGTATCTATCCACAATCCGCTCAAAAAAAAAGCATTGAAAAACTTTGGGGGAAGTGCTATTGGTCTGTTTAATGAACCTCGAAATGCTATAGTAGCTAAATTCCTATTTTTAATTAATTATTTGACATTTGGCGAAAAGCACATTCATAAATTTGGTGCAAAAATAGTGAATTATAAAATTCATTTAAAAAGAGACCATGGAAGTCGGCCGCAAATTTTTTGCATGATAATTCTTCATAATTCGCAGTCCATAGATGGATTTAGCACAGGTACCTGTACTAGACAATTACCAAAGCCAAAGTAGTTGTGGCATTTATTTAGCGTTGGTTTGAAGAGTTTGACGGCCTTTTACATACAACTAAAACAATGCAATGCATGTCTTTTTTGGAATCCTGCTCAGGTGTATGGGGTATACAGAACAAAGAACAGCAATCGCTTATCGAATCTGTACATAAACAATTTTAATTTTCTCTCTTCGCAGTCTGAATTGGGACTTTAGCAAGATTTCACCGTCTTAATGATATAGTTTAAAATTAATCTATCCTCGATCTTTGCATCACCGGAGAATATGCAATGGAGTAGGAATCCATTTCTCCACAAGCTTCTTCTTGAAAGGGTTTATTCTCAAACGTTCCTTAGTTCAATTGAATTAACAGCTGCCTCGAAGTTTACACATACATTCAATTTTTGTTCTAAGGCCACGCGTGGCAAATAATGGTGAGGTTTCAAACGGTTTTATTACACCCGGGGAAAGATCGTATAGTAAAAACTAAAACAGTTTTATGGGATTTTACCATGCCTCTTTTGTATATCATCAGTATTGCTGCAGTCAGATTCCTGACCGTCGACTTCTTTCGGCTTATCCGGCTCGAATAACCAATGAAAATGTGGTAGGGCCGATTTCCGACACGCAGGGTTGCTGTGAGTTTTGGGAAGTAAAACGTGACTTGTTCGATTCACTTTTCAGATGCTGCTAAATACAGTAAACATTCTATATTAGCAAATAATCTGGACCCATTTTTCCAAAAAAGTTTCTTAAGTAGAAAAAATTGCTTATATAGAAAAAAGGAGCATAAATTTTAGGATACATCTGTTTTGTGTTTCATAGATAAGGAGGCAGTTTTGTTAGTAAAATTAACATTAATTAAGTCTTTTAAGAACTGCTCTTTCTCAGATTCGTCGCAAAAATCATATCTCATTGCTTGTTAGGTTATTTTGCTCTGCCCATTCTACCGCCACGTTGAAAGAATCTATCACGTTATCAATGCTGACTCTTCTATCTTCTTCCATAAGATCTTGGTTGTTCCCGATGCTCTCGTCATTTGCCATTTCCTCTACTATTTTAAAAAAGTACGCTTCTCTCGTTGCTTTCAGTCGCCCATTCCATTATTCCGTTCTCCGTTAAATCATTTTCGATTACTGAATTGTACAGTCTAACCAGCGGGATATCGTCCTCAGCCACAAAATAATCATCTGGTATATTAAATTATATATCGTCGACCGATGAAAAGAGATTTTTAAATGAACTCATGACAACGGATCGAGCGACTTCATTCCAGGCTTCAACTATCAAAAACGCAACGTCTTTTAAATTGATACTTTAAAGAGCAGAGGATTTTTTAATTTTCAAATCATCATCAAAATAAGCTTATGCGTCCCAGTTGCATTTACACAATTCATAATGTTTTTTTTTACAGCTTTAGCTTTAGCATTGACCCCAGGTAATACCATTTCATCTCTGTTCCGAAATATGATACACATTTCGCATTTCTGCTTGTTCCAAAATATGATATACAAATGAAATTTCCTTTCTTATTCGATGAAACATCGGCACTAAGTTCACCAGACCGATAACAATCAGCCTTGAAACATTCACATTAGCTGCTGTTTTATTTATAGCTTCTCAACGACTGTAGCAAGAACTGCAGAATTCCGTTTGCCTATCCGCTTGTTGGAGTCTCCGTGTTGTTGTGGCACTGACTCTGCTGCAATATTTACCATATTGGCTTCCCACCGGGTGTCCTCAATATTCTCCCAATTTTTTTCAACTTTTGACGAGGAATAACTGAAAATTGACCACAAGCCAAGTATGCAGATATTTTGATAAAGGCTTTGTTATAATGCAAAACCAAAAACAAAGTGATTTTAGTCTTTACTATCCAGAATCTAGGCGAATTTGGGAACAGAGGAAGTATTTGGTATGAATTCTGAGATCTTTTCCGATAACTATTGCAATGAACTTATCGAAAACAAGGTCTAATAGGTTTAACTATGTCAACAAGAATGATTCATTTCTTAAGATATAAGATCTTTGATTTTAAGATCTACACTAGAAACATATTTAAAACCCGAATTTCAGTTGCTCCTTTTATATTTCTAATGCAGAGAATTTCTACTAGCGAAATTGGTGTATATTTTTAGGCAGGTGATAGAATCAATTCAAAGAAAGCAGTATTTTAGCAGTGTAGCAACCAGAGTGTGCGATGGCGCAACTCTTCGAGATGGCAATTCAAAGGCCCCGAGTTTGAGTCCCCCAGAGTTAGTAAAGAATTTATACGAATTTATGTAATAAGAAAAATTTTGCTCTGGGTTCAAAACAAATTAAATTAAGTTTATGTCTTTTCCTCATTCCCTCATCCCGCATTACGTCCAAAACTGTCAAATTGGTAGCTAATAGCTAGTTATTGCAACTTAATAGCTAAAATAAAGTTTTCCTCTAAGAGATTTCGTTACACTTAACGAGATGACTGAAATTTGGCTTATTAAATCATTCAAATTTTCCAGTGAAAGCAGCCTGTGGCAATTCCGTTCTTCTGAAATGTAACTTGAGTCCTTAGATGATATTTAATACAGCTAGTTTCTTAGAAGCTGAATGCTGGCTAAGATGAAAGCATAAATGTTCCTTAACTCTAGAAGGTAACTAAACAAGAAAAGTGTGCAAAATCTTAGCGTGTTAGTTCCTTCGATAGCGACTTTTTAAAGGACGTTACATTGAGCCCTATTGAAAGCGATACTCATCGAAATGATATCGCTTGAGTTTGACAAACTATGACGTTGAACCGTCATTATGGCTACTAAAGTCAACGCAAACTATTATCAAATATAAAATTTTCTTTTTGAATCAAGCGAAATGTAAACTTTTCCACTGTGCAACGTAGACCCAGCATTTACAGCAGGGTCCTTTTTTTCCTGCGCCCGGACACTTGTTTATTTTATTACTTTTTTTTTCGACGAAACGATGCAAATGAGCGACCCGGGCAAAGCGAAAATCTTTTTAATATAAAACTGAATTACTTTTAGCAGCGATTTCCGAGTGCCTTCTCCGGCCGAGCCATTAAAATTGACGAACTGTAAAGCGGCCGCCTCACGCCCCGCCAATGCTGTTTCAGTGGCGACGGGGGGGACCGTAACTGCCCCAGCAGGACGCTGCTGTCGTCGCCTTGGGTTATTGGGCAGCTTATTATCGTCCACCACATCAGCGTGGCCAGGAGGGTATCATCATTATCGAGTGCTTTGTGGCTGGCTAGCAAAAGTAATTTCAGTGTCCTGCATGTTTTTTAATAGGATTGTGTTTGAGGGAATTACCTGGTGCCCGCAGGCGATCGGGGACCACATGAGGCGGAAAGAAGCAGCGGAAATGAAAACGGCAATGGGTACTTTTAATTTCTCAGCATAAAAACTTGCTGACATCCGTTGCGCCTTCGATTGGTGGAGCAATAGCAGAAGAATTATGGAGACTTGTTGCAAAGGTTCAGATCGCTGGAAATAATTCAGAGAATGTCGAAGGTGGGAAACTGCTGCTAGTCGTTGCATTTTGTTTTGTTTTTTTTTTTTTGCTTATCTGCGCTCTGGCAGCAGCCACAGTGTAAGTAGAACGTGCCACAAGGGAGAATATCACGTATACGCAATGTTGTGGCTTGTTGGTTTAGGTTTCACTGCAAATTAGCTGCTGCTGCTGCTGCTGTTGGAATGTGTGATAATTTACTCATTTCATGTGTTATTAGCTGCCAACTCCAGGGAGGCGGCAGGGAATACAATAAATTGCAATGCCGTACGCCATGTTGCTGCTGGGCAAGACATCTACTTCGTCTTCTACTTCGTTTCTTGTTTTATTTTGCCCTTCATATTTATGTTTTATGTTCTCTCTCTTTATCATGGCTCACTTTTGTGGAGTCTGCGCCTCGTTGAGTTGAGTTTTTGGACATTGCAAATTTGCGCTATCTAATGGTGGCCGCTGCACAAGCTAGAAAAAAACGAGACAATGCTGCCTCTGCTGCACTTGAGCTTTTGCCTGTGGCCTCTCACATGGACACTGGCTGCGCTTTTGCAGCAGTTTTTGATGGCGCTTCCCGGAGAACCCCGGCTGTGACCCAAATTTTTACCAAATTGGATAAATTTTTCGCATTTCTGCTTTGCCTTTTTTTTTTGTGTGCAGCGTTGCGATGCCGGCGACTGCCATCCTGTTGTTGTAGCTACTGCTGCCGCTGCTGCTTTGCCACGTCTCTGCGCTTGGCTTTGTTGTTGCAATTTCTCGCCACATTTGATTTATCTCGCCTTATATACCCAGCCAGCGAAGCGACTGTATGCACATATGTATGTGCCCAGGAGTTGTTGTTGCTCCTCGGCTCCTTCAGTTGTGCGAAATGACTCACCGCAGTTGGTTGTGACTGCTCGACTTCTTCTGCTTGTTTTGCCACTTGTATCTCCAGAATTGAATCTAGCCCCGGCATCCTCTGCGCTGCCAGCTTTGTCGTCTCGCTGTCCGCAGCGCTTTTTATTTGCAGTTTCTGTTGTCCGTTGATGCTTTTCCTCTCCGTTTTTTTTTTTTGTTTTTGTTGGCTTTTTTGACTACGTGTTAGGCATAGTAGTTGTTGGGGGTCCGTCGCCCCAAGCTTTTAATCATGATTTACGAGCTCGCCCCAGCCAGCGACTGACAAGAGGTAAATATAAATGGAATTTTAAAATGTGATCTGATTTAATTATGCACGGCAAAGTCAAGTCGGTTCATTTTTAGGGTAAACAAAACAAAACAGGAAAACATTTCGATAAGAACCACACCTTTGTCCGTCTTATTTATAATAAATTTTATTTTGAAACATTTATGTGTGTTTACAGTTGATTCCTGTGTCGTATTCATTCAGATAAAAGAAAATAGAAATTGCAATTTTATTAAAAAATCCGAATTTTGATAAAAGGCAAGCTTTAAAACTTATCAAAAGGAAGTCAAAGGCAATCCAAAAATTAGATGCACAGACTACTAAACATATACTTTGTACTCGATTGAAGTACAAAATTCGCTTTATCTTAAAGCGCCTTTCTTGGAGTTTGGGATTTTATTTTGAAATTGAAAGGCTAGAAAACCATTCAAGTAACTAAAATTCTAAATTTAATGCATTTGCGTGGTCCTTCGAGCCGGATTTTCAAGCTCTTTTGCAGCACTTTTTCAATTCTTTTTCTTCAGACTTCACATCTACTAAGCACATTCAATTTGTCGGGTCACGAAGCCATTACAACCTAAGCATTAATTCGTAATTAATCTCGTGGTGCTCTTTAACGTTGCTAAAATTCATTGTTTTGTTTTGCTTCTTGCCCACGGTGTCCCATAGAAACAACCATTCACAAACACACACAGACATTGTAAATTTGTAGCTGCAGCGTCCTTGCTAATCGCATTCTCTCGCTATATTAAGCCGTTGTAGCTGTAAACGAGCTGTTTTTATCGCTATAACTCTTCTTCCTTGCATTTTTGGGCACACATATAGTAGTCTCTTATCAGAACTCGAAGCTCGCGCATACCAGTTATTAATTGGATCTCAAACTTGACGGAAACTTGGTCCTAACTCACATCTCGGCCATAATTGTTGCTACTAAGAACTTGAAGAAAACATATTGCTAATTGGAAGTTGCTGAATACATTGGGTAGTTCATTTTAAACTAGCTTACAACTTGTGTCCCATCTCTACACGCTCTCAACGCTAAATTTTTTCGTTTCGCCGCGGACTTTGTCCAAAATCAAACATCAACATATTACATGTAAGTATAACACCAATTTTCTTGGCCTCCTTATAAGGAATAAAGTGGAATAATTTGCATAAAATATTGCTAGTAAAAGCGTACACAATTTTTGAATAACGACACATTTGTTCTTGAACTAGAGTTAACAGCAAAAATTTAAACTAATTGTCCTAAAGGCTTAACTATATGTGAACTAGAGATGAAATGAAAATGGGTATTCTAAACTTATATTTTTCCCTGTGACCGTTAGATGGTTAACTAATCAAACAGACACCAGCTATGATAACCGACTCTAGACCGAACCGCACCGTAAAGCGCTAACTATTCAAAAATGACACTTGTTAATTTGACATTTTTAATCGTTTACCTTAAATCATTTTCAGCCGTTTTTCGTTCAAATAAAGTTTTACGATTTGCTGCACTACAGCAGCGGTGGACACGACATTTGATTTTGAGAGAAAAAATTAACCCCTCTTACCGATGCTCAAGTCGACCAGACATTTACACACTCCATATATTTGTTTATGGAAACGTCTCCGCCGCTAAACAAAGTGGCGCCATGCCGCGATACGCAATAGATTTGTTAACTTTTTCGCTTCGAAGCGAGAAAATTGTGCTTGTCGTTCTGTCTAGCTTGTGTAAAAAAATATATAACAAAACAAATAAAAAAAAAAAAATGCAGTGTCAGTATAAAACTTTCATATAAAAATTATACAAAAATGAGGAAGCCTTGTTTGCATGCCGCCAGTAGGCATAGCGCCGCGTGCCGTGGGGGATAGGAAAGTTTGTTTTCCGCAGGCTCTTGCCAACAACCGTAAATAAGTCTCGGGCGCCTGGCTTCACCATTGGTTAACACATCGCTGTTTTACAGAATAGAGATCGTTAGCGATTTCGAAGCGATGTAACAGGCATGTGATCCTATAATACTTCTGCTATTTCACTCTGACTTTTTATTTCCTGTACCCATTGGACATGGGTAAAAGAAAAGTCTCTAGAACAGCGATGTCCAAAATTTGAAAAGGCAGCCACGCGTGGTTGGCAAGCCAAATTCTGCCGGCGTCGCAGCGTCACATGTATAGAGAGAGGGAGAATATGTGTATTCTATAAATAGAACGCTCGGCACCATTTGCTCTTACGACTCATGTGTTCGGCTGTTCGGCCGGTCAGCTCGCTCATGAGAAACCTAAACCTATTTTACTACCGAAAATTGATAATTATTCGCTGGCTGTTCTTCTACCAACTTTGCCACAGGGGTTTATAATGAAATAAAGGGGAGGGAGAGAGATTTAAAAATTTAATTTGTTTTATGTTTGAATCGCACGCATTTTATTTCGTGTTTCGCTGCTTCGCACACAAGCAAACGCTTTCATTGTGTGAGTTTGGACACCACTGCTCTAGAACAACAAGACACGTTACGGGCATTCAAGTGAATGGCAAGGGGAAATTTCAAAGTGGATTTTCGATTTTAAATTAGTGTGCTGTACGTGTGAGAGAAATTTTCATTATAATTTCCCTGTTATTCACTTGTTGGACCGTGCCGCGTCTTGTTGTTTTTATGGTGTTTGGTAAAAAGGATCATGAAGTTGTGTGAAGTGGGATCGTGAAGCGTCGCAGGCATGTTTAAACTAGCACGGCCAGACATGATCGCTGACGAACGGTGTTGGTCCCCCATGAAACTGCTGTTCGATCAACCAGCATCCTTTGTGGTGTTGTTTTTCTCTGTTTAAAGTTTTGCGTCAGCATGACTTGACTTCGAGCCGGCTAGAAACTGCAGGTTAATTTATGATAAAGGTCGTAAAAGCGGTCTAAAACAATACTATAAAATTAAACTTTGAATTTATACGACAAATGATGCGAAATTGTTCGACTATGTACTCCATAGATCAGACAAATTAAAAATTTAGATGGAAAAGCCAGTAAGGGTGTAGATTAAATCTAGTTACATTGATGAGATGTCTGAAATTTTAAAATGTTTGGTTCCGACGGTTCTCTTTCAATAACATCAAAGGCTCTACTGCTACTTTCTGAAAGATTCTGAGACTCTGTAGAAAATTTTTCGACCAAATATTATAGAATTTCAAAGCAGTACGACACATCATAGAATGTCTGTAGTTTGTGTTGAACCGAGCCGAATCATTAGGTTGGAAACAGGTTCAGCTTCAGCTAATTTTGCACACCTAATTAGGTTCAAAATTCGAACCCATTTGGTTCAAAACTGGTTTGCAGCCCTGAACTAAATTGTAAAAATTTTATCCCGATAAATCTATAAACTTGCCTGTCGTTTCTTTCGGAGTTGACTTCTGCCCATTCCCCTAGGTAATGAAGACGGGCAAGTCGACACAATTTTGAATTATAGTTTCGGTGGACTGAGGCGCACACAAAGTAATTTGGTGGACTCTCTCTGTCTGTTAAGAAAAAAATGTAAAAAAAAATTCAGAAGTTCAAGTATTTCTTGCTCGCTCTATTCAATGTGTCGCATACTAACTGCATTTTTTTTTCCAGACAACCTCAAAAAAAATTGGTCAATTGTGGCAAACGCTGCCATTTCTGGCAAAAAACATGTTTGAACTTCACTTCGACCAAAGTCTGCCCTCCAAATGCAGTGTGAATTGTTCTTACAGCAGCTTTAACAGCTGCTTTTGTTGACCGTGCTTAGGATTGGGTTGCCTTTTTAATTATGCAGCAGTCGCCGCCATCAACGAGCGGTCGTAGCTCAAGGACGCAGAGAGAAGACGAGGTCAGAACGCCTGGTGGAGTCTGAAAATTAATATAAAATAGCAAAAACTTTGCCGGGTGGCGAGAGGGGACCAGGCCTGTGGCTCAAATGCAGCCACCAACTGCATAAAATGTAACGAGGCAGTCAGCCAGGATGCAAAGCCTCGAGCCTCGAGCGCGGCCTGGCAGCATTCAGAAACAATTTGCTACAGATTATGAAAATTGCTTAAGAAATTAAATTGCTGCAGACCGCGAGGGGTGTAGGGGGGACGAGGCCAAAGGTCGCAGTCGTCGTCGCGAAAACCACGGGAAATTTGCATTTCCATTTGCGGCTGGGGTCTGTGTGCCTTTGATTTGCCCGGCACGTAGTCCAGAAAGGGAAAATGCGCAAAAAGGATTTCTGCTGTGGCTACTAATTCAATTTGCGATAACAACAACAACAAAGGCAAAAACAACAACTCGAGGAGGTTCTAATTATAGGGCTTTGGTCGCTTGGTCAGCATGGACTTTATTAAAAATATTTGACCAGAGCTTGAGTACATTTACATACTTTCCGCCGCGCGACGAGTGAAATTTTTACGAGTTTCTAGGCCAGTTTTGGGGCTCAGAGCACGCGCTGTGCCTATAAAGTGACTCGAGGATTGGCTCTTCCTTTTCGCTGTGTCTTTTTTACTGTTCAATTAGCATAATGGCCACACAATGGAGGGAGGGCGGAGGGCGACTGATCCTTTTGCCAAATAAATAAATGCATAAATATAAATACAGTTGCGGTCGATGGAGGCGGGGGAATGCCCTCGCCCTTTTTTTTTTGGTCTTTCGTTCATTTTGAGAATGGTCAGCAGGCAGCAGGCACATCATTTCCGGTTTGTTTACGCAAATCGAGCACATTTCGCATAATTTCCTATTGCCGCTGAAGCCGGAGCTGAGACTGTGTGCCCGGCATGCCAAAGTTGCCCACATATCCTCATGTTTATCCACATATTTATATGTGCGCAATGTTTTTCTTGTGGGGGAAATTTTATGAAAATTCTTTCCAAATTGAATGAAAACATATTGACTGTGCGATGACGACGACAACGTCAACGTCAAGAAAAACAACGTCGTTCGATGTTGCCGGGCTGACAACGACACGGACCAGGAAGAACAGGACGTACAGCTAAGCGTTTGATGTTAGTACCGTAAATACATGTATATTTGCCTATAAGTATGTGTGCTATGCAAGCATGTATATATGTGTGGGTTATCGCCTGCTATTTGTATTTGCTTCCCGCTGTGGAATGGGTCGATTTGGGTGGCCTGTGTTCTGCGTTGCGGTTTTTGAATATGTCTCATTTGAAATTGTTCCCCAGCTATTTGCATGCCATTTCTGTCCTCTCCCTTCCCCACTGCTCTGCCTTCCAGAAGCCAACCTTGTTCTTGGTATTTGATTTTGCCAAAGATGCTATGCGAAAAATGTAATAGACCAACGTGTGGGCCAAAACATTGACCTCAAATGCTAATAAACAACAGAGCGCATAAATTCTAACTGCTGCCTGCCTACGCCACGGCCAATTGGCTGCAATTTAACAAAGTGCAACGGAGCGCATGTTGAGAGCAGCATAAAAACAACAACAATAACAACCAAATGGCAGAGAAATGCCAGCCAGTGTGCCACAAACAGAGGCCAAGCGACACAGGGAGTACTTGGGATACAACAAATAAAGTGGGGAAAAAGGAAAATATGTTGTGCTTTTTATTATGGACACTCTTGAACAAGTAATATTGGTTGGTTGTGACAACAACAGTTTTTAACCAGTGCAGAAGGAAATTGCCATTTTCCGGAAGTAAGACGCTTCTTATGTAAGGCAGAATTGTATACTATCCATATACCTCTATGTAAGGGAAGAATTGGGCAGGGAATCAGAATTAAGCATTTAAGTTATATAGAAATCATTAGAATTATGATAAAGAATCCAAACTCTTCAAATTCTGCAGTAGGTTCGGTCCAGAGTTTCAAACTCGAGATAAAGTTTAAGGTGTGGTTCGCAGAGCTTACCCTTAACTTATCAAACAAATGGTTTAGGTTCGAGTCTTGGATCATAGCTTCCTACATCGTTGAATTATTGTAACAGTCGTTTAAAATGTAGACCTTTTTAAACCCTTGTAACGCCCAGAAGGAAACATTTCCGAGCAGCTGAGTTGATTTAGTCCTGTTCGTCTGAACCTTCGTCTGTCCGTCTGCTCTGACAATTTGAAAGCGATCATACAATAAAAATACGCTTCACATTTGTCGGATCGGCTGACCATAGCAAATAGCTGTTTTAGAGAGAAAAACATTTGTGTTTTCAATGAAAACATTTTCAGACTTCGTACTTATTAGTTTTCTATGTTAATTCATGATTCCACTAAGTCTGGTCGAAGTCGGACAGATATATACAGGGTGGTCCATCTAGTGTTTGGAAGTTGAACTATTCATAATTTGACTTTATAAACGTCAAATGTCATTCGGAAACCGAATAATATTAAGTAAAAATTTTGACATTTTCGAAATGGGTCGCTATTTGCTTGAAGAAAGTTGGGAAATATTAAAAACATATTTCCAATGTGGTGAGTCCTCGACTCACAGCTGTTGTTCACAGACTGAAATTTAAGATGCGAGCAAAGAGAATGAGAGAGAAAGTGCGCCCACCTTGTTAAGTATACCTTGGAACTACCTACAGATCCTGTAGTAACGTCGGTTTGCAAGAGTAATTCTTCTTCGGACTTCCAGATTGATGTTGTTGTCGCTGGTTATCTTTGGTCTTAGGTAGTCAAATTCATTTACATCCTTATATGCAATGTACTCACCCATTGCAACAGATTGTCCAAGTCGCGTACTAGGTACTTCCTCTTATCATCATTTACCGCATAGCCCATTAGTTTTGCCTGCTTCTCTATCTCTGAAAAGGCCCTGCATACCGCTCGTTCGTTGGTGCCGATAATATCAATAACATCGGCATATGCAAGTAGCATTACATCTTTTCAAAAGATGGTGCCCGATCTATTAGCATTTGAGCACTGGCGCAGTATGTAGTCCATTAGCAGATTTAAGAAGCCACACGATAAGGCGTAGCCCTGCCTAAAACCGTTTTTTAGCATCAAATGGCTCGCCTGAAATCAAGTGAACTCAATAACTCTCTTGGATAGTTTACATCTTCGTTAGCATCGGATACTGTATCGATCGATTTATATACCAAAGTGGCACTTTATGCCAGCCATGCATGAATTATGTATTGTGTGCGCATATTGCGAAATATGCGGTCACTGAGAGAATTTCGCGAATCAATGACTAGGCCATTTTAAACATCCCGTATTTTTATGGACAGGAACTATTCCATCGCCGATATCTAACTATTGGTTGGAGAATGTGTCTTGTAGCACTTGAAAGCGCATGTTTATTTCAAGCTGTACTTTTTCAACATTACGCCACAGTGGCGATGATTTCAGGAAAGAGTCAGCGTACGTTGAGCCTTCCGAGAACGGCAAGTGATTGTCTGAAAAAATGTGTTATCCTGTTTAATTTGTTCACCTGGATTTTCGGCCTTACAATTTGTCCCCTACTTGCGTCTTATTGGCATTGTTCACTGTATCACACCCACAAATATACCAAATTGTTTTACCTACTGATACGGTTCTTTTAGAATTTTACTCTCTTTTACAATCATAAAAACTTATCGTCAATATCCAAGTAATTTAATTGAATTTCGTATTGCAAAACGGAACAAAGTTATTTATGTTGTTGGATGACAAATGGCGCTACGTCTTCTTTAAGTTGCTGAAATACAGAAATACTAAAATTGCCATTAAAAAATTGAAGCTTGGTGGCAGGGGGGTGAAAATTTGTGGTTATATGTGTTTTATGGAATAAAATAGAAAAGCAAAAGTACATCATAATCACCTAGTGGTTTGAAATATACTTTTCGACCTATTTTCTTACCTACCAAATAACCATAAGAAATTTCATATAAATCTGTCAAATCGTGATATGTGATATATGTGATAAAAACTTACAGGATTTTCGAACAATAACCTAAAATACAAAGAGGACATTTCCAATTCAATTGAGATAAAAGCAACGGCATGCACGAATCTAGCATTAAGCAAAGCAATACTCCTATTGCCCATACGCAACGTTGTACAAGAGGCAAATCAAATAATGACAATCGACAGAGCCAAAGCACAACGAAAGAGAATTGCTGGGACGGAAAAGAAAAAACCAAGACTACAAGAGAGTTAAAAGCCAAGCCAGCCCAGTGACTATCCTACTGAGGCTTATTAAAATTTTATTGTTCAACCCAGTTGTCTGGCCAAAGTAGTTGACATGGAGGCGTATACCGAACATGTTGGCTGTCGCTCGTCTACATTGACACACAAACTCACACACACACACAAAAGGCTGACAAGAGTCAGACGGGAAGTTGGACATTGGCGAGACAAACAAAAGGCAGGTGTAAAATGCGCACAAAGGGGCACTTACCCGCCGTCTTTTGTGCAGGCCAAAGATCAGCAGCAGCAACAACGACAACGACGACGAGGATGTGGATGACAAATAACCTGATTATGAGCCAAGGCCAAACAACCAAATGAGCAACAGCAAAGTTGTCGCAGTTAATGTTGAGATGGCGGAAATATTTTAATAAAAATGTCAGCTTATGTTCGCTGACAGGTCGCGTGACATGCTGCCAGCGCCAGGCGTTGCCTCAAGTGTCCCTCCGCTCTCCCGCCGTTGATGTATTTATGATGAGCCCAGCCGATCTCTGCTCCTTCCACCATTCAGATATGTGAAGCACGTTCTGCGATTTTGTGATTTTTCGCTGAAAATCCATTTGCCAGTTTAGTTGATCTGCGTAAAAATATTTAAAAGGGCCGCGTGGCGGCATCAGAAATCAACGCATGTAGGCCTCATAATTCTGTCAGCGTCATAAACGCGTCGCCCGGCTCAACATGGGTGCTGCATGCGTGTGGAATAATAAAAGAGGACTCTCACTTCACTCGGGGATATACACACACACATAGTCGCCACACACAAATACATGCACGCCGCATGGCTTTATGTTTTAATTTGATTTGATTTGTGTTGTGCACATTGTCGTATGTGCAAATATTGTTAAGGCAACCAAATTTGATTTATCACACGCCGCTTTCCCCCCTCATCAACTCACCCCTTGGGGAGGACAACATGCCGCGGGGATCTTAATTGGTTTTTGTGTGCGAATTTCGGGCGAGTCAAATACATGGCTTGAGGGACGAAAATTAGCTACAAGTGTACTGGGAAAGGGGCAGGGGTTGGCGTGGGAACTTGTTAAGTGCCCTCCAGCAGCGAAAAGCTGGCAAGCCAACTGAAAGAGATTTGGACAATGAGCATTTAATGAGAACGGTTTGCATTAGAATATTAATTAAAGGAAATTTTAAAACTAAACATTTGATTCTAGAAATTATACGACCACTCTTTCACTCTCTACTTGTGGTTTCTTTGAAGCTTATGCCAACCTTAAGTACAAATTACAGTTGAAACACTGGAATAACTAGCCAGCAAAATGTTTACATATACAACACTAACAACTCAAGAACATACAAACCCCATCAACTACACAGAAACGGGGATTTGAAACCACGACCACAACGTTCTAATGCAAAAGTTTTCCCAGCGGGCTACAGGGCTTCTTGCCACATAGTAGCCTATCCGTTAAGTGGTTATGGGTACATTTTTAACTATAATTTTGTCGCTTGCTTCTTGAATCCCAAATTCTAAAAGTAGACTTCTCAGTTTATGATAATAATAGCAAAAGGTAACAAAATTAAACTTTTTCAGTATATTGAAGGGTTGTTTTTTGATGCTAAATGATTTTGGTTTGCTGAACACGGGATAGATAAACCATTCTGAATACATCGGGGGTGTCCCAGACATCTCTAGAGATTTTCGTATAAACGTTTTCACTTTGAACTACAACTGCTCGCCTTCACATGTGAAATATCTCTAAAATGCAAGGCTACTAGTTATGATTACAAAAGTAGAGAGATTTGAAACTGACTGCTTAGCGCCAAGTACATTTAAAGCGTACGGCTTAGTTTCCCTATAATCTAGTAGGCGACATTATTCTACGAATAAACTTCTCCCAGACTAGTTGGCTAGTCATTAGGATTGAATTCTTATCAAAACTTTCAACAACACCCATTGCAAGCTGATTGGGAGAATATATTTTAAAGTCTAGTAACATTGCTATTGGATAATATCAAAGAGATGCAGATCAAAAGAAAGATTCCCCACAACCAGTACCTAAGAAGGGTCAAAATGTGAATTTGAAGTTATGAATTTGATAGTTATCGATGGCAACCCTGCAAAAAGCGCAGGGTGGCATGAGCCAGAAGCGAGGAAAGAATATAAAAGCCTCGGGCAAGGTGGATTTAAATAAGGTGACGTATTCCGAAGTGGTGAGGGGCCTTAATTTTCTTACCTCGCTCTCTCGCCCCTTGAAAGAGAGCAGCTGTGTAGAATACGTCACCTTATATGAATCCACCTTGGGCTCGGAGAACAAAGGTACAGCAGCAGAGTTTCTTAGCCTCCATAGGTATGGAGTCGTATTTTAGTAGTTTGATTTCTGTTGTTTGGATTGCCAATCCTCCCCAGAGTTCTAATACTTTGCTTAGCAGTCGGGCCTTTACTTATCTCTAAAACCTTGGAGAGCCCAATCCTCCCATGAGTTATAACACTCTATGGAGCAGTCGTGGCTCTACTTATCTCTGATTCTTAGGCAAGGTTCTCACCGCCGTGATTTTGTCATCGACATCACGATGTATCGAAAAGTTGCGACAAGGTGTTCTTGCATCCACTGAATAGCTGGTCTTAGTTGTGTATACATTGTGAAAGAAACTTGCTGGAAATGAAATGGACTTAGATTATGTTTCTTTTATTTTCACAGTTTGATCTTTATGATTGAACAATGATAAATAATTATTTTTTCCACTTTATTCTATTTAATTAAGAACACTTTCCAACAACTGAAGTGCATTAAGTCAGAACAAAAATGTTCTAAGTTTTAATGAAGCAATGAGGCAAATTGGCGGACAAACTGTCACAGTGCTTCCGGGTAATAGGACTGACCGAAAACTTTCATATTCTCTGCGATTTCCTTATGGAATAGTGAGCTATTCCGTGTCCCCCGAAGTCCATCCATATTCTCATACCAAAGCTCAAATAGATTTGATGTGCCCTCTGGTTTTCATTGTGTCTCCAGATGCGGCTACTTGCTACTTTGGCCAAGGCGATTTGCAATTATTTTTCCCGATTCAACTTTCAATCTCCCACAGTTTTATAGATAGAAGGACATACAGAGTGGAGCAACATAGCTCCCGTATTTGAAATGAGCATCATTCCGCTCAACGATAACCTGGAGGGCTGGGCGTGGTCTCATTCAAAAGGTGGGGTCTTTATACAACGGTCGCTCAGTGACCGCAAACATTCGAGAGGAAGTGGCCAACATTCCGCTTGTCATGTTGGAAAGGGTGTTCACAGGTACAGAGAATATAATAGTCGGGCTTGACCGACTTTTTTTTTGTTTGTTTTTGTTAGTGGTGGTAGATGTATCAATACGCGTAGGATAGGCAAAATAGTCGATACCTTGTCTAGTCACTGCTTGAAAAGTCACATATGCAAGTGCATTCAAATTGAATGAAACTTTTTTGCTACCACTAGCCCCTATGTCTTTGGTATGGCAGGAAAGCAGCATTCAACACAGGAGTGCAGGATTGTAAGAATGTGCTGCAGTGAAAACCAGAGATTAGATAGTCAATCCTCCTCTAATTCTTGGATAAGTCCGAGAGCCCTCCCCACTCCATCTTACAAGACATATGTTCTTCCAGAAAACAGTAGGCGTGTCTTTTTTCGCCCAGGGTGTAAAAAAAGACATTTTAAACAACTTTAAGCTCATATTTCCAAAAATCTAGCCGTGAGTAAAAAGTAAAAATGGCTCGTCTAGTTGATACAGCCCCAAAGGGCCAAAGCCGAGCTTCTCTCAATCTCTTGGCTTGTGCGCTTCTAATTTTCGCACAAGAGAAAGGGACCTACAGCTTAACGCCGAATCCGAACGGCAGTTTGAGAAGATTTTCATGGCTAATTACTACAAAGCTGGCGCCAACAGCAGAGAGGGGTGACCGGGTGTAAAGTTTATTCAAAAAAAAAACGTTTCATTAGATGTTCCGAGGCTGGATCAAACCCACGACCCACACAGCCGTGAGGAACCATTTCAGAAAACAGATCGGTGTCCAATCTTTCAATATAGTGGACCTTCTAGCCAAGTGTACTCTAAAGACAACTTAAGCTGCATCACTTGAACCTATTCAAGAGACTAAAGGATAATGCAATGCGTTTCAAAAAGAACAAATTCAAAGCAATTTTTGAAAACAACAGTTTCTAGTTGCCGTTAGTTAAAGAAAGCATTCTTAACACCTTTATCGCTATATTATCTCCTCTCCTGTAACCATTTTGCAACAATTGAATCGCGAAATTAACAAAGACATCAAAGAACAAAGACCTCAATTCAAGGGAAGACGCGACACATTTGACAAAACATTGACAGAAATAAAAAATTATATATATAAATAGAAAGGTCTAAGTAAACATCCTCAGGGCAACTGTAATTCGTTCAGTTTCCGTTCTGTTATTAATCGTCCAACAGCTGTCAAACCGTTTGCCATGACTCTTGCCTAAGTATGCCTGACTAAGCACGTAGAGTGTCGGTGGAAGCATTAAGCTGAAAGTGCTCGAAAGTAGGCTACAAAAAACGCGGCCACGCACAAGCACATCCCTTTACTGCCTACGCACACCCATGTGACATATTTGGTTTTGCCAGTTTGATGTATAAATAAAAAATCAACCATGACGAACAAATTCATGCAAAGTAAATTTTCATGTAGCAGCAGCCTAAACCTATGCAAAATTGTAAACATCACGACGGGGTCTGAGTGAAAAATCCGCTGAATAAAGCTTTTGAAATCAAACGGAAAACTCGTTTATAGATTTAAAGCTCTCTCCCCTCCTCCTTTGTCGTAGGTGCAGTTGACGTAATTACGCCCGATTCTTTACATTTCACTTGAGCATAATATTTGCTCAAGAGTTTTTCAAGCGAGCACTTAGCAATTCGTTTCGGTTTCATATGCGGCGCTTGTTGAGTTTTTTCCAGCTGACGCAGCGCAAATCAATCAAATCAAAGTGGAGTTGTTTGGCTCGCTGTGGCTGTGGCGGCAGCACAAAAATCACAAGAAAACGCCTTACAATAAAAAGCAAATACGGGCGCAGACAAAGAGCAAACACGCACACACACAAAGACTGGGCCACACATAATACAAAGTGGCATAAACTAACTAAATAACAGTAACAATAACTTAAGTGTGTTTGTGTATTAGCAGAGGGCAGAGCCAGCTCTTTGGCTATCTCCAGCTCTAGGCGAATGCTGCAAAGTTTTTATTTATACACACGTTCCGTGTGCAGCAGTGGCAGTGGCAGCAATGGCAGCGTTTCGTTTCGTTTCATTCGTTTGTTTGTTTATTTGTCGTTTGCTTTGTTTCGTGCGCTGGCAATCTATGCCATGCCCAGACCCCTAAATTGACTAGCCAGGCAAGCGGCACACAGAAAAAAAGGGAGGAGCAGAATCCCCTACGATTGTTGAGGCGCACGTACCGCACACTCACACACGGACCACATGTCGTATACGTAACGTACGACTCCCTGTTTGTGCTTGCAATCAGCCGCTGTGGCTGGCCGCGTGCCCAGGCGACAAGTGCCACACACACACACACACACACAGACACACTCGCTTCGATACTTTTAATTATTGCGTACATGACCGAAACGATGTAGCCGGACTTTAGAGAATCTGGTCGAGCAGGTAGCATTTGCCCAATGGCCGAGCCCCGTTTAGAGCACGTTTTAATCAGAGAGCACTATGAAGTTTTGCGGTTTCCCTTTGCTGACTTTTGTGTACCTTTCTGGCCCGAAAACAAGTTGTGCTTCATTAAAAATCCGTAGTCGTTTCATATTTTGAAGAACGTGACAGTACGTGAAGAAACTGCTTAAGGGAATGTGGTCCCCGGGGGCACCTTATGGGAACCACAGGCTGGACCTGATTGACGCATAAACAGGCAATTAAACACAAAAAAACAGTTTCAATTGTTCGGCCATTTGGCTAAATGAATTTCCACGCACGCGTTTCAAATCAAATTTGCGAAAATTTAATTTCTGGTCCGCTTTCAGGCTTGGGCAAGTCTTGCGAGCGAGCGAGCGTGCGTGCGTGAGTGTGTGCGGAGGCACGTTCACAGATTTGTGTACTTTGTAGCACATAAATAAATTTCTATAAATTCTTGCGCGGCATTTCATTTGCGTTGTCCAAAAATGCCAGCCCAGTCACTCACCATTGTTTGGAGTGCTGCTCCTGCTCGAACTTCATGTGCCAACAGCAGGAGCAACAGCAGTATCAGAGGCTCGAGCTTATTTATTTATTCATTCGCTGCGCTCTCCCAGTTGTCTGTATTTATGTGTGTGTGTGTGTGCTTTGGTGGGTGTGTTTGTTTGCAATTTTCTGTTTGAAAGGATTTTGGAAAATTTAACAAACAAACAAATACAGCAGCAACACACGCACTCTGCCGCCCGTGTCATCCGCATGTTGCCTCTCCAACTTTGGTATAGCTGCTCATAATGTTAACCCGAATTCTTGTGCTAAACCTTACCCTCGCTATGTGCAAATAAATGCCAAGCTACCACATTTTCAGACACGAAGTTCGAATGCTCTTTAGCCAAGCTCATCATATATATTAATACGCTAAAAAAATTAAATACGAATGTACGGCCCCCCCTTTAGCATAGTAAAGCAAATTCGATTAACCCAAAATTTATACCATATGTTCGTATGAGTTTTTAGACCCCGCCATTGTAAAAGAAAAAATTAATTGCAATTATTTATTGGCGTAGATCGAACTAAAAGTTTTACCAACACACACACACACTTTACACAGATAGGTGAGCAGACCAGCGCATTGTTTTTGTTGCAAACAATAACAGCAACAGGCCAACACTCACTGTTTGCTTTGCTCAGTTGTATTTTGAGATTTGTAAACAGAGAGAGTGGCTCTCAGTGCGCTCTCTCTGTGAAGAGACGATCTGAAACCAATTGACAAGAAATTTTTGTGCGTGGAAAGTGCTGCACCATTGATTTCAATATGTTTTTTATGTTTCTTATTAATTAGAATTTAGGGCAGATTTGCTACAATTGGGAAGCGAACAATTTGATGAAGTCTTTTCATTTAAGTGTGCCCGTTCCATTTTATCAGATAAATACCATAAAACATTATGCAAATTTCTTGTTATGCTAAAAATATATTAATAAATTTCTTGAGTACTGCATTCATGATGTTTCATCTTCATTCACTCACGAAAAACGCACGGATCACAGATGTTCAAGCACGAAATCTATGTTTGCTCACGTTCTGGTCGTGACATGCCGTGACACACCGTGACACGGTCAAATTCACGTCAAGGGTGCAGCTCTATCAGAAAGTCTAAAAACGGGAGCAGGCTTAGCTTTTAGTTCTTAAGAGATTTAGCTCAGGGTTCGGTACGCAGCCCGGTTTGCTGCCCGACTCTAACTAATTTCCAAACATCTACCCGGTAAAACCAATTTTTGTGTATACTATTTAAAATTTCAAAGATTAAAGTTTCAGGAACTAAACTTCAATAGAATAGAACCACTAAATTTATTAAATTGGGATTTGTGAGTGAGCTTTGTTGTCGTCTGACTATCAAATGACTTAGCTTAATAGTGATTAGTGTAACTGAATAATTTATAATCTCTTTAGCAGTTGATGTAAACCTAAGGTTTTTAATGCTAGAATCTCTGTCAAATCCTTTTCATTTGCTTTTAATTATAAAATGTGCTTCCTGCATTCCTCACCTCTGACAAAGTTAAGCATCTCTTTACGTGAGGGTGGTGCCAAAGGGACTAAGTCCCTTAGCTGGGGGAGCAACAACAAATGATGGTTACAGTTTTTTTTTTTTTTTTTTTGGGGTCTTCAAACGATTTAAGGCATTCAATACATTTTATCTGTGTGCAAGCAACACTCGTGCTCAAGAAATTGCCAAACCAAAATAAATAAGATTCGATTTATGTTGTGAACCCTTAAAAAGGAAGAGAGAAAAAACGGAGAGCCAACCTCTTCAGCGGCTTCCGTGTTTATTTATAGACAACCAAATAGTTCGCCCAGGACTTTTATCACTGACACACAAACTGTTCCATTTCCCCCTTTTAGGCCGCAAAATTTGTATTTGCATTGCGGATTTGTATTTTGCTCGCCGTGTGGCAGCAAATTTTTAATGAATTTACACGAAGGGACCCCAACTCGAACGTATTTCGGTCTCATTTTATATTCAAAACACATTCGGCAAATATTGATAGCCCCGCAAATTGTTTGAAATGCTTTCCATACACAGCCAGCGTCGAAGGGAAGACAAATTGTGAGCTAAGAGCAGGCAGAAACGCAAATCACGCTGCTTTTAAAACTTTGTCGCTGGCCCCGGTTGATTATTGGCAATCAGCCATAGTTTCTGACTCCGCAAAAAGCGCCACTAATTGTATAATTAAGGCTGTTCGCCTGCCTGACTGCCTGCCAGCTAATTATAATTGATGCCGGAGCCGATTTTTTAGTTCAAAAACTTTAAAATGATTAATTATGGCCCGATACCAGCACGTGGAAGGGATGAGTTTTGCCTTTTGACTGGGGGATTTTTGAATAGCTTGAGCAAAAGTTTTTCGATTATGCCGGAGCGCCCTAAGCTAGTTCATTCTAAGCAGGCAAAGAGCATTCGGTTTTAATTGAAAAAGCTACGGCTGCATATTGTGAAATATCAAAGCTCGACAACAAAAAAGAGGAGAGAGACAACACACACACACACTGATTGATTTATCTGTCAATTTTCCAAGAATGCTGCAAACGCAAGCCAAAGCCGAGAAAGGGGTCGAATGTAAAAATTGCAATTGTTAACTCAACTGAATTTACATGAATTCCTTTTTGTGTTGTCCATCTGCCAACTATTTGCTTCCGATTGCCTCCTGTCCAGCCGTCACTGTCACTAACGTCTCTCTGGCCCTGCGAGTTCTGTTTCTGTTTCGCCTGCTGCCTTTTGCACTGCCTTGGGCCCAAGGAGGCGGCCTTTGTAAACAGCAGCAGCAGCGCGTAATGATGACGAAAGTCCACTTAAAAGTCATATGCCTGGAATGCGTAGAGAGCTTGCACAAGACCATAAACTTGCCACATTTGCATAAAATGCCACAAAAAGCAAAAGCAACAACCAAACCAAAGTCTCTTGGCACAAAACGTATTTCACCAATAAATTGAGGAAATGTTTAGCTCCGCTGTCTTTCCATTCCTCCACCTCTGGCCTAGAGTCAGTCTCCCAGCGCCTTGTTTGCCATAGTTCAAAGCAACGACTTGATTTTTGATTCTATCCCAGAAACTCGCTTGTTAGTTCTGCTCTGCACTGCTGCATACATGACGTATGCGCAATGCCTGTTGACTGCTGCCAAAGTGCATCTTCTACAATTTCTGTTTGGCATTTGTATTGCTAGCAAAGTTTGCCATTATTTCACATTTTCGGTTTTAAATGTTTCAGACTAAAGTGTTAATCCATTGGAACCTGAAGGCGTTTTTGGAAAACTTTCTTGCATTTTCAGCTGCATGACTTGCATTTATGTATATTAATTATAATTCTCTACTACAATTGAACCAAAAGTTAGTTTGATCGCATATTTTGGTTGCCCAAGGTGACTTACCATATTTGGCTCGACTTGTGGCACTATTTTATATAGCTGCCATATAACCGATCAGGCCGACTGGCACCAACCTTGTTGATTTTTAAGCAATTGAACTAAAATTTGGCTTGCATACGTATTTTTAGCTCCGTAGACAATTAACCAAATTTGGTTCAGTTACAAGCACTGTTCTACATAGCTGCAATATAAACAATTTTTCCGACTGGCAGCAAATTTGATGTTTTTGACGATTTTTAAATGGGATTTTTTTAAACAGGGGCTAAAGGTTAATTTCGTAAATACTGAGGATGTCGAAAAATTTTGTTACCTGGGAAGTGTCATTGCCAAAGATGGCGGTGCAATGACAGTTCTCTCGAACACGCCGATCGTCCCCTCATCCACTGTTGTTAATGTCCATGCTTTTGCGCCGTATTGCAGTACTGGGATAATAAGCGACTTATATAGCGCAATTTTCGATTTAAGAGAGAGGGCTCTGCTCTTGAACTCCTTACTGAGCCCTAGTAACATCGGTTTGCAAGAGCTATTCTTCTTCGGATCTCCAGACTGATGTTGCTGTCGCTGGTTATCATCGTTCCCACAGATTGTCCAAGACGCGTAGGTTCATTCCTCAATTACAGCTAAGCCCAAAAGTTTTGACTGCTTCTCAATCTCTGAAAACGCCCTGCTAACCGCCCGTTCGTTTTTGCCGATAATGTCAATACCATCGGCATATGCAAGTAGCATTACCTTTTTATATAAGATGGTGCCCGATCTGTTAGCATTTGGGCACTGGCGCAGTATAAACTCCATCAGCAGATTAAAGAAGTTACACGATAAGGTGTCATCCTGTCTAAAATCTCTCCTGGTATCGAAAGGTTCGAAAAGGTTCTTTTCTTTTTATACCCTTTCAGAGGGTATTATAAAATTGTCCGGATGCTTGTAACGCATTGAAAAAAGCATCTCCGACCACATAAAGTATATATATTCTTGATCAGCATGACGAGCTGAGTTGATTTAGCCCTGTCCGTCCGTCTGTCCTTCTATTTCTATGCTATCTCCTCCGTCAGTTTTAAAGCTATCCTCACCAAACTATGCACGAAGTCTTTTGGTTCAAATACGCTGCACATTTGTCGGAACCGGCTGGATCGGATGACTATAGCATTTAGCTGTCGTATGAACAATCGGTCCGAAACTAGTTTTATATGCTTTTCCGTGATATCATCAAATTTGGTCGAAATCGGACACCTATATACTTGGTATAGCTCTCATAGAAAAGTAGAGTCTGAAAAGTAGTCTTAGTAAGAAAAACTTTTTGTTTTCAATGGAAATGTCCTCAAAATTGGCATGTATTTGTTTTATATGCTCCCATAAGATTCTACAAAGTTTGGTCAAAATCGGATTACTATTGCATATAGCTGCCATAAGAACGATCGATCGAAAAACTAGATCTTGTGAGAAAAACATTTTTGTTCTATAAAAACTTTTTTGTTTTAATTGGGATCGCCTCCAAATTTCGAAATTAACAGTTTTTCTTTTAAGTTGGTGTAATCGTACAAATAGTACAGCTCCCATAGAAAAGTAAGGTCCGAAAAGTAAGGTCTTATTTAGAAAAGCCAACTGCAAGGGTATACAAAACTTCGGCCGAGCCGAAGTTAACTTTCCCCTATTTTTTTACCCTTGCAGAGGGTATTATAAAATTGTGCGGATGTTTGTAATGCATTGAAGGAAGCATCTCCGCCCACATAAAGTATATATATTCTAGATCAGCATGACGATCTATCTCTAGTTTTGAAGCTATTCTCACCAAACTTGCACGAAGTCTTGGTACAAATAGGCTACACATTTACGGACCGCGGATCGGAGACTATACTACTGTCGTAGGACGATCGGTTGAAAAACTGTAAAGAGAAAAACTTTTTGTTTTTAAGGAAACGCCTCCAGGTACGTATTAGTTTACATCCTTTCATTTATAAGTTTGTTTGAAATCGGATGATATATATAGCTGTATAGGAACGATCGGTCGTAAAACTAGTTTAGTGAGAAAAACTTTTGTTTTTAATGAAAACGTCTTTATCTTGCTACACTATTTATATAGTTTTAAACAATTCTACAAGTTTGGCGAAATCGAGACTATAGCTATAGCTCATGGGAAGACGGTGAAAAACTAGTTCGAGTGAGAAAACTTATTTGTTTTTAAAGAAAACGCCATTTTAACGGCATATCTTATTATATCTTTACCACATCAAATGTTTTATCAAAATCGATGACTATACTATAGCTGCAATAGAATGACGGTTGAAAAGAAGTTCTAGTGAGAAAAACTTTTGTTTTAAAGGGATCGCTTTATAACAATAAAAAGAGGTAGGTTTTGATCCGTCGCGGGCTTCTCCAGTTTTGTCTCAAGCGTGTTGGTATGGATTTACCATAGTGCGTCGTAGACTCGTAAGTCATGATAGGTTTAAGACTGTAGATAGCTTGTGAAAGAAGCAAGAAGTAACGGAACGAAATAATTTGGTGGTTGATATGTGCGTGCAAACTGGCCAAAACTATAAAACCTTTGCAAGTGTGTAAAAAAACACCCAGAGAAATGTAGAACGAATCGAAGAGAACGAACTCTTCTTGGTTTTAGTATTTTTCTTCTTGGTTTTTTTAAAGAAAAAATCTACTCGGATACAAGAAACAATCGATCTCGACTTCGAGCTTCATGGCGAGGGAAGTGCGGGGAGCCAAAAATAGGAGAGCGCGAGCCATGAGAACAATTCTTCTCGCTCTCGCTTTGCCAGCTGCATCGACGCGTGTGAGGGTGTGGTGGTGTTGGCTGGCGGTGGTGTGTGGTGCAGACTTCGAGGTCCCGGTGGTCCCAGAGGGTTAAAAAATTATAAAGTTTTTAAATTAAGAAACAAAAGGAAGTGAGGTGGTTGGTATTGTGCTTCCACCCTAGAGGATCGACGTGTTGGGAAAAACTCTAAACTGCAAGTGACAGTTATTTATTTGCCATCCGCCGCAATTAGATTGTTTTTCAATGTATTTGTTCGGGATTGTCGATGAATACTTTCAAACTCTTTTCCTTAAATAAAGCCTTGGGGTATGTTATTATCACCGTCACCAGCTATCGGCGTACCTTTTCTCTTGTCCGAAAATGAGCAGAACACAAGCTTAAATTTTAATAGAAGCTCATCTGGTCCCTTTGGGCTACAAGTCGAAGTGTTTATTTAATTATAGCCACAAACTTACAAATGGCTCAAAAAGCATTGAAAGCATAATTGTCTAATTGTCAGTGTCTGCCATAAGTTGGTAGCTCAACTGTAAAAAGGATCGATTGCATTATATGCATTTTGCATTATATTACATTAATTTGAATATTTAGTAAGCCTAATTGCATGTAAAGTAGCTGTTTTTGGGACATAGAGAGAGAGCAACATCAGCTTAAGACTAAACGAAATTAGCTAAAACAATATTTTTGATTTTATTTCGGTGCTGACCTAACAAGCCTTGTTCTTAAATACCTGGGTGCAATTTCGAGGAGATATTAAAAGGCAGCCGGTGTGGATGCATGACAGAATGGTGCAATTGATGGCTACAAGTTGTGGCAGTGTAAAGATTAAATTAAATTAAACTTCTCACGCTAAAGTAAACGGTTACTAAAACTAGACTATAAAATTTTGTACCAAAATGTTGGAGTAAATTTTACTTCTGCTTTCCTTCCAACAGTTTTACTAATTTTCTCTTTACTTCACAACTGGATACGGGTTTTAAGAGTTATGTATATTCATGTCAATCAAAAGTTTTCAGAATTTTCATTGGTAAAAATCTTTATCTTGGGCCACATTCAATATAGCGATTAAAAATATCCCAGGAAGGCCAAGTTCTTCACATTTCAGTAAGCGCTTTATTCGAAACTTTACTTTAAGCAAGTATTTTCGTACTGAGTTTAGGGCAAACTTCGTCTTAAGACTCGAGTCGCAACTGGTTTAATGCTTTCCCAATTAATTTTAAATAACTTTCCCGACAAGACCAATGGCCTGCGCTGCAGAGAGAACTTTCAACAAAAGCCTTCCCCTTCTGATAGTTTTAGTGTGAGTTCGGATGTAAATGCGTGCTTGTCCTTCGATTAATTCATTATGACCAGGATACCGCCAGTTCGGCCTGCCTGCCTGCCGTTAGCGACAGTCGCCACTGTTGTAGTTAAGGGCTTAGTTGAGGCATTAGGCGTCGATTTAACACGCCCGGCCCACTCGAAGTTTGTGTGAGTTAAGTGCGCCTAAAAGCGCCGCAGGCAAGGCTCAAGCCAACTTATGAAAGAGCGTGCACACACACACACACACCACTGAGGCAGTGTCACAGCGCTGATAAAATGTGAAGCGGATTAGGCGCTCCATTCTGTGCCGCGCGCTTGCACAATCAGTAAATGGCACTTGATTCACTGCGCAAGTGGAATTTTTGATAACTTTGCCAAGAGGAAAAGTTGGTCAAAAGTTGACTGTCGCTTTAATGCGTATAAATGCTTATCTGGCAACGAGTATATGACTAGAGGACGCTCCAGCTCCCCTCCAAAAAGCCAACTTAAATCCACTGATGGCATGGGCTTTGCTTCACGTGCCTTTCTTTTTTCCGTTCGCTCTCCCTGTTTTCTATGTTCGGCCGAAGTTTGCAAAGTTTTTCAGCTTGAACATTTGCGCCTCAACGCACACACCAACGCACAGCGGCACTCACACACCCATACATTATTCAGCAAGACGCTGGCAACACGTCACACAAATGTCGCCGAAAGCAAGTCTCAATGCATGCCATCAATCTCCTGCTCCTGCTCCTGCTCCCTCTCCCTTTCCCGCTGGAGCTGCTATCGTTTGCGGACAATTGAATTATTACATCGGGTCGAACAAGCGCTTGGTCATTGGGCAACTAGCTGGAGCACTTAACCGGCCGAGAACAAGCAACAACGGGAATGACTACAGCCCAGATCTCATTTGCGCTCATGTTTGTTTGTCCTTCGCCCCGTCGAGCTGTGTATGATTTCTGATTTATGTGAAAGTGCAAGTGCTGTGGTCCATGGGGCGGGCCTTGGGTTTGTTAAACTTTGTATACCCTTGCAATTCTAATTAACTCTTGTATTGAGGAACTAATTTGACTAACTGGTGGTGGTCAGAACATTTTATGTTTTGGTGGTGAAAAAACTATCTCGATAAAAAAAAATGGATTTAATAGTTTTGCATATGTTTTTCCAAATTTAAGTTATTTTATTCGTATGTATTTTTAAGTTTGTGCAAAAGTATGTAACAGCTAGAAGGAAGCATCTACGACCCTATAAATTATATATATTCTTGATCAGAATTAACATCCGAGTTGATTTAGCAATGTCCAAACGCCATCAACATTTACACTAATGGCTCTAAATGAGGTGAAGGAAGGAAATGTTATTATTTTTTGAGACTGTCAAGCTGCATTAAAGGCCCTTGACGGTAACAATAATGATGCAAAAAACAAAATTATTGAAAAAGTAACGGCACTATTTTAGCAAGCATTTAACCAAAGATGCATTTTCTATATGACGCACAGTAGCGATCATGTCATTGAATGCAGCGGATACTGCACCAACAGTACATAACAAACGAAGAAAGCCATATTTTATTCAACTTTTCGGCTTTGGAATTCAAGAAGGTTTAAATACTCTGTATCAGAGGTACACTGAGTATAATAAGATTGTGCAAAAGTATGTAACAGCCAGAAGGAAGCATCTCCGAGCCTACAGTCAACAGTCGAGTCGATATAGCCATATCCGTCTGTCCGTCCGAATGAACAAACAAATCTTAGAGATGGTAAGAGATAGAGGTTGGAAGTGAATGGGACAAAAACTTCTTATACTTTCAGGCAGATCAAGCTTATTTTCAATTTTGGCAACGTCCCCTCCCGCCCCCGTAAATTGGTAAAAACACCATATCTTCCACAATTTTATATAGAAGGTATGTACATTCTGGACATATTTAAAAATCAGGATTACTTATAGCAGAGCTGCAAAGGTTTGAGCCGATCCGGTTCGAACCCGGAATTCCGAATTTTATTGTGCTGTAAACCGAACCTTGAACCGAACCTCTTTAATAATAAAAGCTAAACTTGAACCTGTTTCGAACCTAAAATTTCGGTTTGGTAAAACATAAATTGTAGACATGAAAAAATTTTACCTATGGTCTAGCGTCTTCTTCTGTTATCTGATCGCTTTTGGGCGACTGACTCTGGCAGTCCGCAGAAAAGTGCAATAAAAAAGTCTAGAAAAACGTTTAGATTAAATTATGGAACCTTCATAATTCTGTTATTTAAGATCTTTGACTCTATAGGCCCCGACGGATTGACGACGCAACCACATATTGCGTCAACATGGAACGTATGCCTTGTGTGACCAGAACTACCAAAACAAAATTACGCCGCTGCATCGCATTGTCAGGTTCATGGCATTTTTAAATTAGCTGGTAGAGGGTCACACTGCTCAATCAGGTGTGTTTTGTTTTGATGACAAGTGATTTACGCTTATGCTTCTGCCATGATAGCAATAGCTCTCCCTCAAAGCCTTTAAACCAGTTCGGCAATCAGCAACTGTCACATATTGGTTGAAATTTGAATCAATTTATCAAAAGTGTTCACGTATGTTACAGATCTTCTTTTTAAACAAGCTTGACCACTTTACTTCAAGCCTTGAGTCCGAATGTTTGGGGTGGGATAAATCCCAAGTGGCATCACGGTCTCACCGCCAAAATCAGCGCAGCCTTGTCTTTTTGCGAAAACATTTCCAATCGGCTCATTTGCTTTGATTTTTCTGCCATTGTTTTATTTTAGTTAAGTCCAGCTGATCGATGGCATACATGTAGAGAAACAGCGCGTAACATCTGGTGGCAAAAATATTGCACCAGCAGTGCAACGCAAAATAAGGCCCACAGCCTATTAACATTGAGTCCACGTATGAGATGTTAAGCTCTGTTAAGCGCAAAAGTACGTTTTGACTCCAACGGGGGTAAACGTAAAGAGCAAGGAAATCGTTACGCCTGCTTCTTCTTCTCTCAATTTTTGTATGAAACTTCTCGTTACGTCGTCAGTCCGTCTGGGCTTAACAAAAAATTTAGAACTCAGCAAGATGAGTAAGGGCAATACAGATGAACGACAAGGGGATATTTCAGTGTGATCCTTCGCTTTTACATAAGTGATCTGTGCGTGTGCGAAGTAGACCTGGCAAACTATCGATAGAACTATCGGTAAGGCTATCCAATCGAAACGAAACTCGGCTTCAGACAATTCATTTATATTGACCGAAAGCTTTTTCTGACTGTAAAGAGATAGACAGCCTGACCGATACCTTAAATCGTTCAGTTGTATACCCTTATCGATAAAACTATCGATAGTTTGCCAGCTCTAGTGCGAAGTCTGCCTAACAAACTTTGCACACACACTATGGTAAATCGAAGGTCCAGACATTCGCTTAAATGGCCGTCACTTTTGTTGTTATGGGCTCTTTGACTGAACCAAGGCTCCAACCAAAACGTTCACTCAAAACCTTTAACCTCAAATTTCTGAATCTTAGCCATTAGTAAACTTGGGTTCAAACCGGCGAACCGGAATTCCCAAAAAATTGTCGGGTTTGCAGCCCTAATTCAGAGATCCGCCAAAGGAAGAATCAAATCAAACAATTTTACGGACAGCACAGGCCGGAACGACGATGGGTAGCACTTTGCATTCACTAACACAAACTTTGACAGGTACAGAGTCTATTATGGTCGGGCTTGACCGCCTTTCTTTCTTGTTTATAACGAATTTTCACAAAGTTTTTCCGGAAAATCTCGAAAATCATAAAACAAATTGCCTACTTTTAGGAAGGAAACATAAAATGGTACAACATTTTAAGATCGATTTTCTGAAAAACAAAGCAAAACTGCACAAAAGTGCTAACCTCCAGCTATTGCACAATATTTAAAGGAAATAATAAGCCATGTCGCGAGTGAATGTCAAGGGGTTCCCGAGGGCACTCTTAACTCAAAGTGGCTAAATCTAAAAAAGAATCCACAAAATTTTTTCTGAAAAGGAATACGAATGGAATCTTCTTTATATTTTTTTTACTGCCAGCTGTTTCTTTCCTAGTTTCGACTATTAATTTTTCATTTTTTGGAGCAGTTTTAAGAAAAATCAACTTTAAAATGCTGTATTATGGATGTCTAGACCAATTTATCCGTTGAATCGAAGATATACAAAAATATGAAGAAGGCTGATCGCATATCATTCCGCATACCCTAGTGAAGGTTTTTCCAAGAACTGAGGAGGATTTACGATTGAAGTCTGAATTGACATAAGTTGGCTGCTTCTAAAGAAAATCACGCCAAAAATAGATGAAAACTCAGGCAGACTTATTAGGAAAGAGTCCTTCCAGAAAATGTCTTACCAAAGCCAACTCCTTAAGACTCAACCAAGTATGTGGATGAACTTATTTTGATGAACATCGGTTTCCTGTCAAACAGGCATCAAATTACCAATGGTATGAATATAACCAATTAATGACATTTGAAGAAAAATTACAAGATTTTTGCTAAGAATCAACAAATGAGTGGAAAGATTTGTGTTTTGAACAACATACCCCAGAAAATACTGCGAATTGTAACATTATCCCTGGCTTACTTATGGCAAACTTGGTCTAAGGCAATATTTGGTTGACTGACAAGGCCTCGATGACGGGCAGCTTGTAGCCGTTCTTGTTGTTGTTGCTCATCGCCTTTTTCCTTTGGCAAATTAATACAATTTTAACAGCTACTTCTACTAAGTCGTTTGACGTCGTCGCCTACGTTTGCTCCATAAATAAAACATGTCAACTTGTTATTGCTGCCTCAGACAGCCGACGTGGCCGGGGCCTGCAGCGTGTTATTGTTATTGGGGCATTGCTGTTGTTATTGAACTATTTACATTTGTTGCTGCTGCTGTTGTTGCTAATTTACGACTTGTCGCTCCTCTAGGCATCAATGAGGCCTTAAAGCAGACGGCAAATTGTTGTTCATAAATAAATATGCCGGGCATAAATCCCTGTGCTATAAATAAGCGAGGAGAGCAGTCGTCGGGCGATTTATAGACATTGATTTTCCAGCAAGTGACAAAAGTCTCGAACCCCAAAAATGAGAGTGAAAGTTTTTGGGTCGGGTCGGGTCAGCCGCAGCACGTTGTTGCTTGTTTTGTTTGCCGTTCCCATTGTGCCAACTGACACTTATTGGATAAGTTTGGGCCAGCCGATGATGCTCATCATCATTCTGCCATTTACTTCAGTTTTAATTGCATGCTTAGCTAAAAATAAGTATACGAATGCCAAGGCACCTCTGTCCTGTGCAAATCCTGGGGCTAAGCTCCCGCAATAGGACTTTTTATTGTCTTAGTCCGGGCATTTAAATTGATCAGAAGCTGTGGCACGGGCCTGAGACGATTCCATTCAATCTATAAGTAATTTCAGGGCCATTTTTATCACCCGGCCAGCACAAAGTTGGCGTTGCCGGGGCGATGAGCTGAGACCACCCACGTGATTTGAATATTTTTCCAATAAACTTCAACAGCTTTTCAACAGTCTTCGGCCTGGCCAGGGCCTGCTGGCTTGTTTTTCCATTTACATATTGGATTTAAATGCCCCCAGACTCCGCTGGCTTTGCCGGCTGCCAGGTCCAGCTGAGTGTTTTCCCTGATTTTGCTTTGCTTTGTGGATATTTTTGTACTCGCGAAATTCCAGCTTAATCGAATTTGCCACAAATTGGCAATAAATTTTAATTTTGAAAGCGATTCCCGTGGCGCTGATTGAAGCTAATCAAAAATCCGGCCGCCACCGCAACTTTAAGTTCTAACTAAGCCAAGTGAGTCCATTTCATCCTGCGCTTCTTGTTGTTGCGCCCCAAAACCCATTCAATTTGCAGGTGAAAGCAAGGCGCCCCGAGCACAAAAAAAAAGCGAAGAATAAAATAGAGGGAACAGCAAACAAGTTGCAAAGAGCAGAAGGCAAAAACAACGCTTATTTACCTGGGTGAGGCCAAGTGTTTTTTGTCCGGCTGCAGCGGCTCTTGCAACTACTTCATCAATTTCATTCAGCTCAGCGGCGCCGCTTTTTCCTTCCCCCACCCACCCTCTGGGGCCATAATCAACTTAGAAAGCCTTGGCAACCCAAATAAAAAATACAAATAGACGGGCAGAACGAACATTGATGTAGCTGTTGCCGTGGAGCTACTTAGGCCAGAGCGATGCCAGCGATTACGTCGCCTGTCTGTCGCCCGAAATTCTAAGCAAATGCGCCCGCCCATTGGTGGCAGCTGCGCCAGTTGCGGACGGAAATGGATGTGACGAGGCATGCAGCACTTGCAGACGCAGCGTTTTGACACTAATTTCATTTGAGCTGGTGCCTTTTTTCGGTGGCTGCATCCAACCATCCATCCCCCTGCGCCCACCTCTGTGCAACAGCAACAAAGGCCGTGCATCTGTTGAGCCGCTCCTGAAATAACTTGTAATTGCATTGCACTACATTTAAGTTCAATTTGCGAAACAGCAACAAAAAATACCCCGACAAGTGCCTGAAACTTGTTCAACTATTTATTTATTTTGCACGCAGCTATTTCGTTTGCCTTGCGAGTTAACTGAAAACTGGAAATGGCATTTGAGCGGCGCGGTTAAGACAAACGGAAACGGAAGCGGAAACAGACCGACAGTTAGACATTGATGGCGCTGCCGTTTATTGCTGCGCGGTTAACTAAGTAAGTTCTCAAGGGTTGTTGTTGTTTTCCAAGTTGGTTTCAAACCGAAAGCAAGAAATGTATTGTAAACAAGCAGCGCGAAACAGTAAGGTAAATGATGACGTTTAACTGGGATTATTCTGTCTATTCTTCTGAGAAGTAACTCCATTAGAATCCTGTAACATCTTTAGTATGCATTGGACACTGTTCTCAAATCAACAGTTTGAATCGCTGCCACTGCTGCAGATCAAAGTGAATCAGTTTCTGTGCAGCCTTGTACTTCGTGTCCGATGCTTCCACCCCTTGCCGATCTCTAGGCCCGATTGACAGATGTCTGACTGATTATCACAGCCCTGACTGACCTACAGCCCACATCGCAAGTTATAGAGTTCTAAGCTTTGGAATGAAATGAATATGAAAGTTCCTTTTTAAATTATTTTCCTAAGTGGACGAAAATGCAATGAAAAATATTTGGACACGTATTTTCCTGGTTTCGGAATATTCGCACATGACGAAAATGATCGGGAAATTGCACATGCGAAATTTAATTTTTCATCCGATTGACTTGAAACTCGGTTTGTTTGGATATGCGATAACACTGCTCAACAGCATTTTACCCCAATTAACCAAACAAACTTTTTGTAACATACTCTGTACCTGTGAAGTGCTGTCCATCACCGTTGCGACCGGTGCAGCCCATAATTGTTTGTTTTCCTTATAACTCGACAACCGTTCTTCCGATCTTAACCATTCCTTTGGCAGGTCGATAAATAATCTTGATTTCAAAATATGTCCAGAAGGTTCGAACCTTCTATCTATTAAACTGATGGAGATGTGACGTTTTTTCTAAATTGCGGCGGCGGGCGGGGGCGTAGCCAAAATTGAAAAAAAAAACTGATCAGCCTGCTAGTATAAGAAACATATGTCCCATACGTGTCAAACCTCTATCTCTTACCATCTCTGAGATCTGTTTGTTCATACGGACAGACAAATGGACAGACGGACAGACAGGCTGGGTAGTCTTCGGCCTGGCCTGGGCCTGCTGGCTTGTTTTTCCATTTACATATTGGATTTAAATGCCCCCAGACTCCGCTTTTTCAGATGCTTCCTGTTTTGCTTTGCTCTGTGATATTTTTGTACTGGAATTCCAGCTATATTCAATTTGGCAGGTCGATAAATAATCTTATTTCAAAATATGTCCCGAGGTTCGACTTCTATCTATCTGGAATGTGCGTTTTTTCTAAATTGCGACGGCCTGCTTTTATAAGAAACATATGCCCCATACGTGTCAAACCTCTATCTCTTACCATCTCTGAGATCTGTTTGTTCATACGGACGGACAAATGGGCAGACGGACAGACAGGCTCGGCTGTTTGAGGATAAACTTTTTAGATGCTTCCTTTGGCAGTGGTACATAGTTTGAAAAACTTACTTGTCGAATCGTTATCGAGACATTATCGATAAACTTTTTTTCGATTTTTTCAAAAGTTGCCTCCACTTAAACTCACATAACTTTTTTGTTTCTGCACCGATTGAAAAGTCCTAAAGCAATTTAAAAAGAAGAAACCAGGCCAAATGTTTCGTTTTCAGACAAAAATGTGATAGGGTGAGGGCTTTTACTGTACTGAGAACGTTCGAATTTTCCGTCAAGAAATTTACTAGATATTCCTTTTTTCGAGTAAAGGAGGCCCAAAAGAATACGCTTCGACCGCAGAATGCACAACACCCACAACAGCCGAGTCAGCTCTGGTGACAAAATCAGGCAAGGAAAAATTTCACAGCTAAAGGAAAAATCGAACGTTCTCAGTACTCACCCTAAGACTACACAAGGCAACAAGGTCCAGTTTCTGGAATGGTTGGTAGTGATTCTTGATGATTTTCGTGTGCTAAGCAAGACTGCGTTTTCAGACATTGTCCATCACGTCAAGATTTTTAGTAATTTGAGGCTAAAAGTGCCTATATTGACCCTTTATAAGAGCGTTTTTCGATATACACTTCTTTTAGCACTTGTAAGAATCCAAAAATATCCTTTTTTGCTGCAATGGGTGGTAGAGACGCTAATATGTTTTCGTCCGAATTTCATCAAACTTAGTATAATTATGAAAACGCATAGAAAACCAATATATACGAAGTTTGGACACGTTTTCATTGAAATAAAAAAGAGTTTTTCTCACTGAAACCAGTTTTCTGACCGATCGTTCCTATGGGAGCAATGAGATATAGTCATCCAGTCCGGTCGGTTCCGACATATTAGTAGTCTGTAGTAAAAAGAAAACCTTGTGCAAGATTTCAGCTCGACAGCTTCAAAACTCAGAAACTAGCGTTCGTATAAAAATTGCCAAAACGGCATCTGAATAAAAATAACAGTTTTGCTTAGTTTCACCAAAAAAATGGTGAAAAAGCCATTTCATGTTCGATTTTTAGTTTGAGAACATTACTTAAAGTAAATTTAGTACTAGCTAACATTCACTTTGACTAAAATCAAAACAGGTCGTTAAATCCATATTCAGATACAATAACGTTATTAAACCTTAACGGTTCCCTATTAAACAAACAATAAAAATACCTTGGTATTTATACAGAAGGAAGCATATCCCTTAAAATAAATGAACACAATAAAATCGTGGCACACGTTAAGCACACTCAGAGACGAATTTCTAAGTAATTAAAAAAAGTGGCCACAAACAACAGAGATAACTACATTGAACAACCTTCAACGCCAATGCATATATTTTCAGCTAGTTGAAATTTCGTGCTATTTATGCACTTGGAATTCCCAACTCTTTTTTCGCCGCCTGGGTTATAAAGGGTGATTCTTAAGCTATTATCTTTTTGGCAACACTGGTTTAAACAGCTCACGCACGTTTCGTGTTTTGTTTCACTGTCAAACATCTTCAGTTTGGTCTATAATTTAACCATGAATCGTCTTACAAACGAACAACGCGTTGCAACGCTTGCAAATTATTGAATTTTATTATCAAAATTCATCGCGCGCTTCTTCCGTTTTATGTTCAGTTTAATCGACCCACTGAAGCGGCAATTCGGGCTATTGTGACTAAATTTCGCACCAAATTTACATTGTTGGACATTAAACCACCAACACGCTTACGTAGAGTGCAAACTGAAGAAAATATCGCAGCTGTATCGGCCAGTGTTAATGATGACCATCAATTATCGATTCGTCGCCGTTCGCAGCAATTGGGCCTTTGTTACCCAACAACGTGGGAAATTTTGCGGAAGGATTGAGGTGTGACCTACCGCAACGTAGAACTTTTGCTGAATGGGCTCTTGGAAAGTTGGCCGAAGATCCACTTTTTTACCGAAAAATTGTGTTCTGCGACGAAGCTCATTTTTGGCTCAATGGGTACGCAAATAAGCAGAATTGTCGATTTTGGAGTGAATATCAGCCAGAAGCATTGCAAGAGCTACCAATGCATCCAGAAAAAGTCACAGTCTGGTGCGGTTTATGGGCTGGTGGCATCATTGGACCGTACTTCTTCAAAGATGATGCGAGTCGTAACGTAACTGTGAATGGTGAGCGCTACCGTGAGATGATATCCAACTTTTTTTGCCCAAAATGCAAGAGCTTGACTTGCATGACATGTGGTTTCAACAAGACGGTGCCACATGCCACACAGCACGCGCAACAATGGACTTATTGAGAGGCGAGTTCGGTGAACATTTTATTTCACATTCGGGACCGGTCAATTGGCCGCCTAGATCTTGCGATTTAACGCCTATATTTTTGTGGGGGCTATGTTAAAGCCCATGTCTAGACAGACAAGCTCGCTTCAATTGACGCATTGGAAGACAACATTGAAGCATTTATTCGTGAGATACCGGCCGAAATGTTGGAAAGAGTATGCCAAAATTGGACTAAGCGGATGGACCATTTGAGGCGCAGTCACGATCAACATTTGCATGAAATAATCTTCAAACATTAAATTATATGGACCGTACTATCGATTCAAATAAAGATTTCATGAATTTTTCTGAATTTTATGTGTTTTTTTTTAAAACTTTCCTATTGCTCTTAAAAATCACCCTTTATAAGGCTCCTGTGTACTCGATACTAAATACTTGTTACTTAGACTTGGATTCTCATTACTGTATAGTCGATGCAAAGTACTCGACACTGAGTATTCGGTACACAGTACTCGATTCTAAGTACTCCATGCAAAGTACTCGATACTAAATACTCGATACTAATTACTCAATACTTAGTATTCGATACTCAGTATTCGATACTCAGCACTCCATTCAAAGTATTACGTCCTCAATGCTAAGTACTCGATACTAAGTACTTGATACTCAGTACTCGATTCTATGAACTGTAAACAAGGTTCTCAATACTAAGTACTCGATACTCATAAGTTGAGTATCGAGTACTGTGAATCGAATACTTAGAATCGAGTTATGAGTATTCGATACTGAGTCATAACTCGATTCTAAGTATTCGATACACAGTACTCGATTCAAAGTACTCGAGACCCAATATTCGATACTCAGTTTCGCAGAAATCATATTTCACTTCTTTTAAAATGTTCTGTACCGAATTTAAAGATTTTTCACATGAAAAATGCTCAAAAGAAAATGGTGCTATTTGGTGAATCTGTTAGACAAGTTTCATGGCTCTAAAGCACCAACATGAAAGAATACATTTTCAGTATTTTGTTATTAAAATAAGATAAGTAGATCAATCTACCAAAAATGTTGGGGGATACGACTTCCTTAACCTCTAACGTGCTCCTGGCAAGGGCACAAAGCAACTCGCTTCACAGAAGCCAAATAAAATGCTCGTCTTTTCGCTTTCAATACAAATACCACTCCCAGCAAAAAATTTTTCACGGAAGATAAGAATGCAATTCTGTAAGTAGGTATCGCTTTGCTTCAGCGATTTCGCATTACTATCGCATTCACATTCTACATCGGGAAAAAGGGTGCCACTTCCTAGCGATAGGAAAAATCCCTTTCTAGGGATAGGAAAAACACACAAATGTAAAATGAAACAACTTATATCCACAAACAGATATAAAGGGGTTCGAGAACCCAAAAAATCCCGAACCGAACCGGTTCTCAGGGGCTCGGTCAAGGACCAGTCTGCAGCCTTGACTAAGATAAAAAAAATAGGGGAAAGTTAACTTCGGCTCGGCCGAAGTTTTGTAGCTTCCATTGAAAACTAAAAAGTTTTTCTAAAAGACTACTTTTTTGACCTTATTTTTCTATGGGATCTATACTATATGTGTTGATTTCGACCAAACTTGTAAATTAGGATAAGCATAATACACTGTTAATTACGAAATTTAGAGGCGATCCCATTTAAAACAAAAAGTTTTCTCACTAGAACTTCTTTTTCGACCGATAATTCTACGCAGCTATATGCTATAGTCTCCGATTTTGACCAAACTAAAACTTTGTGAAATGTGTTAAAGTATATAAATTAAGAATATGCCAATAAAAAGGACGTTTTCATTAAAAACAAAAAAGTTTTCCTCACTCGAACTAGTTTTTCGACCGATCTTTCCTATGGGAGCTATATGCTATAGTCTTCCGATTTCGACCAAACTTTGTAGAATTGTGTAAAAGTATATAAATTAAGTGTATGCCAATGATAAGGACGTTTTCATTACAAACAAAAAAGTTTTTCTCACTAGAACTAGTTTTTCGACCGATCGTTCCTATGGCAGCTATATGCTATAGTCATCCGATTTCAACCAAACTTAGTGAAATCATGGGAAAAGATAGTAAACTAAGAAATACGCACTTTGGAGGCATTTCCATTAAAAACAAAAAAGTTTTTCTCACTAAGACTTGTTTTTCGACTGATCGTTCCTATGGCAGCTATATGCTATAGTTATCCGATCCGGCCGGTTCCGACAAATGTGCAGCGTATATGTTCCAGAAGACTTCGTGCAAAGTTTGGTGAGGATAGCTTTAAAACTGACGGAGGAGATAGCATAGAAACAGACAGACGGACGGACAGACGGACAAGGCTAAATCAACTCAGCTCGTCATGCTGATCAAGAATATATATACTTTATGTGGTCGGAGATGCTTCCTTCAATGCGTTACAAACATCCGCACAATTTTATAATACCCTCTGCAAGGGTATAAAAAACCAAATAATTTGCTAACCTGTTATTTGAAAAGGCTGTTCAACTTGTGTCAAAGATGATTTAAAAGGTTTTAAGATTTAGATAATACACTTAACTTCAGTGAGCAATCTCATCCAATATTTGTGAACCCAAAAGCTGCCAATCATTTGCATGAAAACTTAAAAATTGAAGTCTCCTCCTTCAATCTGTTACAGTTTTCAGTCAAATCGAATGTCTTATAGCTCAATTGAGAATCGCTTGTGGCACACTTTTTCCTATCTACCTGTCAAGTTCCAGTTACTCATCTTAACTACTTTGCACCCTTCTCAATTACTTCTATTTTTCACACATTTCGTCTTTATAAGCATTTTCCCATTTGCGTGTTTGGTTTTTACTGACACAATGGCTAAAGCGATGCGCTATTTAATGCGAATTTCTGATTGCGCTCGAATGGCTTCATTTATTTCAAGCACAAAAAATGCCAAGGAAAACAAACTCGACAGTTGTACATAATATTTCACTTATGCATGTGCGCCCCCCCTCTCCCAAAACGAATGAAATGAATGAATGGCATGCGTAACGCTAGAAAATTTGTTATAGCAATTTGAACTGTCAACGGGAAACCGAAAAAGTAAATTAAGAAACATTTGAAATTTAATTCACTGGGTCCTGTGGGAAGTCCTTCCAACTAAGTGTGTATGTGTGTGTGGAGCATTAGAACCTGCGAGTGGCAGAATGGCAGCTAGCTGGCTGCCTGGGAGTAGCAGTCTGGCAGGTGTCAGCTTCTGACACAGACACTTAGGCACCAGAGCAACTGACAGAGACAGAGACGGAGACTCGGCTGCAGAGTGTCACGAATTTAAAATAACTTTTAATTCATTCTTGATGAACATATGCAAACGTTGCCAGCCACTGAGGGCCACACGGCGTATGAGTTAGGCTGGCAAATGTGCCCTCTGCCACGCCTCTTAAGAGCCACATAACTCGAGCCGAGCATAAACAAACGCACATGCATAAATGTTCGTTAAAGGCAGCCACCTGGGCCCACATAATTATTTAGTTTCCACTTGGACGGAAATGGTGTAGCCCAACCAACAACTTCGATTGTCATAAATCAACCTGGGTCCGGGCTCCATTTGGGACAGGGTTGTCAACTGATTGTTTACCTCTGGGCATATGTTGTTGGTGCGATCGACAGGCGTTCCGAATTCACTTAAACCAAAAAGAGAAATGAAAGGCACTGAGTGCATTGAACCGGCACCAGACAGCCGCATCCCATCCCTAACTAAGTGCGATACCAACCTGATTTCCGAGCTCGTTCAGCTGCCGGCTTGCTGGAGGGTTGTGGCTTATGCTTTCTAATCCACGCACGTTTCGCTTTTAATATTTATTCTGCGCTTTTTCACACTTTTACCACACACAAACAAACACTGACACACTAAGGGACTTCAAAGGCGCAAGAAGAGTCGGCTTTGGGGTTTCTTAAGGGTTTCGATTATGGTGGGATATTTTATGCACGGCGAGAGCAGTTCATCAATGCAAATTGCCACGGCGTGGCAGAGGTTATCGGCGGTTTCTAAAATTCAGAACTTTGTACACTCCGAGTATAATTTTGTGCTCCTAGAGCCGATGTATGTGTGTGTGTGCGTTATTGTTGTTGTTTACTTTTGAAGCGCCTGACCGTGTTCCCAGTGGAGACGAAGTCGCCCCAAATTGATGTTGTACCGTTACACTAACCGAACCGCACGACAGACATTTTCAAACTGATTTGCCAGTCGCCCGAGAACGAGCGCAAAAACAGAAACGAAGCTGGCTTCGCCGCTGCTTCGTCCTGGGGCCGAGCCGACAACTCACAAACGAAGCGAACGCCTGAATCTGTGGACTGTGGATGCTGTTCTGTTCCATTGCCAGTTCATTCCGCCAGGCCCACGAACTGATAAGCGGCTAGTTGTGTGGCATTTAACTTGCAACTTTTTGCCCTCTCAGTTTGACAACAATTTATTTTTTGCACGTTGCGCGCATTTAAATGTTTTCACTTATTGTCTGTCGCCTTTCGCACTGTATGAGTGTGTGAGTGAGTGGGTGGCATTTTTTTAATCACTTAAAAATTTATGCGACATTCTTTTTTCGACACGTGCGTGTCAACTGCCAAAGGGTTAAGCATCAAATGAGAGTACACGCCGCCCAACAATTTGTTGCCAAGTTTATTACAGCGACAAACAGGGCCAAGTCCAAGCCAGAGTAAATGGTTTTAATCCTGAACGAGTCGAACCTGCTAACCAACCAACCAACCAGCCAGCCAGCCGTTGGTTTTTACGAGTGCGTAATAAGAAACTGGGAGACGTGCTCCGTCGCACGTGATGCGTGAATCCGCACGGTTAGATTTCAAAAATTAAACACGGCTCCAGACATAATCCGCGCCAAATTAAAAACTGCCAACGTCGTCAGCTTTCTGCGCATAAATTCGCCAAATGTAAACACAGACCTATCAGAATGGGCGTTTTTGATTAGATTTATATTGTTATTTAGTTCGTTTTGGTAATTGGAAGGGGGAAGTGTTCACTTTTGCTATATCTACAAACGGAAGGGACGAAAATAGTTTAATAAGAATCGTTCTGCTTTCCACAGAAACCTCTTAGCTCCTCTTAGCTATGAGAAGTTTTTGTCCCATACACGTCGTACCACTATCTTTTACCAACTCTGAGATCTGTTTGTTCATATGGACAAACGGACAGACAGACGGACGGACATGACATGGCTAGATCGACTCGGCTGTTAATGCTGATCAAGAATATATATACTTTATAGGGTCGAAGATGCTTCCTTCTGCCTGTTACATACCTTGGCACAAACGTAATATACTCTGTGTAACTCTGGTACAGAATATAAAAATTTGTTAGTATGAAACATATTAAATTTAATTATGAAACATTTTTGATTTGATGTTGCACATGGTTAACAATTGGCTGTGTTTTTAACTGCAATTTGCTGCAACGCAACACGCGTGCCCCGATGGCGGTATTGGCTGAGATGCCGACGTTGTGTTGTGTGCCGAGGTCCTGAGTTCAAGTCCCAGTCAAGATAAGTATATGCTTTTCGTTTTTCAGATGGAAGGAAGACTTTGCACTACAGACCGTAGGCCTGCCACTGCCCCCTCACCCTCTCCCTTTTATAATCTGATCAAAAAAAAATTAAAAAAAAATATATATTCAAAAAGTTATTCAACTTTTGAACCCCTTCAGTCTTTTGGGCCACCCTGCATAAGAGAAGAAAACAAGCCGGCTGCCGACTTTTCATTGATATTGCTAAAAATCACCAATTTTAAACTTTTAGGCGGGTGGCTTATAAAACACCACAAATTTTCGAAATTTCAAAAAATCACTTTTTTTCAAAACGAAATTAGAAAATCACAAAAAAATTTTGTTCAAACATTGGGCGTATTCAGCAGATAAATCCGATTTCCGATTACTGATTTATGATTACCGATTTGACCTGCTGAATACAATGATTGCCGATTGCGATTGATAAATATGACAATCATGTTGGCTGAGATGAAATCATTCTAAAGGTATGATTGGTGAGACCATTAACCGAACGTACGGATGTTTACCCCATAACTAATGAACTGACAAACTTGCAGCGTTAAAAGCCCTCATAAATGTTACCTAAATTTTTCATAGCTGTAATGTATTTTTAAACTTATCAATCAGTGTTATTCAGCAGAGAATCATAGACAATCTCAAATCGTAAATCAGTAATCGGAAATCGGATTTACCTGCTGAATGCGCCCATTAATGATGAGCAATGTTACATGCATCTTTTAACTAAAATACAAAATTTACAGAACCAAAACATATTGGCGAAGTTGTGTTCGAAAAACAAAACTATGATTTTAACTTCCCTTCTTTTTAGGGTCGGAGAAGGAAGTATTCCTTCTCGCTTTTAGTTACTTTTGCGCAAACTTAATATACTCTATGCACCTTTGTTACAAAGTAAAATAAACAGATTTTATTCAATTAATATGATCATATTTGAAACCATTCGCTTGATTTCAACACCCAACAAAATTGGTACCAATATTAATTTGATACACGTTGTCTCAAATTGAAACTAAAACCAGTATCGTTTTTTTAGTATCAATATAATTCTAGAGAGTATCCAATTGATCTTTTGGATATTAGTTTGAAACGCAAAAGAATCAACTTGAAACAGACACATTTTTATGAAAGTTTGAATATTCGAAAAGTCATGCTCTTATGTGAAACGAAGAATGCCCACGGTTGACATTCAGTGTTTTGATTTTAGTGCAAACACGTCGCTTATTCGCTTAAAGTAAAAGCTATGTAAAGCAATACACTAGACGACGTGTTGTAGACTAAATTTCAATAAGGAGTACAAGATCCATGCTTACAAGGTCAGTAGCTAAATATAAATAAAACGTTCCTTGCCCCCATTTGTTAATAACAAATTAACATTGTAGAGAGGAAGAATTCCTCGATGTTTCTGCGCTGTCCAAGATGATCGAAACAAAGTCAGCTGCAGAAGATGACTGGTTCGTTGCGGTATCAGAATCTTTACTAAAGATTCTGGGACAAATTGCACAATCATGACATCATAATTAAGCAGCACCAAATCAGAACGGCGGAGTTTTATCTCAATTGGCTTAGCATGTGGCAAATCCTTACAGTGACTTCTGCTTGCCTAACATTCGTGTTGTAATATGAGGAATAATATGAGAATATACATTTTATAAGAATGCAAAATAAATGTTATCAGTTTCTAAATGTTTATGTTTTAATGTTAATGCCAGTTTGCAGAATTCTAAATTGGTGTTTCAAACATGACAAAAGTTTGACATTTGAAATATGAAAATGATAATTGATAGTTTCAAATTGTTACTAAAAACAAGAAAGAAAGTCGGTTAAGGCTGATTATAGCATACCTGTACCTGTGAAGTGCTGCCCATCACCGTTGCGACCGGTGCTGCACATAATGGTTTGTTTTCCTTATAACTCGACTATTGTTCATCCGATAGTTTCCATTCCTTTGGCGGATCGATAAATAAGCTTGATAACTAAATATGTCCAAAAGGAACGAGCATTCTATCTATAAAACTGTGGGAGATATGATGTTTTTTCCAATTTGCAGGGGCTGGAGGGGGCGTGGCAAAAATTTAAAATAAACTTGATCTGCCTGCAAGTATAAGAAGCATATGTCTCATACATGTCAAACCTCTATCTCTTACCATCTCTGAGATCTGTTTGTTCGTACGGACAGACAGACAGACAGACGGACGGACAGACGGACACGGCTAGATCGACTCGGCTGTTGATGCTGATCCTTATAGGGCCGGAGATGCTTCCTTCCGCCTGTTACATACTTTTGCACAAACTTAATATACTCTGTGTACCTCTGGTACAGAGTATAATTAATACAAAAAAGTGTCAGCCTGTTACTACTTAGTATCAATTTGTTATCTTTGAAATATCATTTTAATACCTTTGAAAATATCAACTTGATACTAGGAGTAATAAAGAGAATTTGATACACAATAGTTTCAAATCGATGACAAAATTGTGTCATTTTGATGACTACTTTTTTTTGGGTGAAGTTATGTCGGATGACTTTTGTATAAATTCAGCTAAGCTAAGCAATTACACCGAATTCTCACTTGAATCTATCCATTATTTGTTAAACTTTCCCGCTTGTTCCGTGATTGACTGCGAAATACATGTGTAATTACCTCACAAAAATATTTTTTCAATAAATGCAGACAAAATCAAATTATTCGAGAGGGCAAAGTTTTTTGTAGATTGCATTTTTTTCTTTTTTGGTGGCATGCAGCAAGTTTATTTTCTCAGTATAGAGGATTTAATTTTGCAGTTTTTATTTGGTTTTTTGTTGTCTTCATGTGTGGAGCATTTATTGGTTTTTGAATTTTAATTAAAATTTGATAGCTGGCGGCGCCAAAAGCAGCTGCTCGCAAAAAATTGCATAGACGAACGATGGCCAGCCGCCAATCGGGTCAGCCCTGGCCAGCAGCTGTCAGTGCGTGGTATTGTTGTTGTCTATGATTCGGCTGCATATGTGTGTGTGTGTGTGTACGTATGTACATTTGACGTCTGTTTGTTAGCTGTGTTTTCCAGTTACTCAGATATTTGCACTCTTTGATTGCGCAAATGCCGCTGGTCAAAATTATGCAGGCGGTTGCCGAGCTGCGTTTGTTTTGCTTATGACTTGGCTTAGCTGGCCTCAGCACATGGCGTATGAGTAATGTTTATATGAAAATTATGCAAAATGCATATTAAAAAACCGGCAAAAGGTAAAGCTCTTTCGCTGCTGTAAAAATGTAAGCCAAAAGCTGCTTAAGGATTAAAAACGTCAGCAATTTCGCAACAACAACAACTAAAAGGGGCAACTGCACCTAAAAAATTTAATAAAAAAAAGCGCTGCTGGGCTAAGCTTTTTTGCCACGGGAGAAACACCACCTCCACCACATGTTAATGATAGTTCGGGCCACAGCCGCTGCCGCGTGCAACAAATCTGTGGCGCGCATGGGCATGGCAACTTGAATAAAAGTCAAGTGCGTTGCAGCTTATTCAAGGGACATTTGGCTTTAATGCGGCGTAATCACCAAACAATTTCATTTCGCACACTCGCCACATCAATGTCGAGTGTCAACGATTCTGGGGCCGGGACCGGGGCTGCTGCACGCAAACCCATCAACCCGGGAGCATATAAGAAGTGCTTGGCATGTTGTTGCTGGGCTGGTTTCGGGTCACTTAAGTTTTATGTGACGCAACGCGTTACCAAATTGCGTTCAAATTGCGCACGCAGATAACAGTTTTTCATTACGGCACATAAAAGCGATGTTGTTGTTGCTGCCAAATTGCTATGCCAACACGTGCCTCACTTTGCAGCTCATGTCAAGGCAGCAGCAGCAGCGGACAGCAACAGGCACAGAGGTTTGTCCACTCAAATTGCAGGCCATTTCATTTCTCACTGCTCACCCCACAGACATTGTCATACAGCTTTAGCTGGCGGAGGGGGCAGCTGCTCCTGCCGCCTACTTACTGGCGCCACTGGTTAGACAAGCCAATTTCTCATCTGCCTAAGCGAGCGGAAGTCCTAGCTGATTTAAATATGTCGCCGAAAAAAAGTAGCAAATCGGAATCTGCAAAAGCCAACATTTTGTTATGCATGGGCCAAAAAGCCAGGCGGGGGGGCTGGGGGATGAAGATTGATTGGCGCCCGTCGTGTTGGCTTTGTGTAGTCTGCTTTTAGGCACTGACAATGAAAAACTTTTGTGCTTATCATGCGTGCAAGTTGCGCAGACATTTTAATTGAAAAATACTTAGCAAACTGCTGTTGTCTAAGTTCAAGAGAGTGTCAAATGGCAAACACTTGGGCTCTGGTCTCAGGTTCAGGCAACCGCTCAAGTGCACTTCACGCTGCTGCTGCTGCTGCGAGGTGTGAAATGCACACGCATGCCATGGAAACGACAACAACAACGGCTTCGAGAGGAGGACGTGGGGACGACGACAAGAACGCTGTGGCCTTAGTCAGTAAACTTGGCTCGATTTTAATTGCTGGCTTAAGTTGACTTGGCGGCAGCTGTCCCAGTAACCTATAACGTGATAGGATTAAATTTGTTAGTTTTGGCTCTCCCTCTCTCTTAAACTGCTCTCTTAACCTGCATTGCGCACAATGGTTGATGCTTTAAGAAAAATCCAAACACAAAAACTAGTTAGTCTGTTAGTTCCAAAGCTAACGAGCCTAAATTTTGCTCTGACTCTTCATTTTACGGCAAGCCGCTAATATTTCGAAATTTTCCAGGTCGATTGACTAATAGGCTAATTCCACTGGTATGGTATGTACAGTTTGAAATTTGTCGATTCCATACAAATGTACATTTAGGTACATTTTGATGATTGGTGATTCCACTAGAATCTTACATTCTCAACCGACAGCTTGGCAACTTAAGCTGGCGTTTGTTTAGTTTTCTGATTTTGTAAGCAAAAACAAACAATTACAAATAAAAAAGTATATAGGAGGTTTTGTCAAATAGTTATAAGTACATGTACATTGTACATATATGAGAAAGACGAGGCTTAATTGGCAAACTTTCCTTCTATTTTCCTGCCACTTTTTTCCACCCCGAAAAAGCAAATTAGCTTGCATTTTTCTTAGTGATATGCAAAGGTCCCTAGTAGAGTTTTACGATGGTCGTGACTGACCTCCTTTCTCGCATATTTACAAATTGATGAAGATACCCTTTAATACATTTTAATTTCAATTCAAAGAGACATTACCAAGCAAGATACTTTAATGAGGCAATTAATTCCTGCCATTGAGAAGCTTGCTGTAACCGTTGAAACCAACAGGGGCAGCCATGCTGCGGTTTTATTTATACAAACACTGAATGTAATGGATGCTCTCATGATGCAGAAGTCTTGCTACAAAGAGACTTTAAAAGTGTATTGAACAAAGCGGAAAACCGCTTTTCATATATAAAAGTCACTGGCAACGGGCGTCAGCTGTCATACGTAAATGTTGCAGATGATGCTATCCCTCTAGGAAAGCATATTATGGAACCTTAGTTCTACAATACCAAAAATTTGCACATGTATTTGGCATCCTTTGGTGGTACAGAGTATAACAATTGCAATCCAAGTTCAAATGCCTTCTTCTGTGCTGGGATTTTTACATAGCTTTAGCAATGAAGGAAAAGTTAATTGGCAAGAAAGCAAAATAAAGTTCTGTTAAATGCTTAAACAATAAAAAATTAAGGCAATTGCATAGCTCACGCACAAAGTGAGCAGTGCAAATTCACCAAAACCAACTTGTTTTGCAAAAACAGGAACATGAAAAAACGGCCCCTAGTATCTTATATTTCGTCATTCTAAGTCTGATCATTTTGACAAGTACTTATCGCTGCGAAGAGCATATCAGCTATCGCAGCCTCACTCGGTGTCCTAAATTTATTTACAATTTTCCTTACCTTTTTAAACGATTTTTAGGGATCTCGATGAATAGTGATGTTAATTGGAGTACGATTTCTGTAGGTTGCATTGCGCTGGATTTTTTCAAAGGCATTGCCGTTTTCAGTTTCGACTTCATTCGTCTGAAGAATATAGTTAGTTTTTAAGTCCATAGTTGAATTTCTATCAGAATTAAAATCAAAGGAGGATAACAGAGAATAATGTAGGTACTAATGGTTTTTCACATTTTTTCTTATTTTTTTCAAAAGCTTCAAAAGCTATTGAACAAAGTTAATCTAATATTAAGTTTAAGGGTACTCTCGTATATAAGCTCTCTGCTTAGACTTATTCTAAGACTAGTGGTTACCCTTTTCAGGATTTAATGCCTTATCTCTAAAAAAAATTTATGGGTTTTACGGCGGGTTTTGATTTTAGTCAAAGTGAATGTTAGCAGGCTCAAGGTCGAGGATTGATTATAGTTCAATAATCAACAGAAAATTCAACTGAGAATACACATGAACATGAACATGAACAGTAGCTGTGGCTGTGTAGACGGCCGCTTCGGCTGCCACCATGGCTAAGCTTTCGTCAGTACACTTTCAGTTGCTGTCAACACCATCAAGCCATTTGCTATTCCTATTTAAATAACCCAGTCGGCGAATAAAGACTTGAGAATTCCAATGCACAAAATTTCTACTTGTCATTAGGTTCCGTTTTTTAGGGTAGCTGACAAACAACAGAGATACATTGAACAACCTTCAACGACAATGCATAAGCCTTCAGTTCCGTCTCCAAAAACATTTTAAGCTCAACTGAGGAAACTAATTTGATTGATTTCACAGAATGTCACTGAAAACACTCAGGATGAGACCCTTAAATTCTGATAGAATGGACTGCTCTAAGCACCACCTGATACCCAATTTTTCAAATGTATCCAAGGCTCGCGTTCTATGGGTACTTTTGTACTAGCAACACAAACCGACAACCATTTTAACTTAATTGTTAACGGCTTAAGATAAAAATCTTCAAAATTCAGCAAACACGGACACGGTCATAGGGAAAGTTATTGGCTAAGGTACCTCCGGAAGAGATTAAACCTAAATTCTTGAATATCTTTAAAACCGCACGGTAGAGTTTTATTAAAAACTAAGAGAAGATACTCGTCAGCCAAAAATCCCCGAGGTGGAGTACCATTTTTTTAAAGATTCACTCACGAACCCCTTCATATATGTCATAAAGAAGGCTATACCCGATGAATGGGTCAAAGTCCCGGACTCAAAACTTTAAAATATGATTAGAAACAGCTTTCGGAGCGCTTTAGTTGAGTTTAGCTCACGGCTGGCCCTTGCCATGTGTATGGATCCTTATCTTGTTGAAATATAAAATCCGGGTTCGGTTCTTGCTTCGAAAAGTCATTTAAGATCTCATCTAATAAGTTTTAATGGCCTTCCCAATTCATGCGACCTCTAATCTTGCACATGGGGCTTCGATTGTGAAAGCTGAAAGCGGACCAAACCATCCCCAAAGTTTTGGGATGTCGAAACGGGTTCTAACGCCGTGATGTCGTGCCACTAGTAATTAAAACTATCTGTCCCATCCAAGTTTAGCATTTTCTCATTCGAGAACCCCACATTTTCCAGTACTCCCTTCATGACATGTAACGTTTCAAATTAATTGGCTTGATTCTGAGATGTCGTCAACGCAGGATTTTTTTTTTTTTTCATTTTTCTCCAAACCAAACGTCCACTTCCAGGCAAAATTTGTTGAACGCGACGTTTAGATAAAGGTTATTGCCAATTCAACTTAATTTTGTAAGCAGTGGCATTTTTTTTTTTGTAAACCAGATCGAAAAACAACTGCATTCTGACGTTTTGAAATTTTTTTTGGTTTGACCAGTTTTCCAGTTTCCGTTATGTGCCTATCTGACATGCCAGTGTTCTTGTACGTATCAATTTTGGCCACTTTTTTTGGGTGACAAAGTATTTTCTTTTCCCATGATGATCAATCGTGCTGGTTGAAGTTGAATCTCAGTGGTAATTAACTAATTTTGATTGCATTATGAAAAAAAATCACTTAAATAAATAAGAATTAAGTTTCTTTCTCCTGAGATGCCTTATAGCCAACTGGCTTTTTTTTAAATTTCGCGCTAAAATCAGAAAAAAACATTAAATGTTAGGCATCTCTCAGGAAAGCAATCGGTTGTTCCATTTCACCATAAAAAAACAATTAACGAATCATATTCGAAACGAAAACAGAAAATTCAGGGTGTTTCTGTAGTATTACTTTATTTTTTCAGGAAAATTTAAGTAAGCGGCTCTCACATGGAGAAAATTCCGACCAGGGGACATAAAATATCATTTCCACATATTCTATGGGATCAGAACAACTTCAACGAACCATTCCCCCTTCTCTTGTCTTGATTCGTTTAGGTTTTTCGGAAAACCAAAGAGAAATTTTTTTCGAACTTGTTTGTGAATTGTTTTGTATTCAACAAACAACGAATGGTGTAGGGTGCTAGCGCATTGTACCATCACACATTTTAGTAGTTACTCTTCCGATTAGCTACTTATACTTTTTTAGAACATTTGTAAGCAAATTCTTTGAGAAAGTTAGTTTCAGTCTAATTTCGAGTTCTAAGCAGTTTTAAATTCTAAACAGAGTTTTTCCCTCTGGGACCTTATCATCGACTCCTGCATAACATTGCACTCATCGCATTTTAATCTTCAATCTTCTAATTGTAAGTTTAACTGCATAATCTAACATGCTTTTGATTAGTCCTAGTCTTATGCTTCAATGCTTGAGCTGAGCTCGGTTCATCGAACTAAATACTTTTGTCTCGTAATTAAGCTCAATGCAAGAACATTTTCCACTCACTTGGCCATTGTTGTTGCTGTGGCATCGGTTGTTGTCGTGGCTGTGTTTGTTTGGCTTATAGTTAAGCATAGTTGCCGCGCTATAGCCACCTTCTGTTCTGGCATTGTTTATGTATCTTAGGGATAATGACGCGCTTCATTATGCGATTGTGTGTGCGTTGCGTTGCTTCTGGCGCTTTTGCTTTATGTTTTCGTGGGCTGCTTTATTTATTTTTATTTTTTAAGTTCTCTGTCTTTTGCGTAAAAACTTTTCGACTCCTAGACGTCGCGACGTTTTCCAGAGATAATAGAAACTCGATACGCCTGGCGCATCTAAGCCATATCTACGGGCGCTGGCTCTGCGTTGTTTTGGCATTGTTTTCACCACCGACTGGGCGGTCTTTTGTTTTTATTTACCCACACCGGAGCTGGCGGCTCTTACCAGCAGTAAATTTAAGTTGAAGCTGCCTCCTGGAGGACGCCTTGCACTGCGGTTGAAATAAAAATGTTGAATCGTCATAAATGGCTCCATAAACTACGTCAATAATGCCCCGGCGCCCCCTGCACCCGCTGCTTGGCCTCGACCAACTTGTAAGGCCGCCTGCCAAGAATGAGCATAAAAATGAAAATGAAAATAAAAATAGTTGGGCAGCATAAACGCCTCCGTGATTTTTACATAAGCGCAACTCTCGCCAATCGTGACCAAGTCCTTCTGGTGCTTTGTGGAATGGTTTTTTATTGTTTGCATTGCGACGTCATTGCCCCGGGCGAAAACTGCTACCAAGAATTAATTAAAATGAATGAGGGGACATGTCATAAACAAAGCCAAAGTCAACTGTTGACTAAGCGTGGGCGTGTCGCTTAGATAAAACCACATCAGAGACAAAAAAAAGTTAAAAGCGAGGCGAAAAAATGTAACCAAAAGAAACTCCATAAATTTTTCAAGTTTCTAGCTCGCGAATGGCGCCATCTATCGATGGAGCTCGCTAGTGTGAGTGTGTGCGGGGGCGGGGTACGGGGGGCGTGGGTGTTGTAAAACAAGTCATAAATTACACCCCGGCACTGTCAAAGTTCAGCTGACTGCGTTTCAGCCAGCCAGAAGTGCCAAAGAAATGCTGCACAACTAGCAAATATTGCGCATACGCCGCATGGCCGGCAGCAGCAACCCGCCGCTGGCCTGGCAGCCTGTCAAGTGCAACGAACTCAATTTGTGGACCAAAAGAATCAAATTATGAGCACAGCATTTATATGAGCAGCCAGCTGATGTTTAATTAGCTCACAAATTCAAAATAAGCCAACTCGAAAAAAAGGTCGCACATCTTTGATGTGGCTTTCAATGCGAATGCGACCCATCGCCCCCCGCTCGGGTGACTTCTGAACATTTCGTGACCATTGCCAGTCGCTTGAAATTGAAAACTCAAAAGCAGTCAAAGGCTTCAAGCGCCATGATTTTGTACAATTAACGGGCTTTAAGGGCCCCCAAAAAAAGCCCCAAGTCATCAGGCCCACAAGACTTGGGGAATTTGCCTGAACGACAAGCACTCGACTGCTCCACACGCACTCATCGAGCTAATTATGCTGCAAATACTGAAACGATGACGCAGCGGAAAGCACTTAACGCCCGAAATGCGTGCGAGTGAGTGGATGTGTGTTTGTGTGTGTGTATTATTTCATAAAATATTTTCTTAGCTGTTGGCACAAAAGATCAGGCCAAAACATAAATCTCAAGATTTCAGTTAGGCAATCTGGGTAACGGGGACACAGTGGGTCATATAAAAATAATGACAAGTTAAAAACATACTCCAAGCTTAAATTTAATTTTGGAGAGAAAGCAGTCAAAGCTGCTATTTCAACTCCAATTGCAAAACGTTTGCTGAAACTTTTAGCCAGCAAGAAGATTTTGCAGACACACGGTAAAACAGCAAATCAGGTTTAACCTAATAAAAACCATTTGACAATACTTCTACCGAAATATTAAGATGATGTAAGATTCTATTGTAACTTAATTGTTGCTGTAGTCTTACTTACATTTTTGTGCATTTTCTAAAAAGCAAATTTTTACATTGTATTTCTTTTTCAATACCTGTTACATAATTTTGCACAATTTATGATCCCCTTTTCCCATTTTTAACAGGGTATAATAAGAAAGAAAAAAGCGACTAAGGACCGTTTTCTTATCTTCTATATAGAGCTATCTGTCCATATAACAGAGTTAACTCTAAGTTTATCTGACACACCAGCTATTTAGAAGACTAGAAATCAACCCTTCGCTTCAACATTAAAAAAATATTGTAGCTTTTGAAGATACTTCCAATGTTTAGCTCTTGATAGGTTCTTGGTGAAAAAGTTCCCTAACATCTCAGCGGTTGGAACATAAGATAAAAAGACTTCTCTTTTTAAAGAACTTTGCTTACATCAATATGCTTCGTACGTGTATGAAACCTTGAATTTTTTGCTAACTGCTGAAATTCCGCTGAAATTGTCTTCATCCAATTTTTCTATATCATAAGCCAATTACATCATCTTGAATTATTGAACTTCTTCTCTATTCGATCATTATCCTTTTCTTATCTTATATTTCACAAAAAAAATAATTACCTTATTCGATTTTGCCCATAACCAGTTATGTTGTGGTGTGAAAAAAAAACAGAAAAAGGATTATTAAATTTCGAGAAAGCACAATGAAGTTTTGATAGAAACTCATAATCAAACACAACATTCACTTGATGTATAACTTGACATGTTAACCAGGTTTACTCGTCATAATGAGTTTTTTGCATCTCAACAATAAGCAGTAGTAATAGATTATAGCTTGATATTAAGCAGTTTGATATATTGAACATAAATGTTAGGTCTAGATTTAACAGGACTCCTTTTATTTTAGCTGTTCCGAATTCCGAGTCGGGTTTCATGTAAACATTTGCATATAGAGTTTAAACTTACCAACGTTATATGGAAGGTGACAAGCTTTTGAACGGATACTAGATTAGGATTGACGGAATTGAATTGCTTAAAATCGGAATTGCTTAAGCAGCTGAAACCGATTGCTTAAAGCCAAGTGGATTCAATTCGTCAAAAAGAAAATACCTGATCTAGTAGCCGCAGACATTCCGCTTACTTCTCATCTAAAATTGTGAACCTTACATTAGAAAAAGCAACGTTTACACGAAAATCGACTCGGAATTCTGAGCAGGGCCGATAGTAACTTTTATATGATATATTATTTTTAGATATTTATTTTTGAGTGCCACGAGGAAGTTGACCAGTATCTCCCAATTTGTTCCATTTTAAGTGTTGAGTTACTTTTTCATTTGCAGATCTTGATGACCGAAATGTAACAGTCTGTAATCCCATAGAAGAAAACACCTAGCTTTAATGAGTTTGGAGTTCTTTCTGTATGTAGTTTTACATATCGGACACAGCTTGTTTGTACACTCAAAAAAAAAAATTAGTCCAAACGGGATTAAATCAATCCTAAACAGGATTGAAAATCCAAAAAAAGATTGATTAGATCTCACTTTTTTCCATCCTGAAAAGATAAAATTTATCCCGCAGTAATCCCATACAGATTAAATTAATCAAAAAAATCGAGCTCAATTTATTTCCAAAGCACGATCACTTCAAGCTTTTTTAAGATTAATTTGCTTCTAGAAAGATTTCTCTACCTCTTCTTTTTTCCTCCATTTTCCATAGGACACACCCACCGATACCAGTTTTTGCATAATTAAGGCAGGCATGCCCAAAAAAAGGATAGGGAAGAGCACTCACCACTACTCACACAGAAAAGCACATTGAAATTGGGTAAGGCAACAACAAAATCACACAAAATTGTTGTTGGTCAGTTCGCTGGCGGCAATCAAAGAAAATAATAACGACGCACACTGACGAATTAGATTGCATGTGTGTCCTTTTCTATACCTCGCTCCCTGCATGTACATATACGCTCAATGACTTCCTATCTTCGGTGCAATTACAAAAACAAAGCGTTGCCAAAGAGCATTAGGCTGGGCATCGCTGATTTAAAGATTCTAAAAAAAAAGAAATATAAAATGAATGTTGTTGTCTTGTCTGGGACTCGAACTCACAACCTTGCTGCTTTTGAACACGAATGGCATCTCATCGCATGCTATTTATACTTTTACGCTCTTGTTCCTAATTTATGAACATGTAGTTTCGAAAAGGATTGAAGTAAGCACATTTGAAATGAAACAAGCTCGAAAGGATTGTGCCAAGTCTTAATAGATTGAAATGAGTAGAATAGCCCCTAAATCGAGAGCACTTATTTTAAGATATTTCCAATTTGCAGTGTATCCAAATGGAATAAAAATCACCCAAAACTTGAATTTCGGCTTGAAAACAATCAATCAGTATGAACAGATGGCGAGCCTCACAGCCCTGAGATTAAGAGAGTCTGAAGCCTGGAACGCGGGCAACTCGGGACACTCAACCATACCATATGCTTCGTGTATTTTCTTCACCATTGATCATCCATAGTATTACTCGCGGATTAGTCATAACCTTGGCTGGGTAGTTATCTTTGGTCAATTGTGGTCGGTAAAATCAGTTTCTTAAGTATACAGCGGATTTGGTACCATGGTGATATACTTACTGTGAACTCAGTTCATAGATTAAATCGTTTTGTAATTAATACTAGTACAAAACTAAAAAGCATTTGTTCACTCGAGTTCTAAACACAATTAATACGGTACTTGCTTTTTTACCGCCGGTACGTTACGAAATATTTACCGTAATTGTGTTTTTTGTGCTTGTTTGTTTGGGTTATGGAGATCTTAAATTTCAGATGTTTGTTTCCGTCGCTGACACCAACTCAAGCGAAACCTCAGCTAAGAAATCAGGTCAAGTTAATACAGCTTTAATGCGGTCAAACCAAGTAAGTTTCTTGTTCAATAATATGCCGAGTTTCCTGACAGAGGTCTTATGTATGTGGTATGACTGAGTCGTTCAGCTTAAGCCTCGGTGTGTTGCCTTTACTTGAGATGGTGCAGGGCTGACTTTTTTTTTGAGTTGACAACAATGTTGCAAATGGACAAATAAGCACTGAAGCGGTCAAAAAAGGATTGTAGTGTGGCTAACGCTCTACTGGCGAAGGGACTGGGCGCCAGCAAGTCTGAGTCAGCAGCTTAAGTTGCTATGAGTGTCTGTTGGGCCTCGGGAACCGACAAGTCCAGCTCTTCTCCAAAGCGCCAGATATTCGACTGCTCCTTCCTGAGTTCTTTTTATTCATGGAAAAAGTTCCCACTGTTCCACAGTGCGACGACGTCAACAGGGGCTTAAGACATCATCAGCCACTGGCATCGGATGGAAACTAACCGTCAATGCCAAGTCTCCAACTATTCCTCTCTCAGTACAGCAAATACAAATAATTCTTGAAGCATATTCTCGTTGTTGTTATTATACTTGTGAGGCTGACACAGCTAATAACGTGGCGTATGATTGTTGCAAACGCAGCGTATGAGTAATCATAATGATGCCATACACACACACGCACACACTTACATCCGGTTGTCGAATGCTCATAAACTCTTGCCAAAGCAACAAAAATATGATGAAAAATTGCCTAAATTTTGCAGCGCCGAAATGTATGCTACGCTTTTTTTTGTTCGTTTTTTTTATGATTAATACTTCCATATGGCAGAACGAGCAACAAACCCAAAGCGTTTCAGACACATTAATAAAATGTAACAATTTATGGTTTGCTTATTACGAAGGCACACATAAAAGTCGCCCATGCAGGGTGCTCTGCACGAACTATGACTTAAAGTGACAGTTGACAGAAGGAATTCCCCACAGAAGCTGCTTAAAATTGATGAAAAATTTACTTAAACGCAGTTTTCCGTTACATTGACAAACTTTTTTTCCGCAGAAGTGCCACAACAATGCCGGCGCACTCCACCAACTGCCACACAACAAAAGGTCAGGCCAAGAAATAGAGAAAAAAAACGAACAAGCAAACTGTGTACAACAATTTGTTGGCTGCTCTCTGCTAACTGTGCGCATTTGTTAGACTTCAACGTGGGCCGAACTGATTTTATGCCGCATTTAATAATGCCAGCCCACAAAAATCACATCCGCCAATTTACAACACCCAACCAAATCGAAGCAGCAGCCCTCTCGTCCCCATTGAATGACGTCTACTCATAAGAAATATCTGAGGACCAGGACGAACTTTTTGCCAGAAAGTTGTCGTATATATTTGTTGCCTTTTTCACAATTCATTAAATTTGATTAGAGAACTTTTGCCATAAAAATTACGAAATTGTGCCGTTGAAGGCTAGCTGCGTCTCGGGGATCAGGCTCAAGTTGCTAGTCGTGTGTGTGTGTGTGTGTTCGAGAACAAAATTTGTGTTTGTTGTGCGTGTGATATGATTTTTGTGCAAACTTTGAACTGTCAGGTGGCAAGAGCCAATCGGACGGCAATTCGAATTTGTTCACAATTTATATGCTGAAGCGATTTATTTAGCAAGCGGTTGGCCTTCTGGGATCCCGGCAAATGAGGTGGCCGAAACTTTGCTGCCCATAGACAAAACTCTTGGTAATTAAATGCAAACGCTCGTTGATATTAAAAACCCAAAGGCATTTCCAGGCGTTGCTATTGCGTTGCTTTTAAGGCTGCTAAATAATTAAAGCAACTTAATGGACTTGGGCTGAGTCGGCAGCGGGGTAAAGAGTCTGAGTCTGAGTGGATCCGTCCGAGTCTTCCCATCCCTCTCCACTCAGCCTCTCGGCTTTTGAGTGCAATGGCAATTGAATTAAATTCTTTTTCAAAGTGAAAACTTTCTGTAAATTTTTTAATGCAAATTGTTATTTACCGTTATGTGAATAAAAAAGTTATCCTTCACATGCATACGAAAGGGGTACCCGTGCACCCAACACAACTTTGGCCTGTTGCTACTCGAAAACTTTGAAACAAAACGAGTTGGAATTTGGCCCATTTATTCGTTGAAATAAATGTTCATCTGAAATCTCAGGATTTTGAGATGAAATTTGTTAAGTGCACGTAAAATTAGCTTTGAGCAGAGCACGCAAATAACAATTAACCGTTTTTCATTGTCCAAATATAACAGTTATTCACTTGAAATCAGGGATGCAAACCGGTTCTGAACCCAACCGTAACCGAACCGCTTATTCCAGCTGATAAGCCAAACCGCTAACCGGACCGGCGTCCCTTCAAAAATGCTGAACCGAACCGAAAACTACAAAGCAAGACGGTTCGGTTTGGTTCAGTTTACTGACGAGTTTGCCCACCGACCTCCTAATACGCCTGTCATCAGATTACATTCCTTCGTTGCTAATAGATTTGAGTGCGTCTTCCATTTCTTTTACGGGACTTAATTATCATAATTCTGTCGTGTTTCTTCACCTCAATCCAACTTTAGAAGCCAGCATATTAGACTATACACATTTTCTCTAGAAAATCAATTTTTATGCTTAATACTTTAAGGATTAGCTAAACCACATAAAGTAGGTTTAAACGAAAACTTAATTCCTTCAAAAACCAAAACTAATACTTCATAATGCGTTCGAAACGAACGGACCGAACTTTATGTTACATCAATAATTTAGGACGATTCTTAGACAAAAAAAATCAGGGGAAAGTTAACTTCGGCTCAGCCGAAGTTTTGTATTTTTCTAACTGAGACTACTTTTCGGACCATACTTTTCTAGAGGAGATGTAAAATATAGATGTACGACTTTGACCAAACTTAGTGAAATCAAGGAAAAGCTAACAGTTGTGAAATTTGAAGGCGATTCTATTAAAAACGAAAAAGTTTTTCGCACTAGAACTTCTTTTCCCACCGATCAATTGTACTGCAGCTATATGCTATAGTCATATGATTTTGACAAAACTTTGTAGAACTATGTAAAAGTATATAAAATAAGCATATGCCAATGATAAGGACGTTTCATTAAAAACACAAAAGTTTTTCTCACTAAAACTAGTTTTTCGACCGATCGTTCCCATGACAGCTATATGCTATAGTCATCCGATCCGGCTGGTTCCGACAAATGTACAGCGTATATGTACCAAAAGACTTCGTGCCAAGTTTGGGGAAGATAACTTTAAAACTGACGGATTAGTTAGCATAGAAACAGACAGACGGACAAGGCTAAATCAACTCAGCTCATCATGCTGATCAAGAATATATACTCAATATGTGGTCGAAGTGGCTCAGTGGCCGTAGTGGCTCAGCGGTTAGTGTGCGCGACTGCTGAGCATGAGGTCGTGGGTTCGATCCCGCCTCGGAACATCTAATGAAAAGTTTTTTTCTTTACACCCGGTCACACCTCTTGCTGTTGGCTCCAGCATTGCAGTAATTAGCCATGAAAAGCCTCTCAAAAAACTGCCGTTCGGATTCGGCGTTAAACTGTAGGTCCCTTTCTCTTGTGCTAAAATTAGAAGAGCACAAGCCCTGAGATTGAGAGAGGCTCGGCTTTGGCCCCTTGGGTCTGTTGTCATCTTGACAAGCCGATTTTACTATTTTACTTATACTTATGTGGTCGAAGATGCCACCTTCTATGCGTTACAAACATCCGGACATTTTTATAATACCCTCTGCAAGGGTATAACAAGTTTTTGATATCATTTTGGATTTGGCGCAACTTCAAAAGTCCGAAAATATGACTTTACGAGCAGATTTAAGCGTAAGTCGCGGCGATTTACTAGAGCAAGTGCATTAAGAATTCAGATATGGTGAAACATAAAAGAACATTAAAGGTTTATTGAAACTTTTTCGGACGAAGCAGATTTAGGGTTAGGCCAGGACTTAAGGCAAGAGACTCGACGAAATTATGGACTTAAATTCAGTTCTTTATCCCTAAGAATAGGCTTTAGGAGTTGAGATTTGGCGGAATTACGGGTCGCAATACTTGTAGTGGCTGGGTAGCTCAGCGGCTAGTGTGCGCGAGCGCTGTGCATGAGGTCGTGGTTTCGATCCCGCCTCGGAACATCTAATGAAAGGTTTTTTTTCTTTGAATAAACTTTACACCCGGCCACACCTCTTTGCTGTTGGCGCCAGCTTTGCAGTAATTAGCCATGAGAAGCTTCTCAAACTGCCGTTCGGATTCGGCGTTAAGCTGTAGGTCCCTTACTCTTGTGCTAAAATTAGAAGCGCACAAGCCAAGAGATTGAGAGAGGCTCGGCTTTGGCCCTTTGGGGCTGTGTCATCTTGACAAGCTAATTTTACTTAATACTTCAAGACTGGCTTTAAGGCTTAAGATTTAGCAGAATTTCAGCCATTAATTGCATTTTTGGCATATTTGGAATTGCCTTACCTTCGAAAGTACGAAAAAAATTCGGGAAGATCGGGATTTCAAAACATTTTTAACAAATAAAGACTGAACCACAGAATCGAACCGAACCGTGTAATAAAAGGTGCCGGTGGTTCAAAAATTGTATGAACCACCGAACCGAACCAATACTTAGTTCCGATCGGTTTGCATCGCTGCTTGAAACAGAAAATTTCCATGGCAGCAACAAGAACCGTTTCCGACATACGAGGTGTGTTCAAAATTAAATTGCTAAACTAAATTGCGGGAGCGGGATGGGGCGTGACAAAAATTGAAAATAAACTTGATCTGCCTGCAAGTACAAGAAGTTTTTGTCCCATAGACGTCAAACCTCTATCTCTTACCATCTCTGAGATCTGTGCGTTCATACGGACAGACAGACGGACATGGCTATATCGATTCGGCTATTGAAGCTGATCAGGAATATATATATTTTATAGGGTCGGAAATGCTTCCTTCTGGCAGTTAAATACTTTTGCACATGCTTATTATACTTTGTGTACCTCTGGTACAGAGTATACAATTCAGCCTCGGTGCTGGCAATTTTAGTTTATATTGTGTAGTCCATGTTATTTCATCGCGTTTCCGTAAGAACACAGACAAAGTGTTGTACCTGATTGTGGTCTTGAAAAGAAGCTTCTTAAATATTTATTGATATATGGAATGTCTTACCCTTTAATCAGTAGAAAAGTTACTCATATTGTGTATTCTCATTGATTTTTCGTCAATGAAGGTTAAATTGTTAAAAGTAAGATTCTTCGCTCTCCTTTTCTCAATTTCTATTCTCTATCGTTTTCTCAGACTGGACCTAAAATCATATTACACTTTGCGTAACGAACTCAAAAATAAAGAAATCGCTTTGGGTTTCTTAAGTCTGACTCGTAACATAATGAGAAATGTTCAACAATCTTTCAATAAACAATACAACAATTTGCCAACATTTCAATTATTCAGATCAATTTCTGCGACACAAACTTGGGATTAATCAAGTTGGGTTTCCCATAAAATGGCCTTTATTATGGAGTTTCGTGCATTTGTTAATAATCCTTGCCAACGGCAGCTTCAGACACGCCCCATGGCTTCCAGTTTAATTGGGTTTACTCTGTTTGACGCTGCCTAAGCACTGATCAAGTGCATTTAATTAAACAAGAAATCGAAATGCAATTAAAGCGTGCAAACAGGAACAAGAACAACAGAGACAACCGATTCGGAGGAGCTAGGTCCGTCGTTGGCATGCCATCGCCTGCGGTGTCTTTGCTAATAGATACCGTTATGGCAACATTTGCAAACCCCCCCCCTACCTGCACCCACACCGGCCCACAAACAAAGAGCCAGCAGCAATATAGCACATTCGTCCTCATGTGCTGCCGCTCTCACTCCCACTCCTCGTTAACCGCCAGCAGCTGCCAGGAGTGTGCCAAAAGTCAGGCGGTTGCTTGTGTATTCGCCGTATCTAGTTTAAATTATCGGCACCCACAAGTATATCAAATTTACGGCACCCACAGCGCACATCCATACGTACATACTCGTACAATTTAAGGAGGGAGCCGCAGGCGACCAGAATGCAAGCGGTAACAAATGCAATACAAAAGATAACAATGACAGAGCGAGGCGGCAAACAACATTGTCCAATTAAATTGCATTCCGGCAGTGCGCGAATTATGGGACGGTCAGCGGACAGCGGGCAGTGGCGAACTGAATGCCGTTTATTAAATTTTAAATCGATGGCAAAGGCAAAGGAAAAATGCAAAGACCGAGACGGAAAGAAGATGCCCGGCTGTGTGCAAGGAGCGGCAGCAATTTAATGAAAGTATCACAATGATTGGTTTCTGCTAGCGACTAAGCAGCGACAAAAATGTCCAGCATAATGAATGGCATTGGCAAAGACACTGGGCGCCGTCGTCCAAGTCGTCGTCCCCCCCCCCCCTGTCCGAGTTGCATTAGTCGCCAACATGGAAATGCTATATATAAGCCAGGGCCGGAGCCGGAGCCGAGCCCCGGTCTGACAGGCAGCTTAAATCCTGGCGAAAGCGCAGCAGCCGAAGCAGTCCCACCACTAGCACCAGTCCAAGCAAGATGCATTGTTTGGCGTAGAATTTAATTTTAGTTTAACTTTGTAATTTATCGATGCCGTATGTCGTCGAGCAGCTCAAGCTGCCCGCCACCCGAAAACAACACACACAAAAAACATGGACAGAGCGGGCACAGAACTCTTCTCCGGCAGCTGCACAAACTGGTCTGGGTAATGGTTACCAAGAAGCACACTGCTGACTACCTTCATTAGTGTTTTGTTTGGCTTTGGCTAACCATGGGGGCAGTGCACTTTTTGAAGTTTCCCTTGCCCCCGCCAGAGCCAAGTCCTGGGCCTTGCATTTGTCTTCATCGACAGCGCCAAGTTGTTAGCTCTTTCATTTTTCTTCTGGTCGCAAAAACTTTCCTTTCGGCTTTCTCTTTCGCTCGCCAGTCAGCGGGTATCAGTGGCCAACTCGTTTGTCTTCTCCGTGCACTTTTCGTACACGTAATGACAATTCGAATTGACATACACAGCTCTCGCCCGAAAGTTGCCCCATCTGCTGCTCGTCCCGAGCGTCTGTTATTGTTGATTGCATCTAATCCCAAAGATTTAATAGTTAGATGTTGCAGTTTTTGCTTCTGTTCCTCCATTAGCCCACTCCATTAGCTCTTAATGAACAAGAAGTTTAGAGACAACTCCAGAAAAAACGAGACTAGGATATAAATTCTCTTTGGGTTCAGATCGGAGCATATTTCATTTCATTTGGCATATTAACACGAGAACAGCCGTGTGCACAATTTGGATGAATTATTGTCTGAGAACTTAACAAACCGAAAAGATATGAAACTTGGCAAATAATTCAATTATGGATGCCTTGAAAATTAATAGAAAACAAGTAGAAAGTTTAATTTATCGCAGGCAGACTTTTATACCTTTTCACACTTGTACTTAATATACTGGCTTGTCACGGTTTGCACTTTTTAAGCAAACTATCAAGGTTATCTGATGGTTCCTATACATCTATTATTTGATTATCGTCCACTTATAACAGTCCAGCCAATGCATCGCAAGCAATGAACAATTTCAGCTAAGAAGAAGTTTTGTTGATAAAGAAAAAGCCAAGTATACCTCGTTCTATCGTTGCTATTATAAAAAACAGCCAGAAGGAAGCATCTCCGACCCCATAATGTATATATATATTCTTGATCAGCATCAACAACCGAGTCGATATAGCCATGTCCGTCTGTCTGTCCGTATGAACGCACAGATCACAGAGATGGTAAGAGATAGAGGCTTGACATGTATGGGACATGCTTCTTATACTTGCAGGCAGATCAAGTTTATTTTCAATTTTTGCCACGCCCCCTCCCGCCCCCGCAAATTGGTAAAAACGTCATATCTCCCACAGTTTTATAGATAGAAGGTTCGTTCCTTCTGGACATATTTAGTAATCAGGATTATTTATCGATCCGCCAAAAAAGGTAAAGATCGGATGAACGGTTGTCGAGTTATAAGAAAAACAAACAATTATGGGCAGCACCGGTCGCAACGGTGATGGGCAGCACTTCACAGGTACAGAGTATGTTATAGTCGGGCTTGACCGACTTTCTTGTTCTAAAGGCAATAGAGTTAATATCGTCTGAGTACATAGTTTTTTACAAAGTGTGCGAACTCTACTGATGTCAAACTGAACTGTGCAGCACAGCGAACTATAAAAATAAAGTCCTCCAGGGAATCTATTGAGGCAACTTCGTCATCGTCCAAATCAACAAATACAAATCCATTCTTTTTCTGCTCTACAGTTGTCATTTAAAAGTTCGCCTGAACCATGTTTGCTCCATTATCAAAGGTAATAGTATAAATCTGATTTAGAGAAACGTCGAAGGATTGGAGAATTTCTTCAATGATAGCAGTCAGATTTGGGCTCGTATGCTGCACGTGGACCTCTTTCATCTCCAGCGTGTAAACGCGGATCTCGTCGTCTTTATGAATCTGTTTGGATGTTTGTTAATACCAACATACGTATGAAAGTGATTTAGGCTATTAAAATTGTGGCAGCTATCACGAGTCATCTACCAAGAACTGTCATCTCGAGCAACAGTAGTAAAATTGGGGCCAAGTTCACATAAATACATTTAAAATACCCTGTTCCCATTGAAAATGGGAAAAGGGGGAACATGAAGTTGTGCAAAAGTATGTAACAGGTAGAAGAAAGCATTTGCGACCCTATAAAGTATATATATTCTTGATCAGCATCAACAGCCGAGTCGATTTGGCCATGTCCGTCTGTCCGTATGAACGCGTCGTTCTCAGAGACTATAAGAGCTAGAGCCACAAATTTTTGAATGTAGATAGGTGTATACCCGATCCAAATCGATTTGTTCAGATGTGGAAAATTCCTCCCCCTCCCCCCTTGAAGCGCAAAAAACTGTCGGAGCCACAATTTTTAATATAGACCTTCCAAACTTTATATATATTAAGTAAGGCCCAATATCCATCTATTCTGAAAAGATCAATAAGATCGGACAAAAAAAACACCAAAGTTATATACGAATCAATTTTGCTTGTGGTTGAGAGGGGGGCCTTGCATTGTCAGTTACCGCATTTTCGCGTGCGTGTGTGCGTATGTAGAGTGTGTACGTGAATGTGTGAGTGTGTGTTTATGTGTATGAAAACACAAGAAGTCAAGGTGTTAAAGGGATAAGGGGGGCATATTGTTTTAAATTTGTCTAGCCGGTAAGTTGGAGTCTCAATCAGGTTGTGTGCAGCAAGTTCCTTGCCTATGTTTGGGCTAAATCCTCCGACTAGCCAGGTCACCTGGGTGGATCCTTAGAAGGCTGCGTCTTGCCCTGATCCCATTGATACTAGGCGATTGGATACTTTTCTGGTGCAAAATTGGTTTCCAATCGGTTAAAAAGTGGTTCAGAGCCATATCTCGGAAGTTGTTTAAGCTACGAACTTGAAATTTGGTGTTAAAGCTAAAAATATGGAATTGTATATTTAACTGGTTCAGAACCGGATTTGAATTGGTTCAAAAGTAGTTCAGAGCCATATTTCAGAATTTGTTCATGATACGAACTTGAAATTTTTCATATAGGTTGGTTTTATGGAGTTGAATATTTTAGTGGTTCAGAACCGGCTTCGAACCGGTTCAAAAGTGGTTCAGGGCCATATCTTAGAATATTTAAGCAACGAACATGAAATTTAATCTGTAAGTTGGTATTATGACTATGGATATTTCAATGGTTTAGAACTGGTTTCGTTCCGGTTCAAAAGTAGTTTGGAGCCATATCACCGAAGTCATTTAAGCTACTAACTTTAAAAACACGTAAAATAACACTTAACTTGTATGTTAGTTTCTCGAAAACTCCTGTAATGCGGACTACTAAATCTGGTTGGCTCAAAAATCTCCTGACAGTATTACAATTGCTTATATTGCCACAACTGATGCGCTTCACAGTCCAGATTTATACAAGGGCTTTACACTCACTTTGCTAACAAGAGTACCAAACTGGTCAGGGGTCAAAAATCTGGGACCGTATAATTGTTAAACCGTTATAAATGATACACTTTTCCCAGGTGTCCGTCCTTTTTTATAATAAAACTAAGCTCTCAAAATACTTAACCTGGAATCCACCTTATCAATTCCGACCTCAAGTAAATAAGAAATAATCAGAGGGAGCTAAGTCTGGCGAATAAGGGGCGTGAGGTAGCAATTCAAATTTAAATTCATTAATTTTAGCCATTGCAACGGCAGAGGTGTGAACGCTGTTTTTGTTCTGAAGTCAGCAATCGCGGCACCCATCTAGCGCATAACTTTTTCATGTCCAATTTTTCGGTCAATATGCGATGTACACCACTTTTTAAAATGCCTACACATTCAGCTAACTCACGAACTTTCAATCGCCGGTCACTCAATACACATTTTTTTATTTTGGCCACCATTTCTGAAGTGGTCACCTCGTTCGGACGCCCATTACGATGCTCATCTTCGCAGCTCAAACGACCTCGCTTAAACTCAGCCACCCAATATTTTATTGTTGTAAACGAGGGAGCAGAATTACGTAAGGTAGAATCCAGCTCCTTTTTAATATTGGTTGGTCTAAGACATTTATATCTATAGTATATTAAAATTAGAAAGTGTAAAAGATAATTAATAAAAGGACGTTCATAAAACAAAAATCAAAAAAGTCGACGATCGTAGTATCTATGTCATCCGAGAGAAGAATTTTTGTGTATCAATGTAAGAGCTCATTACAAACAAAAATTTAAGATATGACGTTTAAATGACAAACGTAAAATCGGAAAGGATAGATGACGTCTAAAAATAAAAGTTCTCAAAGATGTAAGATGTTAAATTCAGGGGTTAAAAGAGGAGGGTAGAAATGTTGGGTTTAATAAAGGCACCAAACTTCAAACTTAAGCTTTTAATAGTCGGTACTTCCCCTTTTTAATATTTTTTGTGAACATTTTCCAACACTACTGTGCTAGGTCGGCAATTTCTGGGACGGCCCTTGAATATATATTCTTGATCAGCCTGACGAGCTGAGTTGATTTAGCCCTGTCCGTCTGTCCATCCGTCTGTTTCTATGCTATCTCCTCAGTCAGTTTTAAAGCTATCCTCACTAAAACTTTGCACGAAGTCTTTTGGTACATATACGCTGTACATTTGTCGGAACCGGCTGGATCGGTTGACTTTAGCATATAGCAGTTAACATATAGCAGTTAGCATGATCGGTCAAAAAACTAGTTTTAGTGAGAAAAACTTTTTAGTTTTAAATTTGTTTGACACTAGAACCAATTGAGCTTGCAAAGAATCATTTAGATGAATTGTCAAATCGTCAAAGAAACTAATGATCTCAAACCTAAATGATTCTCTACCATGAATGGAATGGATGAAGTGAAATCTTTAGCTCAGGAGCTTCAAAACAATAAAAAAGTTCCAGAAACAAACCCGAATTAGGTTTAGCGACCTTCTGAGCCTGCTCCGTGAAACAAAAAACAAAAAATTGCGCTGGTTCAAAGCTCGAAATGAATTTCTTCCGGATTTTAGGAGGTTTTGCAGACTGGTTCTCAATTCCTAATCTCTATGATTGAGGAAATGATTTGGCAAAGTGGCTCACAACACCCCATTTATCACTTATTTGTTGATTGACGCCACAAATCCAAAACAAAATTTTGTGACCTCAAACCAGTTTTTTGAATTAGATTTTTGTCTCTAAATCACAAAGCTATTGCGGAAGTGGAATTGAGAACAATAAGTCTAAGTAGTGTGGATTTTCATTGAAACAAGTATTTAAGTTTGATCTCAATGGGCGACCACTCCTCCACAGGCAAGAGGCAGGAGTTTATTACTCCTATTGCTTGTGACTGCTTTCATGTTTAATAAATTTTTCAAAATTTTAGCTCATCTTTTTCCCATCTGCAACATCTGTAGTATCTGTTTGTATCTGGTGTAAATGTGACAATTGTGAAAATTTCGGTGAGGAAGGTTTGAGCTTTGTGGAAGCTTTCAGGGCTTCTCGCAGAGACTAAAACTCAAAATATAATTTTGTCATATACAATGTCTTTTGTTAAGTTTTCGCGTGGTACCTTATCGGCATCTATCCAATGCGAACTCGAACTGATCTAGAAAAACTGGGTAATTTTTTTAATATGAGCACAAACCGAAATATGAGCTTAAGTGAAACATTTTTCAAAAAACAATAGCACTGAACAGAGTATTTCATTACCCATTGATGTCATTTTTGCATCTTCCACTTTCCCTGTAAGATAAGGACTATCCTCTCAGCACTCCCAGCCGCTCCTAAGCTTAAAGAGTTAAATAATAGTTTTGATATCAAGCTTGTTAGTTGGCATATTACGTGCCTCTTGCTCGCATTGTCTGGCAGTCGACAAAAAAAACACCATAATCTGATTGTGGGGGCGGGGGCGCAGCAGCTCTCAAGACTTCATTTGAGTGCACTTGAAGCATTTATGCCGAGTAGTTTGGGCCAATTATTATGCTAGCATTACAGAGATGTGCTCAATTATGCATAATTAGTCGAGCACGTGTGGGCCACGCCCAAATCCATCAGATCGGCCAGAGAGTGAATGTGAATGCCTGTCCAGGAGTCAGCCTGTCTGTCAGCCATGTACATGAAAATCCAATTTTGCGTGGGTTCCATTAGCAGCTCAGTCATGGCATCCTCTATGCTGGTTGGTTGGATGGTTGGTCGGTTGGCTCAAGCCATTTCGCTTTTGCGCTTGGCCACAGAAAAGGACAAAACCGCAAAAAATAATTAAGCACTCGGCGACTTTGGCTCTTGACAATGACAGGCCCCAGCCAAAGTGGAAATAGAAGGCGATGTTATTGAAATATTTGGCTAAGACTACACAAAATTGAAAATCTCCTGCCACCGCATCGCCCGTGGCAGTGACAATCGAGCACAAACAACAACAACTGAGCATGTGTCGCTTAACACGCGGCATTGGCTCCTGCCATTGAGTTGTCTCATCCGTCCCGTCTGTCTATCCATCAGGCAGTATTCAGTTTTGTTGTTGGCGGCTATCAAATGAAGTGAAATCGATGCGCCGCTGACTCTATTCATATGAGACGACCCATCCAGCTGCGGGCCAGGGGCCAGGCATGCGGGCAACTGTCAATGTGTCTATGGAAATGCGCGACGTACATTTGAGTGGATTTGCTAACTGATTTTGTTATACAGTCAACTGGCGGTGGCTGTGGCTGCTGATTGCGATTCTGACTCCCGGCAGTCCAAGAGTGTCCTGGTGTTTCAGGCTGACAATCGAATTTGTTGACGTGGCTGGATTATTACTTCATAAGCAAAGCCCTCGCATTCGGATTCGCATTCGCATTGTCAATTATCAGCAATTCCTTGCGAGCTGCTTTGGCTTTTGGCCCTGCCCAGGCAATAAGCAAACCCATTAACCATTTCATTTGATTTTCGCATGCGAATCTCATTTGCCAATGGCATTCTCCATTTCTATTGCTTAGCAGTGGCTAAGCTAATTTGCTGCCAAATAAATTGGAAAATCGTGGAAGCACTTGAGCTGATGCCAATGCCTTGATGTCGATTGTCGCCAGTAGAGCGATGTGTGGGAGGCGGGGAGCGTCATGGCTGGATTTGATAATGAGCTAAAAAGCAGTGTCTCAACGATGGCAAGCAGATGTGTGTGGGTGTAAGCAAATGAGCAAGTCAGTTTTAATCTTAATTTCGACTTTGTCGCAATAACTAATACAATTCTAAAATTTACTCTAGTTAAGCAGTATTCATTGAACTTTTCTAAAACTTACTTACTATTTTACTGTTTGTCCTCTGTTACCATAACAGCATGTTAAGCTTGGGCACTGACCGCATGATAAGGAAAAAGATGCTATCTTCTATTGCATAGGGTGAAGGTTAAATTTTAGCATATTCATCGATATTTAAAGCAAGCGAATCAAACAAGGCAAGTGTTAGTATCAGCTGTTTGAATATCGACAATTATATCGATAATTCTATCTGAACTTAACTGGAGTTTAAATATTAAACTGCACATGTCATTTGTTGCTCACTTACTCGCTAGTCGCAGTGGACTAAACTCGGTTAACCGACCAGGTTAAACAAACATAGATAGTGAGCGATTCCGCAAGTCTGCTCAGACATCTCGACTGAAGAGCACAGATCTTTCTAAGATGGATAATGAAGCAGCGTGCACGACGCTGGCGAAACTCCCAGTGTTTTTCCCATTCCCATCAACTTTCATACTGGACTGGATAGATATCGGGCTATCGATTGATACTGTGATCGGGAAAGTGTCCATGAGCCATTCAGGTATGAGCTCCGTTCGTGAGCGTCGGGCGAGCCTCATCGTTTACTCGTCACGCATCGAAAATAGCACATCGTTCAGAGGCGTATAGAATCGCGAAAAGTTAACCGATTTGGATTCTACAAAATGGATTCTATTCCAGAAAGTAAAGTAAAGTAAAGTAAAAAAGTTGAGTTTTATCTTAATTACTGTCTGAAAAGTCGTTAGAGAAAGCAATAAGTCAAAACTCCTGTCACATCCCATTCTCAAACAAAATATAAATTGTTGTTTAGACACTTCTTCAAAACTTATCCAAAAATAAGCTGCATTTAGCTGAGACAGTCTCGGTGATGATTTTTGTGAGTTTCCACAAAATCCAGAAAAGCGGTTGTTGGGTGTGCCAAACTGATACTGCTGAACAGAAGTAGGTTGGTGCTGTTATTGTTGTTGCCACTTTGATACGGCAGACTGGGAAAATTGGCCCATAGGGTCTGTCCACGATGGTTTGGAACGGAAAACCCCCGATTACAGACTTTTACCCGAATTAAATAGGTTTTTAGTAAATTTTCCGCCATATTGGCCCATTTTTTTTTCGAATTTGACTTTATCACACCTCGAAGCCATGAATACAGACTTTCGGCCAAATCAAATACTTTTTTGAAGACATTGTCCGCCTTATTGGATCCGCCATTTTGTTTTTCTGAATTTTGACTTCGAGCTTAGCAAAATCAAATACGTTTTTCGACTTTGGGCCAGCTTTTTCGCAATTGGGGACAACTTGTTGTGTGTCTGTCCGTCCGTATGTTTCTATGCTTTCTTCTCCTTCAGTTTGAAAGCTATCTTCACGAAACTTTGCACGATGTCTTACAGAACAAATACGCAGCTCATTTGTCGGAACCGACCGGATCGGACGACTATAGCATAAAGCGGTTGAAAACTTATTTCTCGTTAGAAAAACAATTTTTTTTGGTTTGAAATGAACTTGCATCTGACTTCGTAAATATAAGTTTGCCATGCTCTTTCATAATTTCACTACGTTTGCTAGAAATCGGATGACAATATGTGGCCGGGTGGCTCAGCGGTAAGTGTGCGCGACTGCTGTGCAAGAGGTCGTGGGTTCGATCCCGCCTCGGAACATCTAATGAAAAGTTTTTTCTTTGAATAGACTTTACACCCGGTCACCCCTCTCTGCTGTTGGCGCCACCTTTGCAGTAATTAGCAAAAGCTTCTCAAACTGCCGTTCGGATTCGGCGTTAAACTTTATCTTGTGTGAAAATTAGAAGCGCACAAGCTAAGAGATTGAGAGAAGTTCGGCTTTTTGGCCCTTTGGGGCTGTGTCAAGCCAATTTACACGTTTTACATATAGTACAGCTGCTAAAGAAAAGTTAGTTAGTTTTAGTAGGGGTCCTCAAAATTTATATGAGCTTCAAGGGTATGTAAACTTCGGCTGAGCCTTCATTTTTTTGAGTGGCATTCAGTTATCTCTTATGAATAATCGGGAAATCGCTACACATTCTTTGAAGGCACTGAGTAGTTCACTGTCTTAAGTGGCTACTAGGGAGTTCTGTTTTCTTTAATGGTTTAAAGGTATATGGATTTTCCAGAAATAGTGTGGAGCTTGAATTATGTCATGGACATCCCTATCGTGCTCTTCTCAGTGGGCAATATGTTCAGACCTGAATAAGGGTAGAAGACTTCACACGAGCTACAAACCATTACCGTGATATTTGCTATTGAAAAAGGTCACTGAGCGACAAAGTATGCCTGTAGCTACTATTTTACCATAAATTTGTTTTCCCAATTCCTATTTTTTTTTTCCATTTGACATTTGATTTATTCATAAAATTCAATTTTCAATTAACTGCATCTATCATTTATACTTCGAAATGCTTTGATGCCAACGACAATGATGTGATGAGTCGAGGGTCGGGTGCCTTGACAGCTATTTCCGTAGATGGCAACCACAAAAAATGAGCTGTTTAACAATAATTGTGTATCAAATATTCGGAAATGAATACTCCATCACATGATGCTCGTCGCAGCAGACGCAACCAATGAAACTTAAATGGTTTTTTTCTGAAATCTCGATTTGAATAAGCAATGGAGAGCGAAGTGGAGATACGCTGTTGAATTGCTTCAACCTTAAGTGAAAAGTCTTTGTAGGGTATTCAAATGAATGAAAGGCATTTGCGGTGTCTGAAAGCAAGTCAGCTAGTCCAGTTATCGCATGTGCCTGGCCGCAACAGCATCCCCATATACATAACCAACCATCCATGGCCACTAAGCTGGCGCTGGTGTCTATGCTATTTTGCCTCCCGCTTGGGCGATGGCGAAAGTTGGGATGGTCGCTGGACCGGCATAAAAAGCTTGTTCTATGCAGTCGTTTAGCTTAACCGCAACATTATGTCGAATGCCGGAATCTTCAATCTGCTGCCATTTGCCGAGCAAGCCAGCGCATACTTTTCCTGATGGGCATTGCCTGTGTGGGGGTTTGGTCAGTGAGTGCGCCTGGAGTTTATGTTCTGGGTCAAATGTGAAGGCGCATTCGTTTTCATTTTCATTTAACAAAAAATTCCACTGAAATATGCAGAGAAATGCGTGTTCGTCGTGTGGGTGTGTGTGTGTGGTACGGTGTTGTTTAATTTTAAAAATTTTGTGTTTAGTTTGGGAAAACGGTTTTGCATTTTACTTAAATAACTAACCCTTATGTGAACGACGGGTCTTGGAGTAACTTGTGTGGGAAATATAATTTTGTTAAGTTGCTAAGCTCTTTTCCTCCTCAGTTTTACATGGAAAACAGCTAAATCCGACCGCTTGATCAATTGACTATAGTACATATAAGATACCTCCCGAAACACCGGACCGATCGAACTGAAAATTTTACCATAGAATAGAAAGAAAAGACGCTGCCTAAATTATTAAGAAAACTTGCGGTTAACTTATGGATATTTTTATAGTTACACTTCAACAGTGTATTATAATTATGCCCAGAAGCTTTTATTTATTGTGGTTTATAGTTTAACAAAGTTCAGTCAAACTGTTTAGTTAGCATTAGGAACTTAAATTTGACAATAGAATATTCTTACATCTTGCATTTAAGGTCGGACTTTTCAAAGGATGATAAATTTCATTTTAGATGGACATACAAGTGACTTTCCAATTGAAAAAATTACGTATAGGAAATTATAGTTAGAGGATACGACACAAAAAGGTTCATGTTGGGCGTAGTTGGACCTGCAGACTGACAAGCGTATTGGCCGAAAAGTGCGAGTAAACTTCGAGGGAACAGTTAAATTTATTGAAGAAAGAAGCGCTTGAGAATCAACCAATCCGAGAAGAAGCTTGTGCACAAAAAGGATACCATTGCATATTCTGCGGTGATGCAAAGATTGAAGATCGATTAATTTTAACCTTGATCGATAAGGAGGTAAAAGCCTGCTGGAAGTCCCAATTCAGATTACAAAGAGCGAAAATTAAAAATTATTTCTGAACAAATTCGATAAGCGATTGCAGTTCTTTATACTGTGGGCCCCATATTCTAGAGCAGTATTCCAAAATAGGTCGTACTAAGAATACGTACAAAGTTTTCGTCGTATAGGGGTCATCAAACTCTTTAGACAAGCGCTTAATAAATATGGGAAGAGCTGCGGTAAAAAGTCATAATTTGTCATTTAGAATGGTTTAGGAAAAGAATTTTATTTAAACTCCATTTCTGCAGTTCATTTAGGTCTAGCTGAAGGCGCGTATGCAAAAACCACTCCGAGTATAGAAGGCAGATTCTTACATCATCTGCGTACACAAATACGGTTGAGTGCGATATAACTTAATGGAGGTCGTTTACAAAAACTACAAAAAGCAACGGGCCTAGATGACTGCCCTGCGGGACACCTTAAGTTACGTTCACAACTGTTGATAAGAGATTGTTAAATAGAACTCGTTGAGTTCGATTAGATAAATATGGCGAAGCCCAGAATAATAAGTTAGTAGGGAAGCCCAATAGCGACAGTTTGTGAGCATGAGAAGAGCATGACTAACCGAATCGAAGTGGATTGAAAACTGCGATTTATCAGTGATAAAAACTCTAGAAGGTTCTTCGTTGTCGACGCGTTTACAACAGGGAAGCGTGTAACTTCAAGGTGATCAACTCCTAGAACAATTTTGGAATGGCAGAAGCTAAGTCAATTGAGCTTTATCTGTTTCTGCGCGAACTAGACCCTCAGTATTAAGTAATCTCGAATATGAGCTGATACTCTTTCGTACAGTTCGTACTTTAAAAACTATATTCACTTGAATCTCGATTTGCAATTTCTAAAAGGAACTACAGATCTGGTAGAACTTCAAATCTGATTTTGCAATTGCAGCCGCTTTCACTTAGATGACACCGCTTTCTCTTGGGTGACACTACTTTCTCTTGGGTCACTTTCACTGGGAGGCAACACTCTCACTGCTCTGGTCTTGCAGATCAATTGACGTATATCTTCGCTGTCAGCACACTCCAATTCTCGGAAATGCGATGTTATGCCAGAAAATGCGAGCAGGATCTACTGCAACATCGGAATTTCATCCGTTCACTGTTTTGACGTCCTCAAGACTAACGCTGGCAGAGAGTAAGACGACACTAGTCGCAGGCCGCAAGCACATTTTTCTGTACCGCACCTAGGTTACGAGTAAGCGCACATATACCGCAAGAATTGCCGGAAGAAGCACACAGCTCTAACCAAGATTTGGCCTCCCCGAGGAGCTTGCTAGGCCGCCTTCTGGCGTCTCCAGCACCTTCTCTCTGTTCGTAGCTCGATAAGTTTTCTGCAGCCAAAAAAATGAATTGATGGGCTTTTACCTGATGCCAAGTAGATTATTGGGCTTGCACCCACTGTAATTCTGGAAGCCGGTACCAAAATGAAACGTCCAAGCTGTGAACAAATGTCTGTAATCATTTCCCAAAGGAAAATTGTTAGACTTCACACTTACGCCGAAATAGTCCTCTGAGCTTGTTCTTCAAAGAACCAAGCGAGATGGCAAAGGTATTCTAAGATTTATATCTTGCTGTGTAAATGAAAATCGCTCAGCCATACAGAAAGCTGGTCTTACTGTATAGCGTGTTTAACGTGGCACATTGCCTATCGATAGTTCGATCGCTGCCTATCGACCTACATGCAAGCCTGCGCTGTTCTTTGAAACTAGCAGCGGGTTAGCGCCCTTGCGAATTGCCAGTTACAAAATTCAAAAATGTCGTTACGGATATTCAAGTATTGCTATTGAAATTCTTTAGGCAGAAATTGTACATAACAAAATCAAGTTTGACTTAAGACAATAAAAGCATAAAAGTGTGACCAACAAGATTTTTAAATATGTAGTTATAAATGTACTTAATATATCCAACAAAAAGAAAACATTTGGGATTGATAATAATGGAACTTGATATAAGAATCGTGTACTTGAATTAAGTATTTTCGTAACTACCATGCTATTGACATAATTTGTACTTAATTCAAGTACAAAGCTCCTGATTTTTTCTGAGTGTTGCATCTTTATACCCTGTTCTCATTGAAAATGGGAAAAGGGGGATCATGAAGTTGTGCAAAAGTATGTAACAGGTAGATGGAAGCATTTGCGACCCGTTAAAGTATATATATTCTTGATCAGCATCAATAGCCGAGTCGATTTAGCCATGTCCGTCTTTCCGTCCGTCTGTCCGTCTGACCGTATGAACGCGTGTTTCTCAGAGACTATAAGAGCAAGAGCCACAAATGAATGAATGTAGGTAGGTGTATACCCGATGCAAATCGAGTTTGTTTCAGATTTGCAAAATTCCTCCCCCTCCCCCTTTAAGTGCAAAGAACTGTCAGAACCACAACTTTTAAGATAGACCTTCAAACTTTATATAAATCAAGTAAGGCCCAATATCCCAATCAATTTTGCTTGTGGGAGAGACGGGGGGCCTTGCATTGTCAGTTACCGCGTTTGCGCATGCGTGTGTGCGTATGTTAGAGTGAGTGTGTGTATGTGTGAGTGTGTGTATATGTGTATAAAAATACAAGAAGTCAAGGGAACAGGGTATTTTGTAGTCGGGGCACTCGACTAAAGCTCCCTTACTTGTTATTAATCGAACTTTCTTAAGATCCAGAAAAGTAGCGCTCCTTCGCCAAGTTAGCTCGGAAACCACCTAAATAGAGAGCTTCACGAACGCCCATTGCTATAATAAACTTAGCCTTTCAACTGCCCATGATTTACCCTGCAGGTCTGCGCAAATGGCTTTTATTTAATTATCAAAATTTTAATGATTGTGTTTCAAATTTCTGCTGCACAATTTAGCTTAAAGCGTTAAGGTTTCTCTGCCTAATTGTTGCGAAACTTTAGCATTTCCAATTTGGCAAAGTTTCTCTCGGGCCAGTTGTGTGCCAGTTAGTGCTAGCCAATTTGTGGGCGCAATTGCCGTAAAATGTTGTTCAGTTGTCCAGGTAAATATAAATTAGAAATTAGTTAATTTGCAACTGCAGTTTACAGTCGCTTTGCCGGCGCATGCCACAAATCACAAAGAAAGTGCATAAATAAATGCAACGACATGTCGGCCAAATATTTTAATTAAAAACATTTGCTAATTTCATAATTTAAGCAGTTTAATTGATTTCCACTTTTTGCCGATTATATAGTGCACAATAATCATGTGTGCCATGTTAATTTAACCATTTGTCTGACTGAAAAAAATATTTTATTATTAATTAAACACACAGAATGCTCAATTGAATAGTCGCAAGCCAGTCGCTTTGTTTAGTAAAATGTAAAAACAAATTAAAAACCAGCCAATTTGAATTATGCATGGAATGGCCATCGTGTGGCCAAAACTGCAGCATCATTCAAATTGGAAAGCGATGGAGAAATCAGCTGATTACGTAAACTTTCCCCCACTGCGCTGGCCAAATTGAAATGCAAAATAATTTGGCAAAATAATTTCAATTATGAACAGATTTCACAACAAGCCGACCGAACGGGTTGAGCACGGAATGCATGGAGCGCCAATACAAATGGCATTTGGTTTTGTGCTTGAACTCGAGTGTGATTTAATTAAGCCCAGGCCATTGTGACTCCATGTAATTGCGGTTCTTCGGTCATCCAATTATTTTAGTTGAATGCAAGACCTGGAGAGCTATTATAATACTAACCCACCTCAACAATTCTAAGACTACTTTTTGGACATTACTTTACTATGGGATCTATACTATAAAGATGTCTGATTTCGATTAAACTTTGGTGAAATTATGGAAAAGCATAATACACTGTTGACTGTTGAAAATTTGGAGGCGATCCCATTTAAAAAAAAAAGTTTTTCTCACTAGAACTACTTTTTCGACCGATCATTCATACTGTTGATATATGCTATAGTCATCCGATTTTGAAAAACTTTGTAGAAATGTATCCAAAGTATATAAAATAAGTGTATTGTCAAATAATAAAAAGGAAGTTTTCATTAAAAACAAACAAGTTTTTCTCACTAGAACTAGTTTTTAGACCGATCGTTCCTATGGGAGCTATATGCTATAGTCATCCGATTTCTACCAAACTTAGTGAAATCATGGAAAGGGATAGTAAACTAAGAAAAACGTTCTTTGGAGGCGTTTCCATTAAAAACAAAAAGTTTTTTCTTTAAGACTTGTTTTTCAACCGATCGTTCCTATGGCAGCTATATGCTATAGTCATCCGATCCGGCCGGTTCGACAAATGGGCAGCGTATTTGTACCAAAAGACTTCGTGCAAAGTTTGGTGAGGATAAGCTTCAAAACTAACGGTGGAGATAGCATAGAAACAGACGGACAGGGCTAAATCAACTCAGCTCGTCGTGCTGATCAAGAATATATATACTTTATGTGGTCGGAGATGCTTCCTTCAATGCGTTACAAACATCCGGACAATTTTATAATACCCTTTGTAAGGGTATAAAAAAATATTTTGTAGTTTGGTCTGGGACTCGAACTCACAACCTTTCAGCTTTGCACTGAGCACATGATTGTTGTTCAATGACTAAAATGCTATTTATACTTTTCTGCCATCGTTCCTAATATATGATCATAGTGAACTCGAAAAGGGGTTGAAGTAAGCAAAAATGGAATACAAGAAGCTCGAAAAGGATTGCGTCAAGCCTTATAGGATTAAATTGAGTGGAATATCCCGTAAATCGAGATTGAATTTTGAAGCTCATGCCGGGATTACTCAAAGAAAAAAAAGATTTAATTTATCTCGCCGTTTTTTTTTTTGTGCAAGTAAAGCTAATGAGCAGATCTGATAGACAGTTACGACGAATTTCGCTAGCTACCTGTTAGTGTTGGATTGTTCATGACTGAGTGAACAAAATTGAGTTGTTTCTTAACTGAGCAAGTAAACATGTTCTTCATTAATTGTTCAGTATTGTTCAGTTGTTCACGTGTTCAGTTGTTCAGTTACTCGCTCATGTACTGTGAGTTGATCTTGTTCAGTCAGAGTTGCTCATATGTTCTGGTTCACTTTCTCTTGTTCTGTAAGTTGTTCACTTGTCCTTGTTCAGCCGCTCTAGTTCTGTGAGTTGCTCAATCAGAGTTGTTCAGTGACTTGTTCACTCAATTTGGTAACTCTTCAGCTGTTTTTTGTCCGCGTGTCTGATTGTTTAGTAAAAGCAACGTGCTGGCATCCCCACAATTTTGTATAAGTCGCTGGAAGCATTGTCAATCGACCAACATAAGCTGCATCCCCTTCCGGTGAGAATTGCATCCTCCGAACGCAGTTTGCCTAAATTCAATTGAATGGAAGTTAGCCGCTCCGCTTCGATTTTGATGTACATGTCAACACAATTTTGCTCATGTCCCATACATCATGTCCCATACATGTCGAACCTGTATCTCTTACCATCTCTTACACATACGGCTGAAAGATGATCTGATGGCGGAACTCAAGGCAGATCTTGACAAACAATCACACACCGAGCATGCAACTCTGCACAAGAAGAACTGAATTTGTCTTTAAAACTCAGTTGTACGATATACTCAGCTTTGCGGAATCAATCAAGCATGTTTGCTTATTTCGACTTGCTGAGGTGCTATGTGTGCGCGCGCCCTTGAAACTTTCAAGCGGATAGGCAGGCAGACATTGCTATATAGACTCGGCTGTTGATGCTGATCAAGAATATATATAAGTATTTAATAGGGTCGGAGCGGATTGGCAGCAGCTCGCTCTTAATTTCTATTATTCCTTGAGTGAGAGAGTGGCAAATGATCCGAAAATACATCTAATGATACGTAAGTTTTTTATAAAGCAACATTTTTTTGCTCACACCATATAAAATAGTTGCAATTCACTGAAAATTAAGCAAAATAAACATATAAAATTATGTAAATTAAGCAAACATTTTGTATGGAAGTTTTGGCGTTGACATCGCGTCAACTTTCCTGTTTTTTTTTCATAAAGCGAACTCTGCGCTGCCATTGCAGCCGCCTTCAACTTTTAAGTGAGCCGCATTAAAAGTTAGCCAACTTGTCAACGGCGCCCACCTCCACCTCGCAGCCCATTACCCCTTTCGCCAGAGTCGCAAACTGATTACTTGGCACAAAGTTCGCGTGCATTTGCCACGGTGCAATTGGCAGTGGGCAAAGAAAAGGCATAAACCGCTGATGCCATGGCATTGTCCCATGGCCCGTGGTCCGCTGTTATCATATTTATGGTGCGTTATCGCAATTAAGCGCGGAAATGCATATATTAAGCGTGAAAAACAATTTCAGAGCACACACACACAACAATGCCCGCACTTAAATTTAAATTTCAGCCGAGAGCCTTGCGCCTGCATTTAATATCAATAATGCAATAAATTGCTTTTGGCCTGCAACGCGTCGGGCTCGGTGGCGCCGCTCCAGACCCATACATCAATTCGTGTACTCAAAATGCAAATGCTGTGGTTATAAACTTTCAATACTGGCGCGAGTGTGTGCCAATAAATCAAAGTAGTCGGCCCTTAAAAGCATTTCTAGGTATTAGCCAACAGCAGGCCGAGCAGCCAGCGACAAACACGCTTAGTGCTTGGCCGGGCAAAGAAAATGCGCCGCTGGCAGCCACGCGGCGTTGAACCCGCGGCTCATTATAAATTTGCCAGTTTTGCACGTTTCCGCTCTGCGCGCCAAAAAATGTCACAAAGTTTCCCCAGCGCCGCTGTTTCGCTGTATCTCCTTTCAGTCTCCTTGGCTAAATGTCAGCTTTTGTCTTGGCGCGCATGCCAAAAGTATGCTAAAACAATGTCAAGCATAATTTGCATACAATTTTTGCTTTGGCCTTTGTTAGTGTTTGCCGTCGCTGGTGTTGCTGGTGGTCATTATGTTTGTCGGTCGTGTCAAGGCACGCACAGGCACTCACTCACGCCGGCACACAATGCTCCTTTGACACTAATTTCATTTGCGTCAGCAAAGTCGGGCACAAGCTGCTCTAAACGCCGTGAAATTGTGTTTAGATACAAGAAGAGGCGAACTCAATTGAGAATGTTTTGACTTTGAGACGTTCAATAAATATGAGAGACACAAAGTGCACTTTACTTTGATGTCAATGTTTTGCATAATGTAAAATGAGGGAATTGATTTAAAAGTAAAAGTCTGACCAACTGCTTAGTAAAGCTCTTGGTAGGTGCAAAGTATGAAAGAAAATAAAGAGATTAAATTAAACGAAAGTCATTACAATTCATCTTGTGTGGTTCACCAAGAGGCCATCACTGCTCAATAATTCTCACAATTGACAACACCAACAAAACCAAAAGCCCATTCCCGACTATCAAGAAGAAGCAGTATCTGCCCCATCCAAGCGCCAATCGAACAGCGGGTAAATCTCATCCTGTTACCTGCTCACATTGGAGGGAAATATCTACTTGTGCCCTATACTCACTTCTTAGACTATGGGGGAAAACTTTTAAACAGACGCTCACATCCATCAGCTACTGGCGCGTTAGATAATTAATTTTACACTCAAACAAATAAATTGTCTAAAAAGGCCAAAAGTTAACTAAAAATTTAGAAAATATAACCTGACAAAGGCGCAATGGCCCTTGGGGTCATACCATTCATTACCTAGCTTCAACTTAGAAATAGACGGACGAAGATATCAAGTCTGCTCGTCATGCTGATCAAGAATAAATATATATACATTATGTGGTAGAAGATGATTCCTTCTATGCGTTGCAAGCTTCTGGGCAAAATTTTAATACACTTTCCTAAGGAAGCATCAATTTTATTGTTGTAGTATCAGCTGAAAACAGCGCTGCAGCAGAAAACATTTTTTCCTCATAACTTGACTATCGTTCATCCGATCTTTACCAATCCTTTAGTGGATTGATTAATAATTCCGATTACCAAATATATACAGTAGTTACGAACCGTCTATCTATAAAACTATAGGAGTTATGACGGCATAAACAAATTGAGGGGGTGGAAGCTGCGTGTCAAAAATTGAAAACAAACTTGATCTTTCTGCAACTTTATCTCTTACCATCTCAGAGATTTATTAGTTCATACGCACATGGCTCTATCAATTTGACTGTTGATGCTGATCAAGAAGAAGATTCCCGACTGACAAATGTATTTTTTGGTATACATAATAAACTCATAATCTTCTCATATCGGCTGCGTCTCAATATAATCTAATTGAGCTATATTTACGTCGTCGTAACTATAGCATCGGCTAAGGTGTTCAATTTATATGGTGGCCAATATGGCACTAGCTGTGATCAAGTCATATATGTCCACTAGGGTACACTTTTTAAATGCAAAATTAAAATTTAGAAACGTAGCCCCTAAATTGGTTTCTATTTGAATAATAAATACTAAAATTTTATGCATAACAAAAAAATAAGAAACTTTTAATGGGTGCTGACAAAAAGTTTGCTCTTTAAACTACTCATACGCCCCGTAAGCTAAATCGAAATTCTCACAACGAAATCTATGGGTGGTCAGTTGTTGAATGTCTAGAAAGGTATTTCGATTGTGATAAAAAAATTCCCAATTTTGAACAACAGTGAAAAACCACTATCACGCATTTCTGGTTGGCCGTTTCAGTCCCCTTTTTGTTGACTACAAAGCCGCCTTTGACACGCCGATAAGGTCAAAGTTCTTTGAAGCCCTGTCTACCTTTGGTATTCCAGCGAAGTACGTTCGACTTTGCATGATGACGTTGAGAAGCACACAAAGCTCCGTCAAAATAGGTAAAGACCGCTCCGAGCCTTTCGATACCAAAAGAGGTTTTAGGCAGGGTGATACCTTATCGTGCGACTTCTTTAATCTGCTGATGGAGTACATACTGCGCCAGTGCCCAAATGCTAACAGAACGGGCACCATATTTACCAGAGATAACATGCTACTTGCATATGCCGATGATATTGACATCATCCTGGCAAAAGCGAATCTGTAGTAGAGAGGCGTTCTCAGAGATAGAGAAGCGTCAAAACTTGGGCTTAGCGGTAAATGAGGATAAGACGGACCTAAATCAACGCGCAGTGAGTCTACGCTTGGACAATCTGTTGCAATGGGAGACTACAACTTCCAGGTTTTTAGAGGAATTTGTCTACCTCGGAACGACGATAACTTAGACGACAACAACACCAGTCTGGAAACTGAAGAAGAATTACTCTTGCAAACCGATGTTATTACGGGCTCAATAAGGAGTTCAAGAGCAGAGACCTCTCTCGGAAAACAAAATTTGCGCTATACAAAGTCGCTTATCATCCGAGTCCTGCTATACGGCGCAGAAGCATGGACAACGACAAAAGAGGATGAGGCGGCAATTGGCGTGTTCGAGAGAAAAGTTCTTCGGAGAATTTATGGACCTCTAAACGTTGGCGGCGAATTTCGCATCCGAATGAATCGCGAACCGTATGGATGATAACGCTCCGGCAAAGCGTGTGGCACAATCGGCATGCGATAGAGTTGGGAGG